>JAWNLW010000326.1:0-325000 GCA_035042075.1 Drosophila macrospina | reverse complement strand
AGTTTGAGCAATAAATGAAAACTTTAATACTAAGAGCTTTAGTTTATAAACAATTAAAAATTTAAGTGCTTAAACTCTATACAAAGAAGTAAGTACTTAGAATAACTTGAATATTTTAGAGCTGCCGCAGAAACAATGCTTTATTATTTATATGCTTTCAAATATATGGAAAGAAGTCTATGTGCATGCAATTCTTAAACAAAGTATTCTAAGCAAATCGAATCAGTCAAACTATATTTATATCATAGTTACACATATATATAGAAATGTTTTCAATTGTTTTTAAATTATAAAACTAGTTAAATAAGTAATTATGTTATATTATGGAAAGAAGTATCAGCATTTTAAGATTTTTTCACTTTACATATAAAAGAAATTTAACTTAAATATACAATATCTAAATTGCAAATTTTATTATTATTCTGTGATCATTTAATTTCTAAAACAAATTAACTTTCGTCAGTGCAAAATGCATCAATTCACTTCACTCTCAGTATGGTTTAGACAGCCTGCAATCTCTTATCAAGTAACTTTTATTTGTTCTACTAAACCAACATTTTATTTTGAATATTTCCTTTGCAACGAATAATATTTACAGCTTCTGCTCATTCGCATTATTTGAATGGACTTAAATGGACAGGAGTGAAGAGTAAAAAGTGCAGAATGGTTTAATTAATATAAGTGATCGACAAGTCGACACTCGGACAGAGTCAACAGCTTCGAGATGCGTTCGATTCTGTGTTCTGTTCTGTTCTGTTCTATTCTGTTAACTGTCAGATATTTACATAATCGTTTGTCTGTTGGTTTATCTCAACTTTGAGCCAGGGCACTCTAACACTTTGCGTCTGCCAATCAAGAGGGTCAGATAAAAACTGTAAAAGAACTGGCGAAAGCACAAGTTACACATTCCATTTCTTTTTTTTTCGCCTTCTTACTGACTTTGGCCATAGACAGATTTCCCTTATTTCGGAGCGCAGAGCACAGAGCGCGGGCGGGTGTAGAGGGGGTGGGAAAAGCTTATCGATTCAAAATCGAATCAAATCAAATCAATTTGCAAGCTTCGTTCGTAATGGAGAAATATTCCAAGTCTCAACTTGGCAAAAACAAGATGCGAGCCCCAGCAGATTGTACTTCAAGTCTTGGCAAGGCAAAACCCACACCGGCAGCACCCAACCCCCCTCTCCCCTCCCCTGCAGGTGCACTCATAAATCTCAATTTTCAACGCCAATAACTGGCAAAAGTTTCTTGTGCAGTTTTAAAGATTCTCGCGCAGCTGCAGCCTGCATTTTAAATTCCCCATTTTTCACTGTGCAGCAATTACAAATGTAGAGAGAGGGGTGAGCGGGGGAATGGGTGAATGGGGTAGGAAAAGGGGAGAGCACGGCTTTTGGGATGAGTTAGCCCAGCTAAATCGTTGCCCTGTTTTATCTTTATTTCGACCTAGTCTACTTTATCGCTACACCGTACACTGCAAATATCTTTTCCTTTATTTTGTGGCAAACGTTGCCATTTCCGCCATAAAATTGCCCCGAAACCGAACCCGAAAGCCGCAACACCATACCAACCAGCCCAGGCGACCATAAAAAATTAACAAAATAAAAAAAAAATAAAAAAAAAGATACCAACAACAAAAGTGGGAGACAAGAGAAATATTCTAAACGGGCGCAAAACGCAATAACAACAAGAACGGCAAGCAAAATGTTGATGCAGCACGCCGAATATCTGATATCCTTGCTGAGTTCCTTATATTGATTATAATTTGTTTAATTTAAATCGATATTAAGTAATTAATACATAACGATTAACAAAACGATTTTTTATTTAATTTTCAAAGCAAACCCACAGACAAAATCATAATACCCGGGGTAAGGGTATCAAAAGGCTAGCTCTAGCCCGCAAAAATCGTAAAAAATTAAAAGTATCTCGTAGATACAGCAGTTGCACAGCTCACCCTCTCACTCTTCCATTCGCTATCTCTCTCTTTGGTCGACAGCAGGCGCTTTCACTTCTCGCCGTTGTTACAGTGTGTGCCATAAATATTGCTCTATGGTTTCGGTCATGCAACTAATTACATTTGCATTTGCTTGTAGCATATCTATTTCTCACTCGCCATCTGTATCTGCGCTTTGTGCTTAGAACTCTGAGATACTATAGCAAATGTTTACTAATATTACTCATGTAAATAGTTGATGAATTAAAAGAGGCGCATGGAATTATTTATGCAATTTAGATAGAGCATTCTAGATAATTTATATATCAATCAAAGAAATAAGAGATAAAATATTATTCTAACTGAAGTTGCTGAATCTCTTATCTTACTTTAAATTATCGGAAACGAATCATATATAGAAACATTTCTTAAGACATTATAGTGTTTGACTGTCCAGTTTATTCTATTCAACTTAATTTGCAGTTGTTTTTATTAAACTTCACCTTCAGTCGCCACATGATTAAGCTCAACGCGTATGCAACATCATTACAAATTTTCCACTTGACTTTGCCCTCCCAGCACCCCTGTCTCGGGTCCCACATCCACAAAATAAAAGGCAACTATGCCCCAGGTAATCAACACCTCGATGGACCCGCAACCAAACCACAAACAGCAAAAATCAACCAAGTTCAATCGGATTCATGTTTTTTCTCTCTCTCTCTCTCTTCACTCTTGACTTGATTTATTTACCTTTAATGAACTGCAAGCAAAAGCAGGAATAACAACAGCAACAACAGCAACAAGAAGAAGCACAAAAAATGCGCTAACCACAGAACTCGACAGATGACAAACAAGTTAAAGTTATAAGCCAAAAGCAAGCAAAGCGGCCAAAAGCGCGCACTGTAGCTTTAGCCATTTTTGACTTTAGCTCGCTTTTGACATGATGATGACCTTTCGGGGCCAACCGACGAACCCACAAAGTCAACTGAAATGAACATCCAGCTTGGTTGCCAGTTGCAGGTTGAACTGAGCATGTACATTGCTAATGCTCTCTCTCTCTCCCTCTCTCTCCCTTACCGTTGAATGCAACAAACTGCAGTTGAACTTAACCTCAAACCTAATAAATAGCTTAATTAGTCTTTTGTCTGTGTGCTGGAGCTACCCACTCAACCAGCAGCTGACCCATTGCATCATTACACATTTAAACGGTTAGCTTCCGTACATCTCCAGCTGCCACCTGCCACCTGCCGCCTGCCACATGCCGCATGCCGACTGCCACCTGCCACCTGCCCCACCCAATATTCAGCAGTGCCTTCTCCACTGCGGCTGCTTGTCTGCGTTGCTCTGGCATCGAACACAAAAAGTAACCAAGTTATCGCTATGAAATGCGCATCTGGTTTCTGGAAATTCTCGTAAATGTATTTTATATGTAATGACAATACTTGAAAGCGTTTAATGACATGTTCTCCGCAGCAGTCCGCTGTGAGCTTTAAGCTGAGATTGCAATTTGCATGGATTTTCATTTAGAATGCAGAAATTACACAGTTATCTAATACATATCAAAGCTAAAGAACTAAATAGATGCAGAGTCTGAACAGACTTAACTGGAAAAGCCTTCATTGCATTGTGAAGACAACGAGGTAAATGATAAAAACTTAAGCGAGAAATTGTGATTTTATATCTCAAGTCTTTAAGCTTCTGTTGAGTGTAAAATATTAAAAGAAAGTAGAAAAACTTTATACTTCTTGAAGCCTTAAATATTTATTTAATTTTGTAATATATTGCAATATTTTATTACTTTAATTATTCTAAAGAAAGCATTAATTTAGTTATATTTATATATTAAGAAATGGGTTTTTCTTGTAGAGAAATAATTAGAAAGTTTGAATCAGAGCAATTCACATTTATATATATGACGATATGATTAAATTTTTATATGTTTGCACGATAATATACTTCTAGATTCCACTCGGCATTATAAATGCTAACCAGACCACAAGGCGGCTATTAACAACAGTCGAAAAAAAAAACAAAAACAACTATAACAATAACAATAACAATAGCAACAGCAACAACATTGCGAGCAACGTGTTGTGATAATTATGTATGAAGCAATTATTTCGCTTGTCCAGCAACAACATTAGCAAAAGGGAATGGCAACAACAAAACGCACAAACATATGACAGCAATTATTGTTGTTGTTGTTGGGGTCTACGTGCGATCCACACAAATTGAAACCCAACGAGCTACCCAACAGCAACAGCAGCAGCAACAACAAACGAGTTAAATGCCTGACTGACGTCTATAATTACAAAGTGAGCAGCAACAACAACAACGCGTGGGCGCCACGATAAAAACAACAATTTGTGCGAAATTTAAACACGTGCTGCCAGCAACAACAACAACAAGAACAACAGCAGCAGCAACAGCAACAAAAACGAAAACATGAACAACCAAAAACGAGCTGAAAAAATATTAAGTGGAAAATGCGTATAATTAAGTCGCCAGCCCAAAAGTAGGCAATACAAAATACCCCAAAAATACTCGTGGACTCCAGACAGCGAGCGAGAGAGTGAGAGACAGAGACGCACACACACACACAGCCACACACATATGTATCGCATACATTTGCAGCCAGGCAAGCCGATAGAAAGAGACTGACCTGTAATTGTATTTGTTTGTGCACGTCCCGTTTTATTTATAAATCGGATTTCAATCTGGCCAACGATGAAGCATTTTTAAAATCGCAAAAGTTTTTCATTGAGCTTTTTGCTTTGCACATCCGAAATTATTATCCAGTTGCAGAAAGCAACTTTTTGCACATAAGAATTATAATGAATATATGTATGTACATTTGTGTGAGTGTGTGTGTATTTTTTGTGTGTTTCAGTATGCTTTACACTTTACTTAAAAATGTACATTTGTTGGCTACAACCCGGCAGCAAATATATATATATTAAATTCTGCCCAAACTGTATAGAAACGTGGAAAAAATTGCATAATCTTTGTAATGGAAAGAGGCTATTAATTATGTATTAACTAAAAGTTACATTTTACACAGTTTCGAGCGTTGCACAATTAAAAACTCATATAAATAATTTAAATTAATTTTTAGGTTTCATTTAACATATTTGGTTCAACGATTTTGTGGTTCAAAAACGTTGAGACACATCAACTCTCAATAAATTAATAACATAATTAAATAATTGATTAAAGAAAGAAGTTTTTTGTGTAGATTTAATTATACTTTTTAAAACTTTTTTATAAGTATTTACAAAATCGATTATATAATCGAATAATGTTTAATTTATAAAAAACTTTTAAAATTTCATTTAGCTTATTATATTTCATTTCATTTCTCATTTATTAAATTGCTTATTATGCTCTGCAGTTTTTGCATTCATTATTGCAATAATTTCATTCAGTTTTCACACTTTATTAATATAAGCTGAAATATGTATTTCTTTAGCTGAACCTCACATGCATACAACCTTTGAATTTAATTAAAACAAAGTATTAAAAACTCATCTTTTCATTAACACAGCTTCACTTATCCCCTCTCAGCAACTACTATAATCCCAGGCTTTGCTTTGTGACTCTCATTCCCGATACCAGATACACTCTATAATACCTTTTATGGCAGTGAAATACTTCACTCATTGTAATGGGCCTCCTCTATCTCTCTATATTGTATCTGAGTGCAGCAAATATAATAATTACACACGTTAAGGCATTGTGTCCATGTCCTGGCTAAGCCGGGCAGCTTCGACTGCTGATAAAAGGGAGAAAGTGAACAATCGAAAGCTCAGATTGACGCCAGATTGTACAGTGTGGATGTTGTTGACCATGTTTGTGCTATGCTCGTAGTCACAATGGATAATGCCACGCCCATGCGGCCCTCGTCCGCTGATTTCGCATGTAAATCTTTGTACATTAATCCACGAGCCTTAACGCCAATTGTTGTTGTTGTGCCGAGACTGAAAAAACTACAACATGGACATAACACTCTCAGACGTGTATGAGTATGCGTGTGTGTGTGGGTGTGTGTGTATGTGCCATGTGGAGTTGGCCATACATGTGCAAACATACACATAGCCATACCATATGTCCGCGTGCGTAGACTACGAAAATAAAATTTAATATTAATGCACTTAACACATTTTTCACTTATGCTGCAAAATGTATATATATATATAAATATAAATATATATGTATATATATATATATATATATATATATATGTATATATGTATATTTATATATATTTACTCTGTCTTATTCCCGTATTCACATTCACATTTTCCAGTTGCCTTTTTTAAAGTACACACTTTTTGCCATCCATAATTACAAATTGATTTTTTAATGATAATGTAAGGAAGGTATTTCGTTTGTCATACCCTCGCCGCAGAGGGTAGCTCAATGAGTCCCAAGTGCACTTGTTCCAAAGGTAGCAAAACTATCAATGATATGCTGTAAAATTAATATATTATTTAAGCATTAATAAAGCAATGAACTCAATTTTTAAAATTAGTTGTGAACAATATAATAATTATAGTAATATTTATTTATTTAATTTATAATAATCAATTAAAAAGTACATAAATAATTTAGTAATAAATAATGTAAAGTAAATATTATTATTATAAAATATTATAATGTATTAAAGCAAACATTTAGCCATAAAACAATTATAAAATATAAATGAATAAAAGTATTGAAAAATTAATAATGTAAAGATTATTAAATATTCTAAATATTTTAAAGCCCTTATATAATTTATATATTATTGAAAAATCCAATATTGTTTGGTATTTCATATAACAATTTTAAGTAAATGATTTTATTATGTTTATAATTAAAGAAATAAATATAGTTGAGTGTATGAAAATTAAAAGCGAACTTCTTGCTCATTTATACATGAGGAAAGGGTATCTTAGAGTCGTTTACTCACAGCAAATGCATTGTTTCATTTGTTAAAAATTTCACTCTGGTTTTTTTCTTGGACTCATTAAGTACTTTGTGCAGCGGTGATTAACACAAGCTGCTGCATACCTTTAGGCAAATAACCCCGGAATAAAAAACTGTGGCATGCCTCTGAGCGTAAATTTTACAAATGGTTGAGCAACATTTCACACAGCAGCCGGGCGGGGAATGTGGCAGAAATGAGCAAACAATTAGCTCGATGAATAATTTTTGATGGAAGTGGCTAACGTATCGCACTACTTAGTATCAGAGCTCAGTTGAGCGTAAGGCATTGAAAAATACATTTGCTGCCTTAATCGAGCTAACTCTAATCCCAATCTCAATTAAATGCACATATGCTCTATTGCCTGTAATCGCCTTTGATGCCCAGCTATTGTTGTTCGCTCACTCTGGCAGTTAGATCATTGTTTCCACGGCAACGGCAATCGACAACGGCTAAATTCATCGTATTGGACAAGGTGCTTAAGACTGCTGTAATTACAGGTATATAGGGCTTACAATACTCTATCTTTTGCTCAGCCATTTGCCAGGAAAATGATTGCTTCTTTCTCATTTTCTTTGATATCAAATAATTGTGCATTAATTTCAGCTTTTAGTTACTTTTAGTACTTCACTCTGTACTACAGTTTACGCTTGATGGTCAGAACTACACGCTGAACAACATTTCCAAAATGCATGCATTACAGGGTATGCAAACTTAATCACACTGATTTAAGTCATGTTATCTTTGACGTAATTGTTCGAGTTACGCACATTAATGTCGGAGCATTGGCAAGGATATGTCTATGTATGTGTACATGCTATATACTTGTGTGTGTGTGTGTGTGTGAGTACTCGTACATGAGTCGTACGTGTCGCCTTCGGTCGCGCCTCGCTTTGTTGTCATGCCACCACCGCACCACCGCACCACTTACCCAACACACCACACAGCAGAGTCGCAGTGAGAGTCAGAGTCAGAGTCAGAGTCAAGTGGTTGTCCGTCTCCACTCAAGTGTCAGGTTGTCCTCGTCACTTGGCCGCCCGCCAGCTTCGTGACGACGAACTAGTTGCAGGACAACACAGTGTCTGTGTGTGGTGTGTGTGTGTGTGTGTGCCATTTTCACATCGACTTCCTTCTTTACGTATTGTTGCACACGTACATGAATGCCGAGCACCGAGTGTATTCAATCCAGCATGGGAATGCTCCATGGGGATCCTCCATGCCTTGTTGTTATTGTTGTTAAGGCTCAAAGCGATTCCTGTGTCTAATCGACAGTTTTCTTAGCATGACAATGATGTGCTTCATGTGCTGGCTTCCTCAGTTGACAATTTTCTGCATATAATTAAGCTTATTCATTGAGCAAATGAATAAACTCTCTTTCTATTGAATATCTTTATTAATATTATATTGTTAAAAGAGTATTTATTATTCGGCATACTGGAAATTAACTAATTGATAGATAAGCACATCTACTTCACGTTATTTCTCAGCTTCGTTTTCCGTTTCTCTTGATATTTGAAACTGAAAACGGCTCTTTGCCTTGAAGTTTTTGCTTAGAAGTGCTCCCAACGTGAATTTGTTCACACTTCTTCACATACTTAAGGAAGTTTCAACTGGCTCTAAGCTTGGGTTGCTCCTCAGTCAGTCAGTCAAAGTTTCAAGTGTAAATTCTTCCATTTCAAAGAACTCAGCTTAAAGAATTTATTAAAGCGGAATTTAACTTGTCCAAATTGAAGGATCTCAGACAGTAAACATTTTCCTGACTCACAGTCTGATTCCAGATCAACCTGCATCAAATTGTGAGTCATTTTATTGTGCATAATTATACATAAACAAATGTAAAATAATATAATCAAAGCACTCCATGAAATTTTCAATTCAAGGCTGTATTTTCTAGTTCCTAAATACAATACAAATAATACTCATTCATATTTTGAGGCTTGTCCAGTAAACATCTCTTCAGTTTTTTGTACTTTTGTAGTTTTTCAGGTATTTGAGATTTAAAATTGAAATCAACTGAAATCAAAATTAAATAATATATATAAAATAATATATCTCTCTTAACAATTGCAGGTGGAAGTGTTTCCTGTAGCAAGAGAATTGAATTGGGAACCAAATTCACAAGATTACTGAAAAACAACCAAATTCTCAACCAAATTTGTACCTATTTCTGTGAAGAAGTCGAATTAGAGTAAGTTTTCGGTTTCCCAACATGAGTATTATCTGAATCTCTGATTACGCTTCTCAGTCCATTCCAATCAACATGTGCTACCCGTGCTACTCGTGCTGTGGCCCATGCGGTCCCTGCGGCCCCTGTGGCTCCTGCTGTGGACCTTGTGGACCTTGTGGAGGTTGTGGACCTTGTGGTGGCTGTGGACCCTGCTGCGGACCATGTGGAGGTTGTGGACCATGCTATGGAGGCTGTGGCCCTTGCTGTGGTGGCTGTGGACCTTGTTGTTAGCATCTTCAGAACGAAATTTAGGTACACCGCATTTAGTACTAAACAATATTGATATATATTAAATAGAATAAAGCCTTAAAATGTATTACTTATTGCTTATTAATTTGAAATCATTAATTTACTAGAATATTCAATTTTATTAATAAAGAATATATAAAGACGAAATGAATTTACATTTAAATGTACAAATTATTATTTTTAAATTAATTTACGATGTTGATTTTAAATTACATTTCCTTAAATGTGAGCGGGGAAAGGAATAGGAGGGCAGAGTTCTGGTGTCTGCGTCAAAGTTTATGGTTATTAATTTATGAGGGAAAGAGGAATAGGAAATTCTGTTGCAGTTTTGCATATGGTCTTAAGCTGCAGATCTTACTAATTAATAATTTCTATAGCATATTTGTCTTTTTAATTTATTTACACAATGTAATTTACATATTACTTGTTGTACTAAATGTGTAAGTAACTAAATTTCGTTCTGAAGAAGCTTTTAAATAAAGTTTCCGCTGCCGCCCAGATAGGGTCCACAACCTGCAGCATAAGGTCCACAGTTGCCGCAAGACGGTCCACAGGGATTGCAGCTTGGGTAGAAGCAGGAGGCACGGGGAGTACAGCAACCGTAGGGCGGATAGCACATGTTGACTAAAGAGGAATGTATAAGTAAACTAATATAATTGGAGGGAGAGAAAGAGAATGTGGGATTACCAAATGTAATTCAAGCTCCTTCACGGAAATAGTTACTAATTGGGAAGTTTCGCTCCGTCTCCCTCTTACAGAAAACAATGCAACCTATTTTGGAATAGAATAGTTACAATTATTAAGCATATTTAAATTCTTACAATTCCGAGAAATTTGTAGTTGTTTGCTGGGCAAGTGGAAATTGTCGACTGTGTAAAGTTTCATTTTGAATCAGATTATTTGGATTTACTGACCGGGTAACTAGATGCTCGCTAGCCGAGTAGCGCTGTTCCCACTGACGAGCTGTTGGCCAACAGCAATATGGTCCACAGCAGGGACGGCAGCACGGGTAACACATACTAATGGCTTTGGAGTGGTATCGGGGGGAATTATCTGCTATTGGGGAATCTTTAGTTCTTCAGAAATTACGGACCCCAGAGCTACACTTTTCTTCTCACAGGACACAGTTAAACCTATTAACAAATATATATATTTATTTTATTAATTTTTTTAAATATCTTGATTATTTTTTTATTTTCTTTTCACATTTCCATTTAATTTCTAAACTTACATTCCCAAAATAAATTCACAAAGAGTAAACAAATAATATTCAGATGTTCACTAGACAAGCCTCAAAATAGGAATGTCTATCATTTGTATTGTGTTTAGAAGCTACACAAATTGTCAAGAATTTCAATATCAACGCTTACTACGATCCTGTATTTTGCTCTATATAGAAAAAATCTGTTTTTTATTTTCAAATAATATTTTGAATTATTTTCAATGTGGCGCCATCTGCACTGTAAACTATGCAATAAGCGCATTGACGATTGGGTTGAGTCCATGGTAGGATTGAGAATGACCTCGTAAGTATGCGGTAGATGGCGCATTATATTGCGTTGCAGCACCAAAATGAGAAAAAAATTTTAAAATATGTTAATTTGTTTTACTAAGTTATCTTTATATTTAAAGCAAATGATAATTTTTATCTGTTGAAGCCCTCGAACAAAAAACATATAGAAATCTGCGTATTCACTATCTTTTACATCTGGTCACTTTAAATTGCTAATCATTTTCGCAGCTAACTTCGTGTTTGACAATAACATTGTCATTTGAGTATTAACATTGAGTTAAGGTAGTTTTCGAATCGAGTACAACATTATGTAAAATAACAGTGTAGACAAGTATGCAGCACTAATATTCCAGTATTTAATAGTCATTTTATCTCACTTGTCACATTCCCAAGATAATCAAACCATAACCCGTTTAGTATTCTAAAACCGCTACTAAAAATCATATTTTCAAGGTATGTGATTATATATTCAGTGACATGTCATTTCTGTTCTGTAAGCAGCATACTAGTTCGTCCACATTAACATAACCATTTGAGTATAACTTGGTATTCTCTCACCAAAGAAAATTAACATATTATTTTAACATTGACAATCTTACAAGCGTACGGTAAAGTCGTGTTTTGGGTTCGTTAATATTTGCATAATGTAAGTGTGTGTATTTGTGTTGTTACTTAAAGTTAATAACTCAAAAAGCAACTGAATCATAGCTTTAAAAATAAGAATAAATGGCTAAAATTTTCGTATTAAGAATTACTCGAGTCGGTCGCTGAAAGGTTGCTGCTTTCGGTCGTGGGTGGCGCTTTTCGTGACTTAATTTCATAGAGCTTGATGAAAATAAATGAATTTGTACAATAAAACCAAAATACACGCGTTCAATTAAACAAAAAGAAGCTAAAATCTATGAATGTATGTATAACTATACACATACATAGATTGGCAAAACGACGCGAACGTCAATCGGTTGCAAACCACCAACAACAATAACTGCTCTCAGAAGCAGCATCGTGTGTACATGTGTTTGTGTGCCATTCGTTGTGTGTGTACGTGTGTGTGTGTGTGATGCGTCTTTTCACCACAAAAATGTTAATTAAAGTGCTGAAATATAGAGGAACGCACTCACTTGCAATAAATTGTACAATAACAAAATGCTTACAACAATTCGCTCGCATCTGATACACAAACTGAGTGCACAGTGCTTTGTTTTAGGGGGGTGTTCTTACTTCGCCATTCCGGCTGAGCATTTTGTGTAAAAAAAATGAAATATAAAGAAAACACCAGAAGAAACAGCAGAAATATGAAATGTATATAATACATTTTATAACTCTTGGGCTCTTAACTTAATTGCAACAATTAGATTGAAAACAAAACAAACGCAAAAGCAACAACAACAATAACAGTGCTAAGTACGACGCCCTGTCACTTTTTTTGTCATTGTATTTGTGAGAGTCAGCAGCACCTTCAATATTCGATTTTTGTGCTCATTGAGAGAATAGTCGCTGCTGCTGCCGCCTTGCTCTTGCTGCTGCTGCTGCTGCTGCTATTGTTGTTGTTGTTTTTTGTTTTTATTGCTTTTGGTATTTTATCTCATTGAGTTTCTTGCTGATTTTTGATTTAATGAAATTTGCAGTTTTGTGTGCGCGATGTTTGTTAGTGCAAAAAGTGTATAAAATATATATATTGTTGTTTGTATGCGTTCGTTCTTGGCCACTTCAACAGCTGCTTCTGACATCGGCACATCGCCCACAACGAGAATCGTCAAAAATTTGCAAATTTGTCATTTGCGAGGTAAGTTTAAGACATTGTTGAGGGAAATCAGCTGATTTCCGTAGATTCTAATGCTTCCAATCGAAGAAGGTGAAAGCAATAAAAATAATTTTAAAGTTAAATTGTTTAAACAAAATTATTTATTGAATTCGAACCACACGAAAGTAACAAACAATTGCCATAAATGTGAAATACTTAAACAATTGAGTTCCTCCCACGCATGGTGCAGCTCACATTGTTTATCTGTCTGAAACGAAACGAATTGAACATAAATAAAACAAATCAAAAATTGCCTTTAATTTGCACCATGCAAAAACGAATAGAAAGCGAATGGCCACAGAAATTTCCATAGAAATGAATCGATTGTACATATATTTATGTTTGAGTACTTAGAAAACTTATAGATATTTACTCAGTTTGCATAAACAGATGATGGAACGCAAAACTTCTGTCAGCGGGTGAGCAGAACGCTTTGAACTTGAATTGCGCAGAATTTAGATTCGAAATACACATACAGATACAGGTGCAGATATGTACATAGATTCAATTGAATACATATGTATGTACATAACATTCGCTCGTCTTCTAAGCGCCATTCAAATCTTTTTTTCTCGCTAAATCTTGTTCAACTCGTTCAGCAAGTTCACTGCTCTCTTTCTTTCCCATTCTCTTTCTCTACATCTCTCCGTTGCTTGTTTTCCGCTCCTTATGCCTGCCTGGCTGCCCTGCTAGCCCTGAGAATTGGGTTGTGTGCCAAAGTGAACCCCCCTTTGATAGACTTGAAACATGACGAGCTTTGTACTTTGTATATTGTATCTCTGTAGCTGTAAATGTATCTGTGTATCTGTGACTGCAATTAGGCAATTAAATTGCGCAAGCTGCCGGCCAGGCCCACAAATTGATCTCTTCCGGCAGCAACAATACCGACAACTAACTGCTCTACTAGATGAGGGGACAAAGGTAAGCTTTGACAAAGGCAAATCAAAGGCTGCTTTCCTAGTAGATGAGCAACGATTAAAGAGTTCAATTCTCTCATTGAAGTTAGTGTAGGAGCAACCCTTCCACAATCCCTTGTAGGTGATCCATGTGTGAAATTTCAATTTAATTGAATGCATCCTCATTATGGGCAACAAACCAATCAACCTTCAACTTATTTAGCCCAAACCATATCACGGGCATCGCGTTAACCTCATTGACGCTGATTTGATTATCTCCCGCACTTGGTGACATTTTCAAATTGAAAAATATTTTTTATCCAGCAACAAATTGAAAGCCTCATTTCAGGCTCAGCTGCGCAGCCTGCAGCGCAGTGTGGATGCTTCGCTGAAGAGGATTTTCCTCCCATATTTTGTTTTTTGTTTATTTTTTTATCCTTTTGGCATTTTTCCAGGGGCCTTTTGGACCATTTATAACATGGCGTGAACCTATGGATTTGGGTGTCAGCATTTTCGTGGGTGAATCTACTGAAGTATAAAATTATTATACAGTTTACTTCCTGAATGCTTTATAAATAACCAAAGGAACTACTGTGCTGACTTTTCTATGTAGAAAACTGTTGCAAAATCAGCAGATTATGATGAATTTTAGTAGAGCATAGATTGGAGAAACCTTAGTTGCTATTTTGGATCTTATTAAACTATAGAATTATTATAAGGTTTACTAAAACAATCGGGAGTTTTATAGATGATTGTGCTGACTTTTCTATGTTGAAAACTGTTGCAAAATCAGCAATTTTTGTAGATTTTTAGCAGAGAATAGGCTGGAGAATGCCTTCACAGATTAGTGTCTGTTTTTTTAATCTTCGTTTCTAGGTTTCTCACACAACATGTTATTAATCTCAATTTGAGTAAACACTTCTCTTGCCACTCATCATCATTATAATGATTGGCCCAGGCATTTACACACACTTGTGTGTTGACTGTTAGTTACGCACACTTGGGCCCAGTTTACATCATCTTGGCATGTGAAAAGCGTTTCCGACTTCCGCATGAATGTTACATATTTGTTGGCTGCTCATGGCTTGGACAAGAGTCACTGGCATTTTCCTGATAGCGCAGAGGAGGTAAATGTAAAGGTGGAGGTGGTAATGGTGCTGGTGGTGGTGTAGGAAGAGGAGGAGGTGGAGGGATTGGGACAAAGCTAAAACAACTTATTGATTTTACACTTGCTTGTCGATGTTAAAACACAAATTAGTTTGTTTTTGGTCGCGTGTCGTGCACGCGTCCACTGAGTTTTCTCGGAACCCAAACTGGAAAACGGCTCGCTTTCCACATGTGAAGGGAGGGGGACTTCGACATGGTTGGCTTGTTTCCTCAACATGTTGGCCAGGACAGGTGCTAGACGTGGATTCTTTTGGGGCACGCGTCAGGCGAGTGACCATTGTGCTAGGCTAGGGCTAGAAAAATCAATGGTTGTTTGCCTGTTTTTTTTGTTGTTTGCTTTTTGTGGGTCAACTTTTGTCGTGTTTTAATGCGCCTCTAAAGTTGATAACAGTCTCGAGTCAGAGGGCACTAACTTTAAACTATTTACACAGCACTACAAGGCGTGGGCTTGGCAGTCTACACTCGCTACATTCTCCACTATATGTGTATGTAAATTGAGTCTCCATTCGCCTTTGCTGTTGCCCTCTCTCCCGCATCTTTGTCCCCCGCTTATTTCTCCTTTGCAACCCTCTTACGCTGGCTGCTTTTCATTCATATTTTCGTTTGCTGGCAACTTTTTGTTGTGTTTTATTTTTAGACTCTTGCTGATAAAAAAGAAAGAGAGCGAACTCTTTTGATTCTTTATTTGTGGGCAGTGTTACGCTTGGCTGAAGTCTGTGTCTGTGTGTGTGTGTGTGTGTAAGTATGTGTGTGTGGAGAGCTATTTGGGAGGTGGTTCCGGCAACCTGGATTCGCCCTATTATGTAAATATTGTGTGCTTTTTAATTGTTTCATTGATAAAAATAATTGTTAAATAAGCATCGAGAATGCTTAATATACTTGTTTGTATTTCAATTGTGAGTTCAAATACATATTATATATTTACGATCAAATTCAATGAGCTATCGTTATCGGGACTTCCCTTTAAAATAATTTCTCAATAAGTTTCGAATTCCAAGAAAGAAGTTAATTTTTACAACAACATCTGCCGATACGATAAGAGTACCCAGAAAATGTCATTAAAGGCAGCAGCACAAGTTGAAATCAAACAAACTCAATAATAACACAGCTAACAATCTAGAAAAGCTGTGGATCATTAAATTTATAACAATTACTTGGTACAGGCTACAGACAACAAAAGATAACAATTGGCGATGATAAGCATACATTGCTCGTTAAATTAACTGCAAAAATAGACATTTTTGAGAAATTTGCCAACTGGACAGAAAATAGAAAAGCAAAAAGAAGTTA
Source organism: Drosophila macrospina (assembly GCA_035042075.1). Classification (NCBI taxonomy): domain Eukaryota; kingdom Metazoa; phylum Arthropoda; class Insecta; order Diptera; family Drosophilidae; genus Drosophila; species Drosophila macrospina. The sequence continues at coordinate 308,958 of JAWNLW010000326.1, read as the reverse complement.
GAACGTGATAAGCTTGTTCATTTGATAAGCCATAATACAGACAACAATAGATAACTGTTTCGGATTATAAAAACTCGCCCTTTCCACATAAAATCAACACAATAATTAAACATTTTCAACAAATTTGCCAACTGGACATTTGTACGACAGTCAGATTAACCTGAGGAGTCCCAGAGATAAGCCCACTGCGTTGATAAGCCATGCGTCCCAAAGACGACCTTGAGTAATAAAAAATCAACAATGATATTTACTACATTTTTATTTATGGACGACAGCAAATAGTTTTCGCATGCAAATTGGCTTTAGGTTGCTAATGAATAAAAAAAAAAAGAAACTTAATAAATGCGTCTACAGGCCCTCAACTTAAATAGAGTAAAGGCGCTGGAAACGATAAAACAGGTTTATCTGGGTGCAAAAGCACCGAAAACGTACTTAAATGACAACAAAACATTCGAATTTCAAATTTCAAACGACAAACAAATAGATAAGTATGTTCGGGTTTTTTTGGGAGTCTTTTGAAAAACTGGTAATAATAAAAGAAATATACAAATTTTGAATTGTTTTTTCCGTTTCTTTTTACTTTAAAATGTTTGCTTATTATTCTCAGAATTAATTAATTATACATCAATGAATTGAAATTATAATTTTTACAGAAATCGATCAATATCAAGTTCTTAAAATAATAAAACTGTATTTCTTTTTTTTTGTTTGTAGTATTATAAAACATTTTTCTGTTATTGATAGATAGAAACAGTTGGGAAAATTGAAGCTTACTTAACTCGCATTCAAAGTATTTCTAAAACAACAATACTTAGTCAATAAATAGACATCTGAATTAACGTTTCTTATGAATTTATTTTATACATAACTTATTGAATTTGTATTTATTTGGCATTAAATTCTGAAAAAATCGCAGTACTACAGAACTGTTACTTAGTCAACAGTAACAGTGCGATGTTAATAACATGGGCATAACAGAATCTCGCGCGCTGTGAATGTGCAGAGGTCAAGGCGCTGCTGTTATAGATATTCAATGCATGCATACAACACAAATACATACATAAACAAACACACAGACGCTTTGTTGACGACATTGCGACGTCATATAGAAGACGTCACTAGGTCGCAGACAACGATGTTTGTAAGTGCATGTGTATGTGTGTGTGTGTGTATTTTGTTGTTTGGGGTTTGGCGTTAATGAGGCGACTGTCGCCCCAACGACACTATAGGAAATTACAATACCAAAGTAGCTTCTGAATCAGTCTGTGACTATGTGACTGTGTGTCTGTGTGTCTGTGTGCTCATGTGCATATGTATGTGTATGTGTGTGTGTGTACCTTAAGTCTTTTGCCGTTTTAAATGTGAGAGAGAGAATTCGTTGTTGTCTTTTATGTGTTCGTTTCGGGCTCGGAAACAAGTTCCGCCTGCCTTTTGTTTTGCCTCCGTTTTGTGCGGTTTGTTGTGGCAAATGTTTAGCGGTTCTTTCTTCTTGTTGTTGTACTCAGTTGTTGCAGCTGCTGTTAGTTTGGAGGTTATTCTTATATTGCCCAATATTTATTTCTTGAAGCGTAAAAAGCAACTAAATATTATGTGATCTGCATTTGAATTGCACAAATGTTTCCTGTATTTTATGTACATAAAAGAGAGACCTCTTTTTGCAAGTTTTCCTTTCAAAATTAATAGAGTTCTCTGACTAGTTTGATTAACGACACATCAGCAGGCGTGCAATGTTCGCAAACGACTCAAATCAAAACAATCTCCGAAATCTTAAAACCCACTTGACCACTTGACTCAAGAAACTCTTTTTCGTATTCCAAAAATCACTGAACCGGTCAACCAACCACAAAAAAATAAGATTTAAAACGAATTCAGGAGTCGAAAAGTGTGTCGAACTTAAAGATAATTTACATATTCTTCAACTGCTGTTTAGCTCCAGAAGAGAGATTGGCCGAAGGAAAGGGAGCACACAGAGCGGGGAATGCATCGTCCCTAGGCGAGTGTCGTGGAGCTGTCATTTGATATTGCATGCTCTTAACTCGGTTCGTGTTGCCTTTGCATTTCAAGCGGTTGTCGGTTTGATGGAGAGACACAAAGTGGGTGGTTGGGCAGTGGACATGGGAGCGTGCTAGCAGAGTTTGTAAAAATATATTAATATAAATATTTGTATACTTGTATACTTTAGCTTAAAGTAAAGGTATCTACGTGCTTACTCATTATTATATTTAGTTTGAATCTTAAGGCAAAACAATTCTTGGGTTTCAGTCAACTTAAAGTTCATTATTTCAGTGGGATTTTCTTAATTTACTTCACTCGCTTCGCCTGAGGGGATTCCAGGTGCAGTAAACTGTTGGGAAAAACTTGTTATGTTAATGCCACATAGTTATTAAACACCCCTCGTCGTATGCAACTCAAGGACGTTGCGTTGCATCTTCTGTACATAAGCATATACAGTGTGTCGTATAAGTATGCGCTTGTCGTCGTTGTATTTGTTTCTTTTGCCTGTTGTCTGGCTGGGGATTTGACGCTACTCTCGTGTCTTTTAATTAAGTTCTGCCACTGACTGCCACATTGAGTGGGGCATTTGAGTCTCATTGGGGCGTGCCAGAGAGTTGTTGGCTGTGGTTAACGACTCGAGTGAATGATGATTTGGAATCAGCGCAAACATAATGAGTTTTTATTTCCGAATTGTAAACTGTAAAAATAGTAATGAAAGGGATTGTATGGGATATAATTGCTAATTAGCAAAATGGGAAAAAGCGAACAGGTTTCATATTTTATTGCAATATTGATATATTTTAATTAAATTCTAAATGTAATGAATCAACGATGCGAGTTGTTAATCAACTCGATGTGGCCTTTCTCTACTCAACTCTTCTGGCAACAATTTGCCAAGCTTCTCGAAGTCATAGACTCAAAACCTGTTCGGGTTCTTAGCTATAGACTGAGCGAGTGACCAAGCGAAAGATGTCTTCGGACTGGCTTGTCTTCAGCCCCTGCGGCAAGAGGCTACTGTAATTCAATCACTTTTCACGCTGTCTCGCAACACTCGGTCTCAAATGTCCACAACTCGTTTGGACAGCAAGCGCCCTAGCATTCGCTCCACATAGGAGACTGGAGCTGTACTAGTTCGTCGGCAATTTAAACACATTTGGACTTTGATTAGATACTAAATATAAGTACATCTACTTGGCTTTGTGGGGGCATTGGCCAAGGAGTTATTAGAGTTGTTATTAATTTTCATCAGTCGTCGTGTTTAAGGTCGAAGGCCTTTTTGGTCCAGTACACAAAAAATGCTTAATTTTGGGAGCTGAAAAAGCTGCGATTTCAGTTGCGTGTCAAGTTGTTTTTCATGCAAGTCTCGTAGCGGACCCAAGAAATTGGCCAAAAATAGACCAACCGTAAAAAGTGTTTGTCTTTTTCTGTTGTTGTTATTGTTGTTGTTGTATTTTGTTGTTTAACCTAAAATTGTGCAAGTTTTTTGCTCGATTCGGCGACAATTTGGGTTAGATATCGAAATGTTTTTGTCACGAAAGTTGTGTCTTTGCATGTTTTTGCAATTCCTTGGTAATTGAAATGACTAAAAGTGATTGTAGGTTGAGCCAACAGCTTTAAACCTTAATAACTATCATTAACTAGCAATGCGCTTAATCATCAATATCAAGACCTTGACGAAAGCTCTAACAAATTAACAAATATTATTAGTTTCAAATCAAATTTGAGCCAACAAAAATTACCCGAAAATAAAACGACAATAACAACAACGGAAACTCGAACAATGCTTCTATTCGTATCCAGTTCGAGAAATCCAAGTCAGGGCCAAGGTTTCGATTTCGTATGCATACCACAGCGACTTTTAACGACATTCTTTAATCAATTTTTCGAAAAATCTACAAAATTGTAAATTGCTGGGCAACCAGAGGGGGAAATATCCACAACAGAGGCGTTTAAATTTCTACACCATGCGTGTGGGACAGGAAGGGCGGGGGGACAAACAAAAAAAACCCACAGCTGTCTGTTAACCTCCAATTGCGTTTGCAGCGTAATGCATTCACCTTCGGCTCTCCGGGTCCAGCCGTAGTAGCAGCAGCAGCAACAGCTTCTCAATGCCGTCGAGTGCTGCAATAGCCGGCAACTGTTTTCAGTTGCAATTGCGCCCCAGTTTGTACATCAACTGCCTCCCAGACCAGACCATTTCGATTTCAATTGTCCGTTGTGGGAATGTCGCCCAAAACTAAATAAAAAAAAAGAAACAAAAACTAAAACTTGTCGTTGCCATCGGCGAATTTTCAAATTAAAGCGTTTCCGCATTTTGCCCGTCCGGCGGATCCAAACTAAAAAAAAAAAAAAACAACAACAAACATGTAAAGGGGGCACTTGTCGTCTCGCATAGACACCAGCGAGGGACGGAGAGACGGATAAGTAGGGGAATGCAGCTTATTTTCAAAGCCGGAAAACATTTGCTGATGAGCCGCTTCAGCTCGGCCTCTGTGCTGTGTGTGCTGTGGGCAAACAAACAGAAAGGCAAGCGAGGGAAAGCCAAATGGGAGAATTACTATATAAAATAGAACTTTAGAGTATTAAATGCTTTAGATATAGAAAACTGTTATGCATATATAATATATAAAATTACAAAAAGAAGCAGCCTTTCACATAATCTCCTTCCTTTCTTCAACGTCTTGAGCCAACAGTCTCTGCTGAGGTCTGCGCTTTGCATAGCTTAGAAGGTGATGGTGATGATATGACCTTCTCCTAATGCAACAATTTTGAGTGGGCTTATTATTTATTTATGCAGCTTTTTGCATACTCGGTTGTCTCAGTTGGCCATTATTTGCAGCCCTGCCCAGAATATAATCGAGTTGAATAAATCAAGCTGCCCACACTCACCCAACGTTGGGGGTGCGACTAAACAAGATGAATTGCCTGAAACGACTGCAACTGAGAGAAGAGTATGGAAAATAATAACTATTAGTTTTGAAATTAGTTAAAAGTTTTCTTAAGCTTATTAAGCATTACTTGACAAGTGCGAGAAACTATAATTAAATGCTAATTAGCTATGATGCCAAAGTTTGTGGAAGAATTGAAATGAGAATGGTTAACTTTAATAAATAATTTTCTATTATTTGTTACTTATATATTCTATTACTCATTTCTACACAGTTTTCTGTACTTTTCAATTAGAATTCATTTATATCTCTGTGGCTATGCACAAAGATACAAAAACCTTTTAGCTAACAAACTAAGCGAATATCTCGAATGTTTCGCCATTTCTTTACTAAAAGCCATTAGTTTCGGCAATGACCTCGTGATGGCCAAAACAAAAACCACAAGCTAAGCCACAAAATACACTCTGTAAGTTATCTCTCTCTCTCTTTGATTAGCCCTCTTTCTCTGTATATCTCTATCTTTGCGTCAATTCACATAGAAAATGCGAGTAAATAAAATGAAATGTTCAAATGGTCAGAGTTGCTTAGCTGGACACGCGCCACTTGATAAACAACGCCCCAGAAAAAAACACAGAACCCCAATAACATCGACAACAGAAAATGATTAAGCAAATTAATCAAATAGCTGTAGCAAACAATTTAGCGACAAACTTTTAGCGCCATTATTAACAAACAAACTAGCAAACCCAACTCAGAGACATAGCTATTTGGCGGAAATGACAGAATTGTCAACAAAATTACAGAAATTAACGCTAAAATGACAAACAGAACAAAATATGCGAAGTTCCGCGACACGTGCCTCCCTTGAGAGTAGGGAAACGGGGCAGGTGGCAGATGGCAGGTGGCGGGTTGCAGGCGCCTGAGTTCAGGTGAAATACTCAACGAATAAAATTGCGCATTTCACATACATATATGTTTATAATTTATTATGTTGTCAGTTATGGTAGCAAAAGTTTTGATCAGAGCAGCGCTGAATTAGACAGACAGCCAGTTAAATTTATGAGGTGCTTCATCAACTTTCAGACAGTTTGCAGAAGATAGCAGAAGTAAGTACCATAAATAATAAAGAGTAAACGGAAAATTCAAGGGAATTTTCTAGAATTTTGGAATTTTGTATTAACATTCAAGAGATGATTGCAATTGTATGTTAATTGATGAAAATTCCATAATCTATAATATATATAATGTGCGTGTTTGGTAATTCCACTTAACATTCAAATCTTCCACAGAATAGTACAAGTGCTTACATTATTAATAACTCGCAAAACACCTTGTTAGTCAACAATTCAAAGTGACAGCGATTTAATATGCTAAACAACCTGACAGCCCAACTCAAAGTACAACATTTTCATGGTTACACAGTCGATGGAATTATAATCGAAACGCCTCTCAGCCTACTCAAGTGCTGGCTGATGACTTTTATAATGAAGCATCAATTATTTGGCATAAATTAAATGAAGAATTTATACAACGGATTGTGCAAGACATTTTGGTATCAATTAGCGCAGTTCAAGCAGTTTTGAATAGACAAAGTTTTGTTGAAAGATTAGTAAATTATGAATACTTAAACAAATTTATAGAAAATATATTGTAATTATAATAATAATTGTAATTTTAATCTATAAAAATTGCAGAGCTTAGAGTCTAACAAATTAACATTCTGATCTCAAGTTTTCTTTCTTGTGCTGCCGTAAATATGTCAGCGATCGATTTGATGCTGAGTGAGAATCAAAAATAGTACGTAATGCCAAGTCTTAATGCACTTTTGGTCCACTTCCGTGTGCAGCTCACATGCCAATCCAAATTCCGATGCATTTAATTGCTATTGACTTAAAGCGCACAGCTACGCACATTCCGAATATGGAGAGGGAGAGAGAGAGAGAGAGAGAGAGGAGAAAGAGAGAGCAAGGAAGAGAGCACATCTTTGTCATAAATTTAATTTGGAACTTTGTCGTTTCGTTTATGTATTTTGAAATTTATGATGATGTCAGTTTCTAAATTTACACGTATCACTTCGACTTCGTTTCTTTTCGTTTTGTTTTGTCTTTAAAGAAAGGAATTGAGATGATTTTTCCTCCATTTGCGTTAATCACGTGCCAGATAAAGCAAAGTCTGTCAATGTTGTGATGTGTGTGTGGGTTTCATTTTCATTGGCGAAATCTGAAGACAGAACAAGTTTCTCCCTCTCTCTATCTCTCTCTCTCTCTCTCTGTCCGTCTGTCTGCCTGGTTGCTTCTTTAAGTGAAAATTGTAGAAAGTTGAAGTACAAAACTTGAAACAATTGTCAGCCAACTTGGCAAAAATGGCAATTAATTTGTGAAGATTAAAAACTGACAAGACAATTTCATTTGCAGCAAATGAAAGCGTCGAATATTTCAACGGGGCGTTGTGTCTAGTAATAATTACTTTACGTTCGTTTTGTTTAAACAAGTCTTTGACATGTGAATTCCAAAATGTATATAGCAACATTTGTAAGCAAATAACAAATCTTTCGCATTTTGACACTTGCAACATTTGATACCTAATATATTATTAATAGGAAATTTGATGTTTTTTTTCTTCTTTTCTTTTCTTTTCTTCATTATGAATGGCAACTGAAACCAATTATCATCGCCCAGCTCCGATTGTTGTTACTTATTGTTCAAATTCACACAATACTCTTTCCTTATCATTATTATTATTATTATTATTATTATTATTATTGTTATACTATGTTTATTGTTGTATTATGTGCCCTAATACATTTTGAAATTCTTATTGTTGTCGCTCGTCTTTTGTTCAGCCTTTTTTTTTTATTGGTGTCAGTTGTCGATTTCTGGCACCGATTTGCTACGAACATGTTTACATTTCGCCTCCCCCGGCCTCATAAATTGTTATCGCAAATATTTGCTGAGCTAATGATAATATGATTTGGTCAGTCGTCATTTATTTCATGCAATTTGTGCAAAGTGTGTAACTACAGCTAGTTGAACCAGCAGATTGTGCAATTTTTTAGCCAGCAATGAAATTGGGTTTCGAGTTCACGACTCGATCATAAATAGGAAAACTTTTATTGCCAAATAAAGAAACAGTTGAGTGTTGCTTAAAGTAGTGCATATGGCTAATTATTATTAAGAAAACTTTATATGTCGATAGAGTATTATTAAGAAAAGATACAATTTTCTGCTAAACCTTAAAAAGGTATTCGATTTAATTAAAATGCGAATTTCGTATGGAAAAGTTGAATTGCACAAACTCATAATACAAATGTTAACATGAGATTCATGCCAAATAATTATTTGATTAGATAATCCTTATCAGAAACAGTTTGATGTTATTACCAGTATTATGGAATTAACACTTATGTATGCAATTGCCTGCATGAGACATTTCCAATAACTGATTGCTCTTATCAGACATTTAAGTTGTCTGAAATAAATGACTTCTTTGTGCTCAAGAATCGCAGATCAGAAAATCTCAAAAGCAGCTGCCATCCAGCGGATGTCTGTTTCGCCGGAAAAAAGTGTTTAACTTTCGAGAAATCGTGGCATTTGCAGGGCACCCTTAACCTTTTTCAACGATCGCTTCGAGTGTTACGTATTTGCCCAGTTGCAAATAAATATTTGTTTATTGCATGTTAAGTTCATAAATACAAGTATGTATTTAGTTTTCGAGCGCAAAATTAGCCCGGCCGACTGTTAATTTTAAATGCAAAGTTCAATAACATGGCAAACAGACGATCCACGACTTCCGCGAGAGCTCTCAAGTGCCCATTAGCTCAGTTCAATTTCGACTGCTCCTCAGCTCAATTATCTTTTTGTATATTTTTGGTTTTTTTTTTGTTTTGTTTCGCAGTTTCTTCGTTTTTTTTTTCTTTTGTTTTTGTCTTCTTTTAGATGCGCTGTAAACGCGTCTAAGTATTCCGGGCTTATGTGCATCAATCATACCCATGTCCACGTCTATGTCCACTTGAGTACTAGCTTCAGTTGAGCTTCTACTCTGTCCAACTAATGCCGTGACCATGGACTATGTAAGAGACTCATTATCTTTCATTATCAAGGTGTTTACATTACGTCTTGATTATGTTTCGTGTTATATTTTATGTATTTTTCAAGTGCAACTCGATGTCTGCGTCATAACCACAAAATTATTTGATAAGCTGCCTGTCGAATTGTATGAATTTATCAGTTCATAAATAGACATCATTTAATCTGTATTGTTGGTCAATTTGAACTTATCTATCGTCTCAAATATACTTGACAAGCTGAATTAAATAAACAATTTTAGTCTGTCGATGCTGTTAATTGTATTAATTATTTGTGTTTTATCATTCTTTTCAATTTAGTTTCGTTCAAGTACAAATTAGTTAAGCACTGCTTTGATTAAATCAGCTCTCGTTTCTTTCATTTGTTCAAATGTTTATCCCTTCAATTGTGCTCTTTATTCAGTTCTATCAACTTTTGTTTGCTTGTTTAAACAATTTCCCAAATTTTCATTAAATAAACACATTTATCACCGAGAATTGCATAATGATAGCCGTTTCAAATTGAGGAAACCCTAAACAAAACAAATCGTAACTTTCGAATACAAAACAAATACGAATATTATTACACATTTTGATACTTGACTGCTGTGGGGTTGCCCAAAGGGGCCTTGTCTAATTACTGGGCGTTTAGCCGAAGGAAGGAAAACAAAATGAAACTTTTACTAAAAATCATTAGCAAAGTGCTGGCTGGCGAGCTATTCACATCATCTGCGTCGCTTGATTTATGGCGAAATCTTGACATACATATTCATTACTTGTTGTCTGTAAAATTCGCCCACACACACACAGAAGTCCAATCAAAATCGTTTTAGTCGCATCAATTGATATAAAAAAAAAAATAATAATAATAATCAGCTGCTTTTTATTAACTTCAATTACGCAAGTTGTACGAACAAAATGTATTGCGAAATGCAGCAAATGATTGACATGAACACATCAGGTTGGAACTGGTTATGTCATATAGGGGGAATATGTGTCAAGTGAGGCGGCTCCAAGTCTCTAAGCCTTCAACAAGTGCCGGCTAGTCTGCCAAGTCTGTCGCGCCAACTGCAATTTGCCTGGACACGAGCCGAGATTAAGCATACGCCATGTGCAGCGCTTGTTGCTGCCCCAATGCAAACCTCCTCCTGCTTATGTCATTGAACAACAACTTCCCCTCAGTCAAAACCGCCTGTGGCTGCCTCGTGTCGCAATTAGAATTTATCGCGCTTTGTGACGCGTTGCCAAGCCGATTCCGAGTATCAAACTCGGTTTGTTCAGCTCAGTTATGTACATGTGTCTTGCATAAGTCTGCGATTCTATATATTATATGCCAAGTGTACGAATATATGTGCTTCAGCATTACGCCACACAAATAAAGCGACGTTATTTTGTTTATACACATATATATTGTCTATTTTGTTATATACCCCGTAATCACAAAGCAGCTGAAATGACATATATAAATAGTTGTGTAATTGTAATAATATAAATAATTGTGTAAATAAATTACGAAACTGATATAAAACTTGGGAAATACGTTTTAACTAGATATATTTTTAAATACGTAAGATTTATGAGTATTTATTAGAACATAAATGTATAATTGGTATTATTAAATACAACAATTCACAAGTATCATAAAAGTAAATATATATTTTTTACATTTATGCAATCTATTAAATATTATATATTTGTCTACAGGGTATTTCTTAGTGCAACCCACTTGCCTTGTTATTTTATTGAGATACTTAATCACTGGTTATTACAGTTGAGTTTTTTGTTTGTTGTTGCCTATTCAATTTTGTTATTTTTTTTTATTATTTACACAATTGTTTTTGATCATATTTTAATTGCACTTGAAACCAGACGAAACACGAACAACATTTTGCTGCTTTGACACATTTGAAGTGTACTTCAGATATAAAAATACTACTGCTTTGCAAAGCGAACGCAAATAAAATGAATACAATTTTCAATATGTGCGTTATTTGAAATCTTTAAATATTATTAAATTATTTATAACAACGAAATCATTAACATTTCAAAGTTGACAGCAATTGAAATTCGTTCAGACTCTTGTTTGATCTAGAGTTTAACTTAAGTAGCATTTAATAATTTACAATAATTGCAATTAAAAAATTTGAGTATAATTGTAAAATATAACTGAATTATCAGATAATATAATTTGAATTCATTAAAATTATAATTGAGTCTTGTTGTACATTTTTTTCTCAACTTATTTTTTTCGCATAAACGTCAAGAAGAAATGTGATTTAACTCAAAGCGAATTCCATTGATGGCAGTAGAATTTATGGCATCATTAATGCAACCGCAATAATAATTAATAATTATTTTCTTTGTTGTTCTGTTTTGTTTTGATTTTTCAAAGCAAACAAAGGCGATCAAAAATTCAAACGCCATTTTCCCCAATGCAAATTCAATTCAATTCAATTATTTACTGTGTTTTGTTGTATTCCGTTTGCCTCAAATGAGTTTTGCCAAATATGAAAAAATTTGCAAAATACATAAAGTGCTCGACAATAAAAGCAGAACTCAAGACGGCAAAACACACACAAAGAATCAAATAAACTCAGCACATATCATTCAGTCAGGCGGCTCACATGTGCGCCATCGCATCGAGTCATTGAACGTCAGTGCAAATGACTTCATCAGCGATGTGGCCAACGGAAACTGGCAGCTGACTATGTGTATCTGTGGCGCTGCTACTCAAATGTTGCCTCAGATGGTTGTAGATACATTTGCTTCATATGAATGCGTGCGTTTTCGTATCGAGTGTCAGTCAAGGTATCTCTCAGCATCTGTACTCGGGAACGTTAATCCAATTTATTAGTCATTACTTAAAGAGAAAGAGAATGTCTAGTTTGCTATATTTATATCTATAATACAAAATTCAATCTGAGCTAAGGGCTTCAATCCTGAGTAAGTCTCTTCTATAGTTTTTACACAGCTAACATGATCCCAGGCCACTTTCATAAATTGAGCTAAATAAAAGGAAAAGTATGAAAACTGCACGCACAGCGCGAAAAATTCGCGTGATAATGCCACTTTTTAGTATAATTTCTCTACTTCATCTATCTCTTACTTTCTGATGAGGGAGTTACTATTGTTTTAATTACATGTGTATATTTAATGTTTCTGGGTGTATAGCTGTATGTATTATTGCCCAAAACTCTTCTTTTCATTGGCAAAACTTACCTATAAATAATACATTGACTAATTGAAGCTCGTCTGCTTGCATATAGAAATTTATGTATGCGAATTAGCCTCATTTTGTGTGTGGAGTGTGTTGCTTTGTTTATAAGACATTTGCCTCTGCTTTTCCACAATTAATTATCGTGTGTGATGAGTTAATTTCTTTTCTTGTTTTCTTTTGCGTGATTTCGCACATTTTATTTAATTTGTCTAGACGAGAACTCTTTTTTTGTTTTTCTATTATAACAATTGTTTTTGCGGCCAGCATTGAAATTTATCAAGTCCCCGAGGGACATTAAACCACATATAACCTCATTCAACACACATTCAACACAACTGCTTACCATATTTCAATAATTGTTGTATAAGTATTAAGTCAACTTGTAAACAATGATTTCTAATAATATATTTTTATTAAATATTAATAACATTTACGCCTCATGACGAAGCATCTACCATTTCAATTTTATGAAATGAAATTCCTTTTTACAGTCAAGATCGATGAACTCGGTAAATTCATGTTCGCTGTCTTACTGTTTGCATGTAGTAGTTGCACTCGCAGTTACACTCACAGTAGCAGTTACAGTCACCGTCGCAGTCACAGTCACAGCCGCCACAATCATTGCTCATATTACAATTCACCTTTATGTGCATTTGCAACACGTTGCGAGCGACAACAAAGACAATTTCAAGTACAATTTATGAGCACACGATGCAAAATGCATTACGACAACTGCCACTGTAAGTTGTTTCACTGTTGAACGTGAGCAAGACAAATACATTTACACACATGCTATTAAGATATTGCATATACATACCATCTTTATCTACATACATACATATATTCACTTGTCCCTGCCACTGTCTCCGTCTCTGTCTCTGGCTCTGTCTCCGACTCTGGCTCTGCCCCTGCCCGTGGCACTTGAATGATTTGTAGGTTGAAATCGACTCGCAATGTGAATAAGTTGCGGTCGCCAGTTTTCAGGCACTTCACACGACTCAATTATAAGCACTCGACTTACGAATAAATATAGTAATAAAATAAATCCCCCTTTAAGCGTTATTTTTGTACAAAAATGCACAAATTAATCACACAATTTTCTTCTCTTTGCAGGTAAGAAGCGTAACTGCAGTTCTTCTAATGCTTTAGCCCTCATGTAAGTGATACGCTCGAATTTCATCATTTGCAGGCGTCCCTCCCCCCAACAACTAGTTTCTCTCCCTCTCTCTTTCGCTCACTCTCTCTCTCTCTCTTACTCTCTCTTTTTATGTCTGTCTCCCTCTTTGTCGCTCACTTCCTCTCGACCCAAGGTCGTTCAAGGCCTTTTGGGGCTTTTGTTAGCTGTTTGATTGTGTGGCTGTTGCTAGCGTTTTTGTTTTTTTATCGCCACACGCCGTTCGTTCAGCGTTCGCTCTGCATAACAACTGCAAACATGCTACAAATTTGCATTGGCCTCACTCAAATCGCTGATAGACCGTTACATTCCCTGTACTAAAACAAGCGCTAATAATTTTCGCTTTATTTGTGGTCAATGCACATAATATTATTAGTTTCACTTTCTAAAGCATTTATGAATTTGCGGTTGTTAACTTCCTATATACCAATTATACATACAATCTTGAGAGCGCTTTTAGCTTTATTTATAATGTTCTGTATGCATTAATCAAATAAGATTTAAAAAATATATATCTGAAAAGTATAAATCTGTTGCAATCTGCTTTATTAAAATTTAAATTTACAATAAAAGTATTTTAAGAAATAATTTAGGTAAGATTTAATTCGAACATAGAGTATTCTGTCTAGTTTCTAAACTTATATTGTTCTATTATGATTCACATCCTCGATTTATACATAATGTCGTGCTATTTGCCAGGGTATTGCATAGTCAGCTCCCCAAAGAGACAACTGTTCTTTTCTATTATTTTTATCTAGTTTCACCATAACTCACTGCGTTTAACTAATTGGTTTTTAAGTGCAAACCTTGCTGCAAATTCAATTTAGATATTGTCAAAGCATGTACCTACTTGCTGTTAAACATATCGACCATGTTTCTGTTTTGTCTGAGTCACAAATGAGTTTATTATAGCATTTTTATGTATATTGATTAGATTTGAGGGCAACTTGACAAACCATACAATGATAATTTCTTGCAATTGCCAACTGTGATGAATCACATTCATAGTCGTTATCATTATAGAATGCTGCAGGCAATGTTAATAACTCTGCTGTAGTTTATGTTAGTCTATGATGGTTAGTCACACTTGCAAATTAATTACTAATTAGTCGGTGAGATTAAATGCATTGTGTTATACTTTTTGCATCGGTTGCTTATGAAGAATAAAATTGAATGAATTAATACACAATATTTCCCCCTGTTTTTGGATTTGCGCCGCCTGCATCTTTGTTTAGGTTTCTCAAACGAAATGTGCGCTTTTCATGTGGATTTCCCCAACGTGGAATTTCCAGGCGAACGCTAAAAATGTGTATACATATTGCAATTATTTATGTGAATTTTTGTTTAATACGTATTCCTGGTATTGTACGGCGACGACTTTCTCAATGATTCAATCGTGCTTCGTAAATGTCAGAAATTCTTACGCTTGGCATGCGGAAACAAGTCGGGCGAACGCTTCGTATGCGTAATATATTTGGGTCAGCATGCAAATAGATCACCCACAGCGACAACCAGTGGGATAGAAAGAGCAGACTTCTGCTTCTGCTTCTGCGAGTTCTAGCTAAATGGTTGCTGAGTTTCGAGTTTTCATCGGATTTTCAAATTGAAATTTATGCACATTCCATGGCCGCAAGTCTTCAGCCAGCTGTGCAAAGTGAGACTGTGCAAACAAATCTATCCGCAAATAACAAATTAATATTTGTGTATCTCATAAAACAATTGCCAAAAATAAAAACATTTTAATGACTGCAGTGCGAGTAGTTAATTAACAGATGGCACTCGGACCGTGAAGGTTTCTCGTCCAAAACCCCCCATCAAAAATGTATATTTGCCAATAGCAAAAGTGTCTCAAGTGTAACATATGTGCCCCCTTTTTTTACGATCCACATTTCGGAAAATTATACTGTAAGACAAAAGAAACGAACATTAAAAGACTTGGGACTATATAGATATACATTTCCTTGACAAAGAAGTTCGTGTAAATACTTATTATGAGCGCAATGTTGAGTCATCTGACCGATAAGTTCACATATAATATATCTCTGGTTTTTGGGCGCAATTTTCAGCAAAATGTACCGAATTTTCGGTAATATAATTGCTGTATTGTCTCTACTCTATGTGTCATAGATAAAAAAAATCAATAAGTATAGAAAGTCACGCAACTGAAACTCTTATCGACTACATACTTTTTACTGTCACTGTCTATTCTCTGTGCTATCAAATTAAAGCCTCATAATCAGCATTTCCTACAAATTAAATCGAAATTAATTTAATGGAATATAATAGAATAATTTTCTACATTTAAACTCTAAGCTTACATTTTAAGCTGTAGCACAGTCGTTCTTTAAATACTCTTTTTATAACCGACAAAGTTTCGTGTATCTGCCAACAAATTGTTAAGATTGAAATATATTCAAGCAAAATACGATTAAAGCATGAAAAGCATTTGGAGAGGGCTGCTATAGAAGATATTTGCCATTATAACAGTTGTCAATGGCTTTTGTGAAGCGCCTTTTGTGCATTTGCTTTTATATTTGCCTTTTCACTTGCTTTCATTTTACTCAATATATCCTTTTTGTTCAGATAACCCACAACGCGCTCTACAGGTATGTCGCCATCCTATATTCCAGAGGGAGCAGTTCCCCCTGTCAGCCAAAGAGCTGGAAGCAACTAGATGCTACAGAGAACACACACATTAAAGTGCAGACGTGCCTGCTCGTTTTTCAATTGCAATCAAAATAAAAATCAAAAGTAAAAAGATTAAAATGAAACAGAGAGAGAAAAAAACGGAAAAGAAATTTACATTTCGTGTCACGTACAGCGCGACAAAAAACTCAAAAAGAAAATGACATTAAAGCCGTCTACGTCTGCGTCTACCCTGCCCGCATCCCCAATCCAACATCCAGTACCCTGTGCACTCGACGATCTTAATATTAATTTGTTTCATTTATGCGTCCGCCCAAGTCTCTCGCGGCGGATGTTTATGGAACTGGAACTATGTGTGTGACCTTTCTGGTTGGAATCTCAGCGGAAATTACATGGAAATTTGTAAATGATTCGTTTCCAAGTTTATTTTCTATCTCAACTTTGCAATTTATCGATTTTTCCATATATAATTCGTGGGCGTTTTTCTTTTTCTCCCTTGCTAACAATGAAAAATTTCAAACTGCCCGTCAATTAAAGCGCAGTTAGTCCCGACTTGGAACCCTCGACTTGGTCACGCAATGTGCATTCTTTATTTAGACCAGGACAACACGGATACTAACTTAAACAGTGTACAGTTGGTGGCCCGACGAACGTCATCGTCGTAAATAATTCATAGAGCGATGTCAATGGAAATTTCTACCTCTCGTGTTTGTTTAAAGGCAAAGCTAGCATTATAAAATAAATATAAATATATTTGAAGTGTACTTTTTGATTACGGCAATTGATAAAAATACGACATGTAGAAGCTTTGCATTATTAATTAACCGAAAAGTCCTGAAAGTTCTAAGATATTTGTTTATACTGTTTACTGTTTACTCAATTGAAGTTCAAAAGAGCCGCTGTGGCGCCATCTAGCGCTCGTAGTATGCATAAATATACTTGTACTATAACCAGGGAAATTTCCATGCCGTATCATAGTTCTGGGAAAGGGAACTCCATAAAAACTGATTAATACAAATAGAATAAAGATTAAATGGAATATCCATGCTTTATAGTTAAATAGCTGTAAGTATTTAATTAACCACAAGAATTCAATGTATTATTAGAATCAAGGGTTTGTTCTAATATTGTTGTATATATTTAAAGATTAGTTTACTGATAAAATTGAAATCACTTCAGTTTGTTTCACTTAGCAGAGACGGCTATAAATGTTTACCAAGAATGTTCTCGTCAAAATTTGCTTGTGCAGGTGATTAAACCATAAAACCTTTGAAGGCAACGCTTTGAACTTATTGATAATGGTTTGATGGTTACGTTTTTTTTACCACGGAAATTGCAAAAGATATAATTTATTGATAACTAAAGCCAATGTACTAAATATTTTGTTTACATTCACGTTAATGTGTGTGGCGCTTTTATGAATGTACGCGTGTGAGTATGAATATGAGTATGAGTATGAATACTGGGACTGGGGCTGGGACTGAACTTTAGATTGCATACAAGAGCGCTACAAATTGTCGGCTTTGTTTACTTTTTCCGCTGATAAGGCTGGACTCCCTCAACCAACATTGATAAGCGCAACGAGTTGTGTTTATATATGTATACTTATGTGTTTAATTATAGACGCCAGAGGCATAATGAAAGTGTACAAATGGGCATTGGGGTGTTGTCAGGTTATCAGTTGTTGCGAGCACACAGCCTATTAAAACTTGTGGGTGCAAAATGATTGATTCTCTTACAATGGCATTGTGGTTCAAGTTTAATGGCGGCTGGCGTTGTGGACTAACATGTTGTATATCTTTTATGTGTGATTCAAGCTACACTTCCATATGATAGAGACAGATTTCATATCCTTTCTCCTATATTCTTTTTATCACACTCATTACGGCGACCATTTGCATTTTGAGTGCTTTTGGGTTATTGTCTGTTTGTTAGTTCTTGTTCTGTAACGAGCCAAAACACATTCGTTATGTCATTAATCAGTGGCACAATGGAAATAGACACATGCCGACAGTTGGCAATTCATAATCGGGTCGATACATTGCTTTTAACTCGACTTTTTTAGTATCCATCCTTGCATTGAGGTATTTTTAATGATGTGCTCTATTTTATTCAGCTCACATTATTGACACATATTCTCTCATTTAATATGTTTATTTAGTTACTCATTTGCTCAGCAGTTTATTGACCAGGGTCAACGGAAGCCTGCTGCCAGCTGCCAGTCTGCTTAGGAACGGGGCATTGTTGGCATTGCGTCAGCAGCAGCGTCAACGTTGCGTATGAGCAATGAAAATGCTTTGCAGATCACTTTTGTTTTTATGGCACTCAGCTACTTAACACATTTAGTGAAGTTTTTAATTTTAATACACTGCATTACATTTGTTGTTGTATTTAGACCTTACACGCTGTTTGTTGGCCTTTTCAATTAGCCTGCATCTTGAATTGCATCAGTTTCCTTTACTGCTTACTTTGTTTTCTTTGTGTTTATTTTTTTATAACAAATTGCTACTGTTAAAGGGATTTTTGTTTTCTTTGGCTCAATGCCAACACGCAAATGGTCTGTGCTCACTGTGCCAAACCGGGAGCATAAAGGGTTGGCAAATGCACCGATTGCATCATACCCTATAACCATTATGATAATATTGATAATGGATTCAACTTTCTGCACCCAAATGGAAAGCAGAAAGAACAACTAAAGCGTTAAGTTGGTTTTCCTTTTCCTTTGGAAACATTTTTATTGCAATTATATATATATTATTATATTTTTTATTGATTGTGCATCTTAGCCAAATACACTCTCTAACCCTTAGCCAGCAACTATGTAAACAGTTTTCGTATTATTTATTCGATTGTAGCCTATGTCATTAGTATCAATACACGCACAAGTCCTCACTGTTATCTCTCTGAGTTATCTGCTTGTAATTATAGCCAAATTAAGTCCCTTTATGCACAGGTTTAATACATGTTCAATCGCTTTGGGCTCTTTCTAATGAATGACGTGTGCGCAGTTGGAAACACGTCACAAAATGTAGATATTACGTAAATTGTACTCCTGACGCCGACGCTGACAATGATGATGACGTTGACAGCCATATCTAAATAATCTCTGTCTCACATTGTTTATCTCTGTCTGTCGGTCTGTCTGTCTATGTGGTTAGGTGCACATCTAACAGATAGTTTCGTTCTAAATCGTAAACAACCTTTTGGAATTATCGTAAATTTAACATAAACAACTGCGCGATTTCTCGTGTTTATTTTGATTGCTTTTGCCACAAAAATAAATACTTATCGATCAATGTTCGATATGGATAAATAGGCGTCTGATTATTGTATTGTACTTGTGTACAAGTTTCGCACATTTATCTTGCCAATCAAGGAGAAGAAACATCTGTTTCACATTCTAAAGATTTATTAATTTTATTGATATCATAATTTATTTAACTAAATAATTACGTTCTCGTGTGCAAGCAAATAAACATGCTTTATGATTGCTGAGTTCACGTTCTTAATCAGAAATTGTTGCTTAGGTCATCGCTGGATTTAAATATAATTAAGCATTATTTTCATTTATGTATTTAGCTATAATTTATATAGTAAGCAAGTAAATACTTATAAGCGCTAAGAAATGTCGATAAAATATTGATTGAGCAGCTGTTTAATTATTTATTTTGTTTGGCCCAACCTCTGCTTTGCCAGCTTAAGTACTCAATCTAATTACTCAGTCTTGATTAGAAGTCAGTTAAATCGATGTATTTAATTTATATAAAATTATCTATTTATAAAAGATGACGGATCTGTTATGAAGACTTTATAGTAGTCTAATAAAAAAGAAAGTAATACAGTGTGTAATCAGTTATCTGAATGATCAACTTATGATCTTCTTTTCCCTCCAAGTTCCCAAGTTACGATGCCTTCTATGTCTTGCAATTCCAGTTGAAGTCGGACTTGATTCATTTGCTCATTTAAACGCACTTAAAGTTGCTCTCTGGTTGTTCCCTATGATGTCATCGTACTTTTTGTGCGCGTCCATTTGTCGCTTCCTCTCCAGAAATTGTCAGTGTTGTTGTCGCTGCTGAAACTGACATTTGACAGTGAAACACTTTCGTTTTGTATGTTGTTGCCTGTCAGCCGCTGTTGTCTGCGACAACGTCAGCGTCGCCGTCAGCGTCGCAGTCGCAGTCGACGCTGGTACGATAAGTTGAAATAGCTGTTTCAATGCCCAAGTGGGGGAAGCTCATTTATAATATTTTTGTTGATAAGAGCAGCACAGGCGCTTAGTCTAGCTTCACTGTTGAACGTGACAACACATATTTAATAAATTATTTAAAAAATATAAATAAATATTCAAATGGAAATAGTTTAGTGATTATTTTTTGGAATAATATAAAGTGTCTATGAGATAGTTTGCTATTGTACTTGTGAGTTAATAACATTTGCCATAATAAAACAGACTTGTAGCAATAATTCAATAGAACTTCTCAGTGATAAACATTTCTCGAGTTCAACTGCTCTTTAATAAATGTTTTAACACCAAAATTTCACTCTAACAAATTACATGTGAATGTCTTATTACATCATTGCAAGGGAACTTATGTCAGATTCATTCATGATTTGCAGTTACTTCATTGCCCATTAACAATATGAGTACATCCCTCAGTTTATGACGTGCCTTTTAAGTCAAAATGCCTCGTTTATGGCCGCACACACACAGATACAACTACAAACACAGATACAGCACTTGGCGGTGAGGTGCAGTAGTTGGCATCCCAAGAGCTGCACATTTTTCATAATTTTATGATTTCCCCCACGTTCCTTGGGGCATTTGTTGCGCAATTTTTGCAAGCACTTCACATTGAGCATTGGCTAAAGTAGGTCATGCAATGGCAACCACCTCAATGGACATGATTAGAGCCAAAAGCCAAAAATAAAAAAAGGGGGAGTGTTGACAGTAGCGCAGAAGGATTTCTCTGCTTGGCAGTCGTATAGGCCGTGTTGTTAATGCGGGTAAGTTGACACAATTAACCACACTTCTGCACCACTGTGGGTCGTTCAGGTACCGTTGAATTCATTAGAGGAAACCTCGTTAACACTTCATTCGCACAACGGGTGACATGGATTCAACATCCTTAGAGTAAAGTTTGCACTCTTAATGACAAAGTGCTGTTGAGCGTATGTGTGTATCTCTCTCTCTCTCTCTCTCTCTCTCTCTCTCTCTCTCTCTCTCTCTCTCTCTATTTCTGCCTCTGTGTGTGCAAGGACGAGCATAAAGCACTGTTATAAAATGACTATTAAGACGCTGTAGGACTACCGAGCTGAGGGTCAACTTTCAAGGCATCCTGTTCAGAGAGAAATCATTAGATGTCGACAGTACATCTTAATAGTACAGTGGGTGTTGAAAGTTTAGCCTTTATGTGGCGAATCGTAAAGCTTTGCCACTCTAACTTAACCATTAAGGTCAGAAGTGCCGGCAAAGGTTACAGCGAGCAAGTAAATCAAGCAAAAGCAATGCTAACTTAAGTACAGACAATGCCTTCTGTGTTTTTGCTCTGCCCTGCCTGCAATTCAAAGTCGAATCCATTAACGCTTCGTTTTGCCAAGGTCAATGTCTCTCTTCCCCTCCTTAGATACATTGAAGACTCAAGTCTCTAAGTTGTGTCGTCTCCTTCACTCGTTCTCTCTGTCTGAGATCTCGGCGCACAAAAGAGAAATCAGTCAAGCATCCAGTTTTTCAATCAAGACACGTTATGCCCTCTTCTGAACTTTGAGTTCATCTTGTCGCTCATCGTTCATCGCTCATGTTGCAATCTTGCATATTTCGTATATTCAATTCAAGTAAGAAATACAAAAATGAACTTAGTCTAGTAAATTTGCAAATTTCTATTGATAATAGCAAAGTAGACTACAAATTCTGCTGATACAACGAAAATGGTTTTTCTTTTCTCTTCTCTTCTGTCAGTTGATTTTCTTGCCAATTTACAATAATGTTTGCCCTGTTTAAACAAATTCCTCTTATCTGCTGCGTTCTTTCTTTGCTTATCTTTATTTCCAATCTCCTCGCACTCAACTGACACTTTAGCCGACGACCTCCAGCCTGACATATGTTAGCATATGCCCTTTAAAAAAGAATGCCTCGGCTCATGTGCTTTGTTTTTACACATCATTAGCACTCGAATAAATTTTGTGTTTCGTATTTTTTTCTGTTTTGGGCGTTCAACTTAAAAAGGGGAAGAGGGAAAGTTGAAATCAAGCTATCAAAGAGTATAAAGGGAATGCAAATCAGTTGAACATGTGTGCAACAGCTGCAGTTATCGAGTGTGTGGGTTACAACGGAAAGTATGCCACTTGTCACGAGGGTAGCTCACTAAGTTTGCGATATATTGATTACCTTAGTTACTTCCTGCTCTAAGCACAACTGTTGTGAACGTGGTTCGATAACTTTATGGTCTAATAAGCAACGATAAAAATAACAATTTCTTAGAATTGATAATTCACTAATAAACCTATCAAGTGCCACTCGTTAATGCACATGACCATCTTCTGGGAAGCCAACTCATTTGTCACTTTGTCGTTGCTTTTATCGTTGCATCGCATCGCAGCAGATACATTCGTATCTCGAGCTGCGTGATGAGACGCCGAATGACAGATTTACTGTGAGAACATCAATGAACAGTATATGGACTGCGAACAGCAAAGGTAAACCACTGCGAACACAGACAAAAAGCAAAAGACTCGAGACAGACATGGGACAACAATAGAAAACTAAACAATGCAAAGTGCAATGCAAAATAATGACCAGGGATGGCATTTCTGCACGGGAATTGTCGAATCATTGAACAATATGCTAAATCATTGAACAAATTGTTCAATTAAACTCGTATTTATGCTGCACTGAAAGTCACAGTTCAATGCCAACATTTGCATATATTCGTAGTTCATCAGCGAACAGAGATGGGAATATATACATATATGTTAGTTTTTCAGCTTTTTCCATATTGTAGTTTCAATATATTCCAATGCATAACAGCACAATTCGATAGCTTATCGATAACGGTTGAAATTCCTATTAGATTTCTATCAATATGAATCGCTTCTTTAAAAAGAGACTAAATCACATTCGAATGTATATTGAGCCTGGAAATTGTTTAAGTGTTAACTTAGCTCTGAGAGTTTGAAGTTATCGATAAATGAAAAGCAAAATTAAATTTATAAATGTGTTAAATTGATAAAACATAAACAATTTGTAGTTTAAGCAAATATTAAATTGCTTTGCCACTAAGAAATTATTTCAGTTTTGACAAAGTTATGAGAGCTCGAAGTTCTTGGAATTTGCCATCTCCATCTGTCGGTCTGCTCCACCCACTCTTTTGCTGTCTATCTCTTCTATTTCTTTGGGTCTCGCATGTCTCTCTATCTGCTCGGAATGTTCTGCGAATCCCCGTTCGTTGCCCCGCCGCCCGTCCCTTGCTTGATTCGTTACGACACTTGCACCCGCAGCTCGTTTACAGTTCGTTGATTGTCAAGAGGCTGCGGCGCCAGTTGACGATTGTTGTTATTGCTGTTGCATTGTTTTTCGCGACTTTCTTGGCCAAGAGTCGGTATGCTGCCAAGTCGGCCGACACAACGACAAGAAGAACAAATAAATAAATACACAAACATGAAATTTATAAAGGAATTTATTCTTTTGCACTATTGTACACATGTTGAACAATAAATTGTTGTGTTTTGTAGCGAGAATGTTTGCTGCCGCGGATGCTGCGTCATTGTTAATAAATAAATGATGATGCGGCAAGGTAAAGGTCAAGTTGATCTAATCTAACGGCAAATTTATGTACCTGCTCGTTAATTGACTGCCGAGTCAAAGGTCTGTCGCACTGATTGGCATGACAAAAAGCAATCAAGTGCCAAGCAACGCACTTGTCAAGAAGCTAATGAAACGGGTACCACGGAGACACAAGAAATCTGTGGAAATGTTATCCTTATAAACTCGAGCATACTCATTAAAAATCCATCAAGCCAACGGCGTGAAAACAACAACCAAAACGAACTCCCGCTCTAATTCAGTGGACTATCCTTTGGTCCACATACAAGCGGAAGGATAAGAAAGGATAAGCTACGGCAATGTACATGCCTTGCGGTGTTGTGCGACACACCCAAAAAGACAAGGGTGAATTTTACTTGAACCCTGCTGCTTAGCTAGCCAAATACCCTGTGATATACAAGCGTAAAAGCTTCGACTTCAACTACCACAACCCTTGCCTTTACACAGGGTATACTTGCACAAGTAACATAAACTTTTCTCGCTCTTCTTTTGGCCAAAATGTAGTAAGTCAGTTAGTAGAGCAGGCCACATTTCCATCGCTTTACGTGTCAGTTGGCAATGTTGGCTTTTCCTTGGCGCGTTTCATTTTAAAGACTTTCCAAAGTCTTTTTGCAACTCCGTGGGGTTTATTTTGGGTGCGGTTACATGTGTGTGAGTGTGTGTGTGTGTGTGTGTGTGTGTGTGTGTGTGTGTGTGTGTGTGGCAGCTACCATCAAAACAAACCGAAGACCGCAAAAGAACCCAGCAAACAAACACTGCAATGTGATTTGTGGTGCAATTTTCTCTCTTCCTACCATCCCCCCTCCCATCAGACTTTTCCCTATGGCTAGAGAGGGGAGATCGGAATGAAACCAGGATTCACTTGCCCTGCGGCAGTAACTGGGTTAATGGTTTCGCTTATGATTGGTTTTCGAAATGTTTACGCTGCTGATTGGGAATAGCTTAATGGACATAAATGGATCTAATTGGCGTGCTTGGGATTTGTTTGTGAGCTGCTTTTCCAGCGAAAGTGAAGTTTTCGATAAATACATTTTGTTGGAGCGCCAAACTATTTGTATTTTTACGTGCTTCTGATCATGTTTGTTCTCGTTTGATTTGGCAAAAGATTCGCTGTCGCTGAACAGACACGCAATGAAATTCGGGAAAATTATCTTGATTCTTGGAAGAGATCAGCTAAAAGAAATTAGTCACTCGGCTAAAAATTGTCCCAACAAACAAAGAGGGGCAAACCCAAAAAGAAACAAGCAAAGATTTTTTTATCGTAGGCGTACAGAAATTGTATTGCTTGCTTTTGCCATTATTATTATTATTATACTTCTCTTTTTTTTTGTTGACTGCCAGCAAACAACGCGATGACAGCAACAGTGACGCTGACGGATGCGTCACAAATTTGGCCAACAGTTAACAACAAAAAACATTTGGCAACATAGCAAAAAGCGAACGTGTGCAGTAAGGACACGCGAAGACGGCAATCCTCAATCCTGGCACGTCATTTGCCGTCCTGCTTGCGTGTGCTGCTTTTAATTATTTGAGTGCTGCAGGTTAATTTATACGATAAAAACTAATATACCATATAGCGACGCTATGATTGACGGCTAGAGCGTTGCGCTTAGGCGCCTAGAAAAGTTGTTGTAGGTGCCAAAGCAGAACCAGGCAGGATGTAAATAAGGATTTCTCGACGTGGAAATACTTTGGAAAAAGCAAAGCAAAGCAAGCAAAAATTCACTTTGATTCATATATAATATATATCTATATTATATTATTATATATATCTATACTATATTAATTATATTATTATATGTATATGTATATTTTATTAAATTAGAAATGACTTTTGTGTAGAAGCCTTTGACACTATTTTCAACAATATTAAAGGGTATAAAGTATAAAAAAAGTGAAATTTATGTGATTTAGTTAAAGGAACTTGATAACACTCATGGCAAGGCATTGCAGATGTAAAATATACATAGTTAGCAGTTAAAGTATTATTACAAATGCAGCAAAAATTAAGGTCTTTCCCTCAACAATCAATTAGGTTTACAGAATGCATTGTTAATGTTGAATATAAATGAATAATTATTTATAAATGCAAAGAGCAACTGAAGTGATTTGCCATACAACACATTAGTTCTTAGCTCACCAAATTATTTGTACATACTAAGAGAAGAAACTTCGTTTAAGTTTGCAACAAGTTTGCGGAGATGTATAGAAAAGATCGAACTATTTCCATGCACAAATTGCGATCAGACAAATCAATAACAATATAGAATTAGTTGTTGAGTTTCAGTTTCATTACACACAGTTCTCTTAACATTGTTTTATCTCCATCTTGAAGTTGTAACACTTTTCCAACTAAGTAAGTTTCCACAATTGATGGCATTTTCTTTTTGTTACATTTTGCATTTGCAGGTGGAGGCGTGGATCAACTTGAAGGCCAAAACGATTCACAAACTCTAAAATGGCAGTCAAATAGTACAAAACTAATAACTGATAAGAAAGCCAACTATATACATTGATATATAGACAAACAAAAACGTCGACAAATACGGAATTACATTAAAACAAAGCCAACTACACAACGCACAACCTTCGAGTGGGAAGAGTGTAGCTCGGATATCTCGGATAGCTGAGTTTAACTGAAGAAGAAAAGCACGTTAAGAAGCTAAAAACGTGGTCAAGGCGGTGCCTAAGCGACCGCCTAAACAAAAACAAAAACGTATTTGTTAAGTTTCTCGTGGGCAAAGTTGCAGAGCCGCAAACGCAACGGATTGAAGGAAGGAAAAGTGAATGACATTACTTGGGCCTAGCGCCCCTGGCATGGCCTTTATGATGAAAAAGAAGAAGTACAAGTTTAATGTGGAGGTGCAACTGCAGGATTTGGTGGAAGTCGCTCTGGTCAATGAGGTGCTCTTTGCCAAGATACGGTTACTGGATGGCGGCTCCTTTCAGGAGTACAGCAGTCGGTGAGTCTCTACTTCTGTTTATTACAATTTCATCATTTAATGAATACATACTCCTCTCCTTTCTCCATCAACCTCCACAGCGAGGAAGTGCGCAATCATCGCGTGGAATGGAATCGCAGCTTTGAGTTCCCCTGCAAGATGAGTGCGAATGCCTCGACCGGCGTCTTGGATCCCTGCCATTTGCGCATCTCCATACGCAAGGAGATGAAGGGTGGTCGCAGTTACTACAAGCTCGGCTTCATCGATCTTAATCTTGCCGAATTCGCCGGCGCTGGCTTAACGTCCCGCCGCTTTCTGCTCGAGGGCTACGATTCGCGCCATCGCCTGGACAACTCCATGTTGAGAGTCAGCATCAAAATGCATATGCTGAGCGGTGATATACTCTTCAAGGCGTGAGTAACTGCATAATGCTGTCAACTGCATCACTTTCCTATTACTGACTTCCTTTTCATTTAATTTACAGTCCCACGCCCAGCCTGAAGAGCAAACAGAGCAAGCCAACAGCAGATGATGCCACCTGCGGTGGCCTTCAAACGCCAACGGCAACGGTCCTGCCCAGCATTGGCAGCGGCAGTGGCGGCTCGTCCATTCCTCTGGGCGGCAGTGGCGCCACCTTGGGCGGTGTTTCCAGCACAATGTCTGCGCCGGGCACACGACCCGTCTCCACCACCAGAGAAGAGGGTATGATTGTTGTACAAACCCCCTGTTATCTGTTGACAATTAACTAGATTTATTTCACTGACAGATCTCGACGCACAGGCGGTGATAGCGGCAATTGTCACAGACTCGGGCCTGTCCGAGTCCTCCGAGTCGGCGGTTACGTTGACCACGGACAATCTGCAGCAGCATGTTATCGCTTCATCCAGTGCCACAACACCCGTCACCGTCGCACAGTCGCTGCCCGGCCTGGGCGTCATTGGCAGCAACAATTACGGCACCACGGGTCTCTCCAATGCTGGTGGTGTTAGTGGTGGTGGGGGTGGTGCTGGTGCTGGTGCTGGTGGTGTAGGTGTGGGTGCAGTGAATACAGCTGCGCTCATGGAAATGGGTCACTCGAGAAATTCCAGTAATACTAGTCAAGTAAGCAATAAGATGCATATATCAAATATGTGAGTCACTTAAACATGTTCCCTCTTCTTCCCACGCAGATGTCAAAGGGTTCCGGTTATAGTAGTTTTTCGCACAGTCAACATTCGAGGCAGAGTTCTGAGGGTGACTCGGGACATGCTAGGTAAGTAATTCCCAGCCACAAACGAAAGCTTGAAGAGAATTCTCTAAAAGAAAAAAAAGAAACAAACTACGTATCTGCGCTAATCTGTAAAAAGCCTTGACTTGAACTTGAACTTTGAACTTTGTTTTGCCCACAATTCGTATCCTACTCGATTATAACTCTACCAATATCTACAACTATATCTATTTCTATATACATTTGTTATGCTCTACACACACACACACACACACACACACATACACTATATGCGCTATTTATGCTAAAATTCTTTATATGCGATTCAAAACGTATCTAAACAAACGCCGTGTCTAACTACAACAAAGACACCCACCCATACACACACACACACACACACTCGACATGACAGCATACTTTCCTTAAATGTTTACTAAACACACGCCGTTAACACACACTCCACACACACACACACACATTTCAAATTTATTTCTTTCTATTTCCAAAGTTATTTAGTTGATTTAGCCTAGTTAAGTTAGTCGTTTAGTTTCAGTTGTAGTTTAATTTTTAGCAATAATTAACAGTTTAGGTCTTACTCTTTAGTCTGTGGTATTAGCCATGCTGTGCAGCAAACTCTTTCATTGAATAGTTTAAGGTCAAATGATGGCAAAAGTACACACAAGCGCACACACTCCCACATAGATGTATGCTACTGGATATGGAGCTGACTCTCATTTGGGATGCATTTCAACAGAAAAACATTAGCACAAGTCGAGTGGGTTTTCCACCATTTGAACATTTTTTTCTTTATTATTTTGTAGTTGTGAAATTTGCAAAGCGATGACTTCATCCACAACTGACGCAGTTAGTAAAGGTCGAGCATTTGTTTGGCCAAAATGAAGGCACAGCTTTTAACCTTTAACATTCCTTGTATTATATATGAAAGTGAATATCAGCCAAATACAAAGAACATTTTACACATAATCTTGAACAAAATTGTTGCACAAGTGAGAATTACTTAAAAGGCAATTGATTTAATGACAGGAAGAACTCTTAAATAATATATATAAACAATATATCCCAGTTTAAGTATGCAAGTCCGTTTGTCTGTCTCTAGATAGCAACGTTTGTTTATACATTTGCCAGCTGATTAAGAACAGATTTTCTCGTGCCTTAGCTAAGTTTAGTAGAGGATCATTTACTTGCAATGCGTTTATTAAAATATATGAATAAACTAGTTATTTAAAGTCGCTTTTCTAATAAAATAATAATGCAATGAAAACAAATTCGAGTTAAATATTGTAATAAATAATGACTTCAAAATAGAGTTAATAGAGTGAATACCGAACTTGACTTAACTGAAATGGGCAATTAATGCATTGCCATAGAATGTAAAACATTCATTTCTTTCACAATATTCACATCGTGTACTTATTATTAACTTAGCTTTAGTTTCTTTTATCATCAAAGGGAATAGTTTATATATAGCTTATAGTACTAATCTTCAGAGCAGAAGCCTTCAAAGAATTGGAATTGGTTTTACTAAAAACATATTAAGTTTTTGTGTTAGTTAACATGAACATTTGATTTAACAAACTCATAACTGGTTTTCTTTTCTTCTTATTGGGTAGTTTTTAAGTTTATTGCAATTTAGTTAATGGTATAATTCATATTTATTGTATGTTTACTTTTACGTTCACATTTTAGCTAATTGATTTAACACTTTTTGTTTCTTCTTCTTTTATAACCAACATATGTTCTGTATATAATTTAAATAAATCAAAATTAAATCGGGTAAATGGCCAACTAACCAACTGTAAATTACAACAACCTATTAACCTCAATGTAAAATTAAAAAAAAAAAAACAAAAAAAAAACCAAAACAAATATTAAATTCTGAATCAATCAACGAACGTCGCCATCAAACCAAATACTTCAGTCGTTTTAGAAAATCCGTTTCTCTACTCAATAGACTCAATCAGAGAGCTATAAATGCCATGAAATTGAATATACCAGCGCTACGGCATCAGCACAAGACGGAGCAGGCACAGGCTCAAGGACAGGGATTGGGCTTGGGAGTGGGCTTGGGCTTGGGCTTGGGTCTGGTGCAAGAGCATCAGGTTGGCCCAGTGGCGCCACAACCGACGAGAGAGCCTCAGCCACAGCAGCAGGTGAATGTTACGCTTAGCACAACTATCGAATATGTGAGTGAGGAGCTAATCTACCAGACGCCCAATGCCACAATGAATGCCAGCGATCAGCATCCGGGCTACGAGGAGTTCCGCACACCGATGGCCGAGATGCCACTGCCATTGTTGCTGCAACCGGGTGGCAGATACCGCACACAGTATTATGATAGTGGTGATACAAGCGAATCGGATGAGTATCCGAATGAGGACTCCGGTGATAATGATTCAGGCTTAGAAGAGAACTATCATACGCCTCGAGTGGCGAAAATCAAATCCATGGAGAATCTGTCCATACTTGAGATGGAATTTCACAAGGCCTCCATGGAATTGGATCGCAATTCGCCGCGTCGACTGAAGCAGCTGGCGGAGCATGCGCAAATACCCAAAATGAAGTCACTCAACAATCTCTACTTCGACGACTACTCCGAGGAGGTGGTACGCGAAGAGTTCCAGCGCATGCGAGAGCAAGCACTGGAGGAGCGAGTGCGCCTCCAGCCGCACAATCATCTGCATCACACACATCTTCACCTGCATAGCTCTGGCCTGCGCAAGAACTCCACCACATCGAATGGCTCATCCGGCAAGCTGTATGTGAAGCATACGCAGGTCCATCAGAATCATCATCAGGCAAAGGTTGGCAATGCCAAGTTCATTGGCCAAGACGGTGAGAGTCCACAGCCAACGCATCCTCATCCGCATCCCATACAGAAGATGCGTTCGATGGGCACCATACCCGACATACTCAGTGAACGCATCGAAGCGGATCCCTTCCTCACGCCCACCTCGGAGCGGAGGCCCAGCTTCAATCGCTTGATACAGTCCGCGGATAAGCCAGCTCTGGGCAGCAGTTATGTGAATCGTTTGCTCACCTACGATGTGGTCGATTCGCCCGCTGCTGATAACTTCACCAATTCCGCGTCCTTCATGTCGCGCACGCCATTTGAACGCGCCTATCGACGCACCATGCTCCAAAGCGCTGCCTCATCCACGCCACTGACCGCCGCCCAGGAGCCCTACATGGTCCGGCCACATTCCACAAATGCTGCCTACGAGCTCATGAGGTGCGTCGCGTTTTTCATTTGCTTATCTAAAAAAAAAAAAAAACAAAAGAAAAACAAAAGAAAAAACTAGCGAAAGTTGTTCGTTACTCGTTACTCGTTAAGCGTTACTCGTTACTCGTTAATCGTTACTCGTCAAGGCCCTAGTTTCATTCACATATTCGCTTCTTGTCGCGCGCCTTGGCCAGCAAACAAAAACCAACAATTAATCGCTTCTCGTTCTCGTTATCGTTATCGTTATCATTTAATACTCTCACTCCTCAGCTTCCCCTGCCACTCACCTTGTTTTTGTTTTTTCCCCCCCGTTGAATTTATTGTTGTTGTTCTTATTTTA
The DNA here is from genome assembly GCA_035042075.1 of Drosophila macrospina. Taxonomy (NCBI): domain Eukaryota; kingdom Metazoa; phylum Arthropoda; class Insecta; order Diptera; family Drosophilidae; genus Drosophila; species Drosophila macrospina. The sequence goes on along the minus strand of JAWNLW010000326.1, from coordinate 277,426 downwards.
TGGTTTTGTTCTTTTACTTTGTCTCGTTGCAATTTTGTACTAATCATAATCCCGGTTTGGCTCTGAGCACATCCAATTCCTCAGGGCTCCTAAGATAGACCTAAGCTAATTATAAACTATATTATCTATATTACCAAGAACGGGGCTGCGAGGGTTGGTCTACAAGTTTCACGAATTGTACAGTGCTTCTAAAACTACTAATTACAACTAAATTAAGCTCAGATTGTCAATTTTCCCAATTTTAAATTTGTTTACGTATCAGCTGAAGTTTTGCAGCCATTTTCCTCTGCACTTTATAATGCAATCAAATTTTCCATTTCCTTTGTCTGTTGATGACAAAAACAATCAAATCAGTGTCTATCGTCCCCTCGTCCTTGCCAACTCCGACATTTGTCCTCTGGGCCAATATGGGTTGCAACTGGGCCAAGGATACACATAAGGCCAACAACAACTTGGCCACATGTCGCCCACTTGCCGGCCAATTGACCTTAACTGCACAATCAAAACTTTACATTGGCCCAAAATAAACTGTTTAAATTCATTTTGTGAACCTTTCAATGTTGGCCAAATTCATTTATTGATACTTTCATTGTAATTTATATGGAACAGAGGACAGTGTAAGAGTGGCGTCAGGTCTATAAATTGTTGCTATTTATTATTTATGTGCTATCTGTGGGAATCTGTCAATTAAGTTCTTTGGGTCAGGGTCGAAACGTTTACAACTTGTCACAACTAATGAATAGTCAAGCTTTTAATCAATTAACAAATTGAAGCAGGTCTCTCATAAGCTAAGAATGTGCCAAGAAACTAATAGAGAGCTGTGACTAGAGAGTAGAGAGTGTGACTGTAGCTTAAAATAAATTGTTTAAACTTGAAGGAAACAATTTCAAATGAACTCTAATTAGTAAGTTTTAAGCTAAGCTTTACTTCTTATTACAATTTGACATAGAGAAAAGAACAAATTTGAATTAAACTTGTTAGACAAAATATAAAGTTGAGCTTCGTTGATTTATATATATGTATATATTTATGTATACATATTGTATATTATTGTTTGTCACATTTCTTATGTTCCCTTCAACTCCGACTCACACACACATACCGAAACACACACTCTCACACACACACACAATCGAATCACATAACATAAATAATCTACATAAACTGAACATAGAAAACGCAAACATCAAAATTGAATTGCTTCTTTTCTTAAGTGCCATAGCGAGGCTTAAGTTGGAAATGAGAATATGAAAATATGAAAATATATACATACATTAATATTTATATATACATATGTATATTATATACATAGTTATTTGATAAATGATCGTAATTTATTTAAGTATAATAATTTACTCATCATGTTTATTGTGCATATTTTGCAATTGTTTTTCGTTTCTTTTGTCTTCCGATAATTCCTATAATCCGATATAACGCTTTGATCTCTGATCTCTGTAAATGTGTCTATAAATTGAAAACGAAATTACACGAAATGTGCAACAAATCAGAAGCTTCAGCGGCGTGCCACGTCGTCTCTTTGACAGCGGCGGCAGCAGCGGCGCCGGCAACTGCAACAACAGCAGCAACATTACTGCCGCCAACAACAGCAGCAGCAGCAGCAGCCATCGACAACAGGCAACGGCAACAACATCAACAGCAGCAGGTGGTGCCACCTATGTGTTGGGCTCCAGCTGCTCACCTTGCGGCACCTTGGCCAGCATCCACTCGAATCATTCGGCCTCCTCGTCGAACGGCAGCAACAGCAGCAGCAGCGGCGCTCTCATTACCTTCCAATGTAATCCCAACTGTGGCCAGGAGACTGTCGATGGCACAGCGCAATCGCAGCCGCAACAGACGTTGGTGGGCTCACCGAATGGGCATGGCAACAGTCCCAGGCTGGGCAATGTGATGTCTGGCGATGCACTCAGCTCATTGGCGGCAAGTCCAACCGATGCGTGCAGCATTCGGTCGAATCCATCGGCCGCTTCATTATTACTCTCCACCTCGGCTGCTGCAGCGGAGGCATCGGCCATGACCTCGGCCACAACGATGTCCGTCTCAGGTGCCACGCTATCGCCGCTGGCCACCACACAGATCATACGCCGGCCCAGCATCACCATGATGTGGGTGTTTCTTTATTGCATTCCTTACGTCACAACGAATACGAATTTTCTACTTAGTTGCCTGTCTTTTGATTCTTATCGTTATCGTTAGCTTATAAGTTTCCTTGTTGTTGCTGTTGTGCTCGTCAAAATACCCTACGACACGCGGTTATGTTGACTACACCATTGTAAATGTTATCATAGAGCTGGACAATTTACGTGATATCTACAAGTCGATCCGTCTGTCTGTGTGTGCAGCTGCACGAGAGAGTTGCCTGTGTCTATCTTAAATTATAGAATTAAATGTTGAGTTTAATTTAATTAGAAACAGAATACGTAATAAGGATGGATTGATTAACTACTTTATTATGAATTTTATGTTGTCATAGAGCTGGAAAATTGATTAAATATTGGATATATATATATATAATATTGGCAAGTCTGTCTGTCAAGCGAAACAATAAGCGCACCAGAGTCGTTTATGTCTGTGTTCAGTTCTGGATTGAAAATGCCATAAATAAATGTCAATTCTATAAAATAAATAGCAGAAAAGTATTATTTAATGCTCGATTGATCAACTGCAACATCATCAGTGTTATATTATCAAAGAGCTGTGCTTTGTCTGTCTTTAAACTCAATAAAATGTTTAATTCCCAAACTGCAAAACCATAAATAATATAATATAATATTCTTAAAAGTAATCACTACATTTTCCAGCTCTAATAACCATATTATTTAATTTAATTAAAATTACTGGTATATCTTAAGTTTTGTTACCATTACAGATTTAAAAGCATCAGTTTTATTTGTAGTTTAGCAACCTCGCTATCGATGTTAGGAGTTTAATTATATTATTTAATTTTAATGCTTATCCAAATTGTTTTGTTATCTCTGCAATTGAATGCATCTAGTTATATTATTAAGTGTCTCATCTGTTCACGTTCAATCACTTTTGTGTACAACATTGTTCATCATTTGCAATCGAAATGTTTGCATGGCATGGCCAGAGAAAAGATTGAATTAATTTCTTTGTATTCGATATTAAGTTGTTGATTTTTGTTTTTTTTTTCTCTGTACCAAATTGCTAATCACAAGTACTAAATGGGTTATCAAAACCAGAATGCACCTCGTATATACATTTTTTTTTCTTATGATCTCTTGTTTGTGATTTGAATTGATTTGATTTGTTAATTGAATTGTTTGTTTTGCTTTCGATTCGACAGGAATCCCAGTTCCGGTTCGTTAGTTATAAGTGAAACAGGATCTCTAGATCGGACGAAAAGCAGCGGCGAGAAACGCAAGAAGGGCGCCCTGGATGATGGGCCGCGTGTATCGGATCGTGTGGAGGAGACGCGTGTGAATCCGAACTCACTAATCGATGAGATTTTGAAGGACACCAAGCTGGACCAGTTAGCGGAGTCCGCAGAGAGTAAGTATACTCCCCAGTGTGATAAAGAGATGCCTCTCATTTCTCTTAACATTTCTCTCTTCCTCCGTCTTGCAGCATCTGGCCTGCAACTGTATATCGCACGGGATGGCACCGCCTCTCTGGGTGGACACGAGGTCAAGTCGAGTGTGCGGGCGGGCGCCTTCAAGCAGGTGGTCATGCAGGATCGAAGATAGTAGCGTCGATTCGTAAAAATGTATTAGAAGACTAACAAAGCAAAAGAAAAAAAAAAAGGGAAAAGAAAAAACCACTACAAAACACAACACATACAAAACAAACTAAAGTTTTTGAAGTACATGTGAATGTAATGATTCAATTTTTACATGATATTTACTTGCAAGCTAGTAGTGAGAGTATATATAACCTATCTGCTATATATATATATATATATATAAATGAGTATGTATGTCATCATCAAGAAAGTACACTATTATAATTGTAAAGGCGTCGTATGTTTAACTAACTAGCTATATGTATATGCCTACTATATACCAATATGAGATATAATCAATGTGTGTGTTAAGCGTTATGTTAATTGCAAAAGTCGTAACGCAAACTGTTAACTAACAGCGCCCCTCACTGTGATCTGCGCTGTTAATTAGCAGTGGAATCTATGCGGAACGTCTCGTACTACAGAAAGTGCTTGGACAGTAAAAGTCGTAACGCAAACTGTTAACTAACAGCGCCCCTCACTGTGATCTGTGCTGTTAATTAGCAGTGGAATCTGTGCGGAACGTCTCGTACTTCAGGAAGTGTTTGGACAGTATACTATGTAAAAGCTTAACTAATTGAGCACAATTAGCTGCATATTTTACTTTACATTAAACGAAAATTTTTATTTTTAATTACAATTACTATTTATTTATTTTTATATCGTTTTATATCAATTGAGTGAATTTCAAGATCGTCCAACACACTTCCTAAGTCGATCAAAAAATTAACACAAAATTATTGTATATTTGAGAAAACCAAAAAAGATGTTTGAAATTTATTAAACACTGAAATGCTTGCACCTTAGATGTACATACAAAAAGGAAATAATACAACTAATAATTGTCGTCTGTTTGCAGTTTGATAAATGTTTTTGAAACTGGCTAAAAAAAAAACACTATTTCCACATTTAAATAAACAACTTTACAACAATTTTTTTATTTATTGCTTCCGAAATAATAAAAAATTAATTGTCTTGTCGAAGCGAGCGAAGTGCAAATTTGCTTATCACACACATAATTATTGTAGTTGAAACTACCGAAAACAGACTTCCGCAATAATTATTTAAATAATCGTAATAATTTCTACTTCCGTGAAAAGAAAATCAATCCACTGCAAAATATGTATTAAAATTGTTTACAGTTTGCCAATCAGTTTGCAGCTTTGACAGAATCACAAATAATTATAAAAAAAAAACATTTACCAAATGAAAGTAAATATTGCATTTGGCATTTTATTTATATACATTGCTAACTTTCGATTCTTAATGCGTAGTTAGCAAATAAATGTGAAAACGGAAATAATCCTCAAATTCAATTGAATGCTGTCACGAAAAACTTGTATGTATAAAAGCATATTATAATAATAATGATAACAATAATAATCTTTGTGTTAATGTCAAGGCAAAGTCTTAAGTGAAATGATGAAATGGAAAACTAAAAGAAATGCAATTAGTTCATAGCTTAGTTTACGTTAAAGATGAGTGTGTAAAGTTGCTTTAGTTATTTTTTGATAATTTGTAAAAAGTGAAGATAAGTAAGAGAGCCCGAGAGCTAGTTTTTTAAATTGTATATGATAAAAATAATAATAATAAAAATATAAATAGACACAGATACATATGGTTGATTGTCAAAACGGTTTGAGCTGGCTAAATGTTGTTGGCCCCAAATTGCTTTCAAGTTTCACAAAATTCAAGTTTAATCCGAATTCAATTAATTTACCACTCTTTTTATTAGTATTTGCGTTTTATCAATGCACAGTTACGTATTCAATTGATTGGCAATAAGCCATTTTTACAGTTGTCATATACAATTAATGCACTTAATAGTCGGTTAAGTAAGCAGCTGATAAGATAATCTTTTGCCAACAGTATTTGGTTAACTCAACTGACAAATCTTGTGAACATTTTTGAGCTGATCTTAAGAAATTGAAAATACAAACAAAAAAATATATATATAAAATACAAATACAAATAAAAAACCTACATATGTGAAACAATTACCAATAAAGTGAAAATTCAAAAACTAACAAACTGTTTAAAGTTGATCCTTCACAAAGCGCAGATAGGTACCACCAGCAGCTGACAGAACAAACGTCTTGGGATCGAACTTCATCTCGGGCAAGGTTCTGTCACACGTCTCCACGCGGTAGTTCTTCAAAATGTACACCAGACCCACCTAAAGAATGGAAAACTATATCCAGTTAAATGCAAAGTAATCCACTATTGAGTTCCCAATGCACCTTAATCTCCAACAGGCCCAGCAGAGTGCCTATGCAGCCGCGTGGACCTGCGCCAAAGGGTAAATAAGTCATGGGGCGATGCTGCGCTCGTTGCTCCGGCGAGAAGCGCTCCGGATCGAACTTATGTGGCTCCGGCCAGTACTGCAAAGTTAATCAAACTTAAGTTCAGCAGGCTTCAGTTAATGTAAAGGCTTTTCATTCCTACCTGCTCATCACGATGCAGTCCCAGCACAGAGATATAAACTGGCGTTCCAGGCGTCAGGCGAAGTGGCACATTGCTGCTCCAAGAGGAGAGATCGTAGCCGTCTTTGGCATTGCAACAGCGATCCAGGAAGGAGGTGGGTGGATACAGACGCAACACCTCGTCCACTACCTGGCGCAGATAGGGCAATCCACTCAACGTGTCATAGCCCAACTGTCCATCTTCACTGTCCTGCAGCGCACTGGTCAGCTCCTGCCTCAGACGCTGCTGAATGGCCGGCTGCTTGGCCAACTCATACAGAGCAAATGTGATTGTCGATGAGGATGTATCAAAGCCGGCTAACAGCAGAAATGCCGCCTGTGCCACGAAGAAGTCACGACGATGTACAACACTCTCCGGCGGTTGGGTACGCTGCAGTTGCAGGAATATATCGATCAGATCGTGACGCTGCTCGCCACTGGCTGCCCGCTGCTCCAAGGCCCAATTCATTGAGTGCCGCATAAACTTTTCATACTCCTCGGAGTAGAGATGAGTACGCAGCTGGCGGGAGCATCTCGGAAAGAAGAACATGGTGAAGAGATGCAACAAACGCTTGGGACGCGGCTCATTGACCTCGATGCACATGCGACGGAACTCTGCATCCGGCTGCTGCAAACAGTTGGCCTCCAAGCCAAACGCCAGCGAGGCAATAATATCCGTGCTAAACAGTGCACTCAGTTGCTTAACTTCCAGCTCCAGAGAATCGACGTTCTTACCATGCGCTGCCAACTGCCTGGCCATATGCTGCTCCAGCTGTTGGCCAATCTGCTGCAGTAGCCCGAACATGTTGCGCACTTTGCCGGCGGCAAAGAACGGAGCAAATATCTTGTGTGTCTCGCGCCAATGCTCGTACTTGGAGAAGAACAAATTCTGGGCTCCCATTGTGTCTCCGATGGCGTCCGTGGTCTCAAAGCGGCTTGAGAACTGTGAAAAGTCCTCGACTAGAATCCGTTTAATCAGCGCAGGTTCGCGCAGCAGCAGCGCATGATTATGCAAGACGTGGATGCCCACATAAGCCTGCCCCTTGGCAGCTTCACATTCGTACAGCTCCCGGAACTGATCTCCAAAGCAGCAATAGCCTCGCAGCAGACGCCACACGTTGCCCACAAAGGGTGTGGCGTCCAGCTGTGCCACGCCCAGGCGCTGCCAGTGGCCAAAGTGCCAACGTTGCCAGAGCCAAGCGAGGAACACAGTTAGCAAGCAACCCGTAATGAACATGTTGCATCTGTGTAGAATGCACTGAATATGAGCGAAATATTGATAACCTGACAGGGAATTATCATGATATACCCTGTAAGCAAGCGATGAATTAAATGAAGTAAGGTCGTATGCTAAATATTGATAAGACTTCTCACGAAACTATGGGAATAGTATAGAAAACATATACATTACGAAGAACGATCTAAAATAATTTATATATAAATATAAATATATAATAAAAGTTCTTATAAATGATTAATGATTTGAATTAAATATATTCTGATGATAGTCGAACTTATACTTAAAAGAATATAAGTTGCAGAGTATTTCCAAGTCGATCATTTTTAACTTCTACCTTGTTTACGCTACGCTCTAAATTTCATTTTCACAAATACAATTATTACGGGTTCTCTCGCTCTCTCTCTCTCTCTCTCATAGAAGTCAATCACACGAAGCACGTAAGTCATTAAGCTTGACGTTATCGCGTCCTAACAAAGAGATCTAGATGGCGCTAGCAAAATCTTTGCCTGTTGCTAAGCAATTGGCATGTCGTGTTGTTTCTTGAATAACTTTTGTGTTTAATATGCAATCTTAATGAACTTTTCGAAGCAGATAAATAATACATGTAGCTATAGAAGGATGATACTTTGCAGAACTGAAGCGGCATACGGCTGACAAGTTGCTAGCCCATTAATAATCAAGACAACATATAGGAAAACATTGTAAAATCGTTTTTTTTTTATTTTACACTTAAGTCATAGATTTGTAGGCACTATATGCTGCATTGCGCTATTTCAATTGCAGCAGGAGCTGCTAACGGTTGTCGGCTGGCTACTTAGCGTTTAGACTATAATCAATTGCATCCGTTGCATATATCATAAATTTTAGCCTGAACGGCAGTTTTGTACAATTCATTTGCCACTGATCCACTGATCTCAGCAGGGTCAGCAGCAGCAAGGCGAACGGTTAATTTGTTTTAACATTGGCAATAATGTTGACAGATTGTAGCAATGGTTTTTTTGAAAATTGTTTTGAAATAAATTCATATCACGAGCAACAAGAACGGTTAGGAGCCATGCAAATTGGGATGTTGACCATTGGTGTTCTGCACAGCCTTGATCACCTCCTCCTGCAGTGTGCTCGGTGGCTCTGAGACGATATCCGTGTGCATGGATAGGTACTTTAATTTGTTCGTAACAGCTGTAAATTAAATTAAATATTAGCAGTTGCTCTTCACTGAGAGAAGTCTCATGTTTTGCATACTCACCAGGTCGCAGATCAATCAGTGAGCAGTGCTGATCGACCCAGAGGAAGGCGGTGCGACGCAGCTCATCCAAACTGGCGCTGGAAACGGTCGAGGTATACGAGGCCAGCAGAGGCTCCAAAATGAGACCAAGCTGTAAAATTAAATGCATTTAGTTTGATTTCACTTCTCTTTACTGTTACAAATAATTTATCTATATTCACTTACAATCCAAAACTTCCAATCGTTCATCGTGTTGTAGCGCACATAGACTTCATACAGCTGACGCACATGCTCAGTGCCCTGACGCGTGACTGGCGCCCCATTTGCAGGTAGTATCGAGTGCAGATGCCTGGAGCAATCAAATGATGATGATTAATTAATAGATTCAACAAATGCATTGCTCTACTGTTTATGTCTTACGTGAGGGAATTGTTGAGGGCGTCGCGTTCCATGCGCAGCGCCTCGATCTTGTCCTTGAGCACGTTGCGCTCCTGACGCAACTGTTTAATGTGATCGGCGCCCTTTTGCAACATTGCCGCCTTGCTGAGCTTGGCATTGGGATTCTGTTGCAGCTGTGGGATGAGTGAGTGCAACGTATCGAAGCCATTCTTAATGTTGTAGCGTCGCTTCTGCTCCGCATGAATGTGGCCAGCACGACGCTGTGTGTCCCGCGGCTGATACTTGAGGCTGGCCGTCGGCGACAATGGCGAGTCCTGTGAGTCGTGGAACGGCGAATCCGGCGACAGGCTAAGATTACTGCCCAAACTTGCTGTTGGGCCCTGACTAAAGCTAAGCATCTTACTGCCGGGCGGACTGTGCAACGTGGGTGCGGCAATTGCCACTGGCAATGAGGCGGACTTCTTTGGTGAGTGTTGCTGCGACGGCACCGGCACCGGCCCGGCACTGGCACCGACAGCGGCGATGTTGCAGCATTGCTGACATAAATCGACTGCGACACATTGTTGCTGCCTCCGCTGGCTATGGCATTGACATTGGATGAACTCGATTGCGACTTATTCGCCACGGCTGCCTGCAGACGTGTATCTATGGAGAAGAAAAGCAGCTGTTAGTTAAAGTGGAGCATGAGCATGTGAGCTGAGTAGACCTCAGACCAAAAGACAAGAAGTTGGCAACTGAAGTCTGATCTATTATACTGTTCTATTGTTGGCTGTTCAAATTGGCTAAGTTTCTGCTAAGTCCCATCAGCAAATTGGCTCAAAAGAAGACCCTTTATGCTTAACTAAATTCACAATTACAATGTGTGTTATGTGTATAAGTTATTCATTAGTTTTAATTCACAATTATTGATAAAGTTTTATGCTAAAATATAAATTAACAAGAGACTCTGCAGAGAATTTGGAAAATGCGCGAGTCTAAGATATGTAAACAAAAAATGTATCTAAGTAAAATGTATCTCTAAGTAATGTAAACAAAAAATGTATCTAAGTAAAATGTAACTCTAAGTAATGTAAACAAAAAATGTATCTCAAAGTTATGTAAACAAAAAATGTATCTCTAAGATATGTAAACAAAAAATGTATCTAAGTAAAATGTATCTCTAAGATATGTAAACAAAAAATGTATCTCAAAGTTATGTAAACAAAAAATGTATCTCTAAGATATGTAAACAAAAAATGTATCTAAGTAAAATGTATCTCTAAGTTATGTAAACAAATAATGTATCTGAGTAAAATGTATCTCTGAGTTATGTAAACAAAAAATGTAACTCTAAGTTATGTAAACAAATAATGTATCTAAGTAAAATGTATCTCTATGATTGTATTCAGAACTCTACCTATTCAATAAACAATCGCTAATTGTTAATCAGACCACTGCGAATCTATTGTCTCACTATTTTTCATCAGCTTTAAATGAATGGATTGCAAATATCTAAGCAATTTAATTGCCAACTTCTTTCGTTTTGCCAACTCTATACAATTGTGGGTAATTTATCTACTTCAGCAGCACACGGGCAATGCCGGTACACCAGAGCTGCTAGGTGTATAAAGTGTGCACTCACTCGATGTCAGCAGTTGGGCTAATGTGCTGTGCAGCATGGGATCGCTGGTTGCCTGCTGCATTTGCTGGGCAACCAGCAAGTTGCCGGTGCTGTTGCTCACGTTGCCGTGTCCATTGTTGACGGGTGAAATGCCGCCAACAGCCACAACCGTGTGTTGCTGATGCATGGAGTTGCTGCGCACTCGAGACTTGCCCTTGGCATGATACTTGGGCACGGCAAACTGTTGCTGCTCGTGATGGATGAGTTTGGGCAGCGATACGTTGAGTGGCAGACTGTTGGAGCGATGCATCTCCTTGGGCAACAGAGTGGCATTCGGTGTGGCCCAGGAGGCGACGCTAACAGCTGGTTGTTGTTGCTGCTGCTGCTGCTGTTGTTGCTGTTGTTGCTGTTGTTGCGGCAGCAGCAGACTGGCCACAGTTTGTTGCTGCTGCTGTTGTTGTTGTTGTTGCTGTTGCTGTAAGTTGGACACTTGCTGATGGCGGGTGAGCTGCAAGATTTGCTGTGGGCTCAGCGTAAGTCCCAATGGCAAAGATTGCTGCAATTGTAGCTGCTGCTGCTGCTGCTCTTGTTGCAGGTAAGTTTGTTGCTGCTGTGCTTGCTGCTGCTGCTGCTGTGGCACTCGTGGCACATTCAAGAAGGTGCCCGTCGATGCGGACTTCTTAAACTGAGGATACGGTTTGTAGCTGATCGAATTGTAGCTGGTGTCGTTCAGTAAGGACATCACATCCGCATTGTGAGGTTCCACTTTGACGCTAAGCTGTTGTTGTTGCTGCTGAGGCAACTGTTGCTGTTGTTGCTGCTGCTGCTGCTGCTGATAGTTGTCCGCGTAGTTGCTTAGAAAAGTTTGCGTATTGTAAGAATTTTGTTGCTGCTGCTGCTGTGTGGGAAAATGCAAACGCGTTTGCTGTTGCTGCGGCTGCTGCTGCTGTTGTTGCTGCTGTTGCTGCTGCTGTTGTTGCTGCTGCTGCTGCTGCATTTGCTGCTGCTGTGTGAGCTGAAATGATTGCAACACTGCGCCAGCGCTCATATGATGTTGCTGATTCTTTTGCTGCTCGGCCAGCATCTGTTGATAAAGGTTCGTCTGATGCAGCGTCGGTGTTGCCTTATCATAATTGTGCGGCTCCCGTCGAAATGGACGCTGTGTATTCTTGGCAATGCGTCCATTGATAACGCTCTTGCTTGAGAAACTATCGCTAGCATTGCTGCTGATGCCGCCAAAGTGCTTTGCCCCATGTCCACGTCCACCCGAGCCATCGCCCAGCAACTGTTGCTGCTGCTGCTGCTGTTGTTGTTGCTGCTGTTGTTGCTGCTGGGATTCGTTTGCCGTCTGCTGAGCCTGTCGAGCTGCAGCAAACTGTTGATCTAAGTCGCCGTAGGGCATGTTGTTGATGGGCGTATTCAGCTCCAGCATGTTGGCATCCACAGTCATCATGCTGTCGTTGCTGTAGAGCGTGTGAGGAGCGCCCACAATGGCGGGCAAGCAATAGTCAACGCCTTTGAGCATCTCCGCATCGGTGCCCTCCTCGGGCACGGGTGGCAAGCGTGAAGAGGTTGTGGTGAGCAAATCTACATGGAAACAAGGAGACTTTAGTATATATCTATTAAGAAAAATGTATTGACAATTGCTTTCGATATTTATATTTAATTTACCAATTCTTTCTGAGAATTCATGTAAAACCTAATTGCATTTACCTGAGAAAGTAATGTCGATGTCATCCAAATTCGGTTGCAGCGGTCCCAAACTCGGCTGTATAAAATCCGCAATGCCAGCTCCGCGCGCTATATACAAATATTCAAAACAAATTAAGAAAAGTCTTTGCAAGCATAAGCATGTCTATCTGCATACCAATTTCTCTAGAATCGGGAAAGGGAAAAGGTCCATTTATTGCCGAGAACAAGGTGTCTGTTGTCCAGTCGTCTGGCATCAAGTTTCTATCGTTCAGCGGTGACCATTCCAAAAAGTCCAATTCACTTTTCTGCAAATATTTAGAAAATTCGTAGTTGAAGATTAAATACTCTTACAGATGTATAAATAAGTATTATGTATGAATCACTAATTGCTTCTATTAGAATAATTTTATATAAAAATGTATATTTAGATAAGTATACAAATATGCAACAGCATTTGTATATGCCCATGTATAGGGTATAAATATAACAAGCTACGTCCAACTGCAAATTGTTGTTGTTCTTGGAACTGAGATGCAGCAGAAGCTGTTTTTATCGCATAGTTTGATCTATGCAGAAGTGAATGAAAGAAGAATTGGATAAAGATAACGGTTACTATGCTGAAAATAGACGCATGTGAATTGTCGAAGCTTTTTTCGCACGTTTTAAATGCTCAGCTTTGCAACGGATTACATATGTATGTATGTACGTGTGTATATGCACACACATGCTTTTGCATTTACACTTGCTTGCTGTTGTGCGCTCCGTCTTGCTCGCACACATGTTGGCATAGCAAAGCGTTTCAATGCAAAATGTTATTTTGCTTCTTCTTTATTTTTGGAATAGCTTTCTTGTTGCTGGAACGATCTTTATGGAACTTTCAAGAGTATTCTTGAAGCATATGTTATTAGATACCAATTAGTTTATACAAGTTTAAAGACAGCAATGACTTTTAATATTTTTGATTAAATTACCATAACAGATATTATATTGCTTTTTGTTTAGACAAAATATAGGCAAATATTAGTCTATTGAAATTTTAATATTACTTTACTTGAATTTAACTAAATAAAAGTTTCTGCATTAAATAATTAAATCTTGTAATTTGCATCGCAACAATTGACAGTTATGGCATTTTCCTGGGTTCGGCTTTTATGCGGTGTAATAAGGAGGTGAGTCAAGTTGCCAAATTTGGAATATTTATGCAATATATGAGCACAATAAATTGGCTGAGAGTCTTATGCAATTAAACTCATCTTATTTTATTCATTTAATTTCTATGTGGCATTATAATATATTAATATTATATTAATTATATAAAAGAACATTTAAAAAAGTTTTTTTCTTTTCAAAAATGGCAAAAAATCTGTTCCCAAGCAATTCTTCTTGAGATTGCTGTGTCCCGATTAAATAAATGTGCCCAATGGGCATGGAACTACTCAACGTGGTATCTTGCGATTGATATGCACGGCATTAAGTAATTAGGTTTAAAATGCTCTCAGCTGATAAGCTATCAGTAAACGTTCCACAGAATTTGTAAATTCATTCAATTCAATCTCACACTTAATTCCTTCAACTCTCAATTATTTTGCTGTAAGCGTCACCAATGCCAAGTGCCTGACTGATATATTGATAAATTGATTGATATATTGCCACGTTTTTCGCGCCAACTTTTTACTACCTTAAGCTTTGCTTTATCAAAAGAGTTGACAATCAGTTGGCCAGTGACGTCAACGAGCATTGCAAAGTTCAGGGCAAAAAGCAAAAGATGAAATGTGTTTGAAAGTAAATGAATTTTCAAATTAACAAATAGAAATACTCAAAGATTTTAGTAAATAAAAAGGAAGTATTAAAAGCTTTGCAAGGTAAGTAAAATAAATTAAATATATTTAATTATATATACTATACTTAATTATATATAAAGGACACAAACTCTCAAGTTCTCTCTTTTAAGTAAAAGTTAATTTATTTATTAGCTATTGATGTTGCTACAAACATGAGATACATTTGGTGCACACACTTGTCACTACAGATCATGATATTATTATGCAAATTGAGCTTCGTGTAAACAAAGCTGATTCGATGCTGTTAAGGAAAAGATAAGCAAGTCCTTGAATTATGAATGTAATTCAATTAAAATAGTTGGTATTCCGTTCAACATTTCATTCAGTTGTCGAGGCGCCTTACAACGATACACGCGAGTGTTGCTCGAGCAGAATGCGATTGTTTGGGTATCTGCAGTATCAGCGTTACTTGGGTCTAACCGATCTGGACTACTGCAGTGCTCGGGGATGCTATATAGTTAAGCCTAGCTGGGGTTGCTATGTTGTGCGATTTGTAGTGCAGGGTATTTTAATTGCCGGCATTGTAGAAGTTTTAAATGAATGGTTCATTGATTATGAGCCATCCGGATCAAGGATAACTAATATGATGGATATTATGGTCATGATAACAGCTTGTTTAAGCCAATTGTTTGGCAACTTTTGGCTCAACGTGCAACAACAATCGCAAGTGACGCTGCTAAAGCGTTTAACTCATGTGGCAACTGAACTAAATGTGAATTGCCTGGAGACAACGTCGATTCGTTGGGTTTATCGCCTTTGGGTTATTAACTGCATCTACAAGGCATTAGATAACTTAATTATATCTTTAACAATTTTGGAAAGATCGATATTGATACTAAGTTACTTCATACGTGATGTCTGTGGCAACTTTGCAATCACCTGCTACTGCGCTCTCTTGTTTGTCATTAAGGAACTTTTCCGTGCACACAGAGCTCAGCTGAAATGTCAACTGCAAAGTTGTGCCTTGCCCTTGGATGCACTGGCCAAGAGTCTCTATCTCAATGATAAACTACACACAATTTGCCAATATGAAATGGTTCACATTTTTGGCATCACTTTTGTGTTCACCTATTTGTATTTGATACTCGATGCCACCGACGTTTTCTATCAAACTCTGCCGAAAGATGGATTCTCCTATGTGGACTTACTCTACCTGATCAGATGGATGATCCCGATGGGCGTTTACTTGAGCATGCCACTGCTCATCAACGATTTGGCAGAGGAGGTGAGTCTACACAATTAAATATAATCCGGCTCAGTTCTCACTACGAGAACTTACAGACAGGGAAACAACGTGATTAATGGACTCAAAGTCTTGATAATCTGGTTTCTTATAGAGTTTTGCTAGACAAAACAAATGTTGGGGACATTAAAGACTTTTAGATAGCATCACATTAGCTAATTTAATTAAGCTGAATATCGATTTAATTAACAAGTTCAATTCAAGTGCTTCAAGCATTCAGTTAGCCCAACGACTTTGCACACATAACGCGCGAATTTTCCGTTCACAATGGATGCAGAAGTGCAGCCAGGAAAACTCTTGACATTTCTACACTATCAACGTTATTTGGGACTCAACGATATCGATTACTCTGCCACTCGGAAGGGTTACATACTCAATGGCAGCTGGACTTCCTATGGGATTCAGCTGCTCATGCAGCTGTTATTTATAGCCGCTCTCATTGAAGAGCTGTCAGCGATGGACGTGTTTTATGTGGACATGATGTCCAGATCGGGAGATCTGTTCCATTTCGTGCTTATCCTATCCATGCCGATCACTCAGACATTCTTTAACGGCTGGTTGCGTTGTCAACAGGGATCGCAACAGTATCTTCTGCAGACGATGGTCAAGATCGCAGCGCGTTTGCAGGTGGACACATTGAAGCTGCCACGCCCTCGTTGGCTTTACCGCCTCTGGGTGGGCTTTAGCATATTCTATGGCTTCAATATTGTAGCTACCGTCTGGTATCAACTCAATAACACTTCCCATCGATACTTTTGCCTCTCCTTTCTCTGCTTCTTTGCGCTCCTTTTGCGCTCCAACTTTATCGTAACTTGCTACACCAGCTTGGTGCATGTGTTATTGGTGATGTTGCAAGCACAGGCGGATCAATTGAATTGCATACTGCAGCACAGATTGATAACGCTAGAAGAACTATCACACAGTTTGTGCACGTTCGACGAGTTGCTGTCGCTTTGCCAGCAGGAGATGGTGCAAGTCTTTGGCGGCTCCTTTGTATTTATAACGTTATTCAATGTATTGGATTCCATTTGCATACTCTATTTATCCGCACTGGACAGGCCCTCCACATTCGTGGAAAACGTGCACGCAGTCTGCTGGGTCACACCGTTGCTTGTGTACCTGTGCATACCAATGATTGTCAATAACGTGGCAGAGCAGGTGAGTCGCAGGGAGGAGCTTTAAGGATATTGCTTAACTCTCTTCAAGAATTAATTAATTAATACAAATTTGTTATGGAAAATATGTGCAAGTGTAATGATCATGGGAAGAAGGTCTAATAGGTCTAATAAATATATAAATATGGTTGTGATCAATATTAAATAGATTTAAATTTATCAAAGAAGTCCAAGTTCTATTCCAATTTAATAATATATTTAAATGTTTGCCTATATAATTTACTAATATAATAAATATATAAATATGGCTGTGATCAATACTAAATAGATATATATTTATCAAACTAGTCCTAGTTATATTTCAATTTAATAATATATTTAAATGTTTGCCTATATAATTTACTAATCTAATAAATATATAAATATTGTTGTGATCAATACTAAATAGATATATATTTATCAAACTAGTTCTAGTTCTAGTCCAATTTAATAATATATTTAAATGTTTGCCTATATAATTTACTAATCTAATAAATATATAAATATTGTTGCAATCAATACTAAATAGATATATATTTATCAAGCTAGTTCCAGTTCTATTTCAATTTAATAATATATTTAAATTTTTGCCTATATAATTTACTAATTTAATAAATATATAAATATTGTTGCGATCAATATTAAATAGATATATATTTATCAAACTAGTCCTAGTTCTAGTCCAATTTAATAATATATTTAAATGTTTGCCTATATAATTTACTAATCTAATAAATATATAAATATTGTTGTGATCAATACTAAATAGATATATATTTATCAAACTAGTTCTAGTTCTATTTCAATTTAATAATATATTTAAATGTTTGCCTATATAATTATATATTTTCAACATATATCTTTAACACTACTCTTTTTGCTGAGTGTAGGCAGAGCAAACAGTCTCTTAATAACAATTTCAATTAGTCAAAAGTATCATTTGTATAGTCTCAATCAGTTCAAGTTCAAGTGATGAGAACTGTATCTTTCTTTCTATATTTTTACATTTGGAAACTTCCTCTTCTGCCTAAATATTTCACTATTTAATAAATATCAATAGATATCGCAGTTTAATAACCCTATTACACTAATTGATTGACATGCTTCTATCTACAATAAGTTAGATGTTTCGATATCGATTTCGATTTAATTGTAGCAATAGCGCGTTCAGTTTTCGATTCAACTTGTAGCACGGCACACGTCGATAATATGTTAACGTTTTTGAGTTACCAAAAGTTCTTGGGACTGACAGATTTGCAGTACTCAAAGGGCTTGCAACGCTATGTGTTGCAGGCCACATGGTGCACATACTTCATACGTCTAGTGGTATTATCACTCAATATGTGTGAACTCATCGAATTGCTCATCATGTCGAATGTGGATTATATTGGCGTTGAGTATCAATTGGGAAAAATCTTTATCCACCTTGTCAAAGTTACATCTCCGTTGACTGAATTGAGTGTATTCTTTTGGCTACGCATGACACAGGAAACACAAGAGACGCTACTGAATCGCTTGACAGATTTGTCCAGATGTCTGCAAGTGGACACCTTACGTTTGAGCTGCCCACGTTGGCTCAATCGTCTATGGATTGCCACGAGTATAATATATATATGCCTCATTTCAAATTATACGATTTCCACCTGGAATTCGTATCAACAATTTCGTCATATATTCACCCTGCTTGGCTTTCTGCTGCATCTTGTGCGAACCAACTACCTCATCACTTGCTACACTGCGTTGGTGTATATTGTGCAAAGATTGCTGCAAGCTCAGGCGGAACAGTTCCAACAATTCCAACGAAGCTCTCAGATAACTCCCGAGCAACTGACTGATTCTATCAGCCACTATGATGAGCTGCTCCTGCTGTGCCAAGAGCATATGGTCCATGTCTTTGGCGTCGTGTTGATACTTCCGTATCTTTACTTTTTGCTTGATGCCACAAGCCTTGTCTACATAGCCACCTTGGAAGATCGTTTCTCATATATGGAAGTGTTCAAGGTTCTCACTTGGCTGTTCCCCATCTGCTTGTATATGAGCATGCCCTTGATTATGAACGAGCTGGCCAAGCAGGTGAGTTGAGGGGGTGACTGCGTTAATAACTGACGGGTGTGCTCGACTGCGAGATGCCCTGTACTTAGTACTCAAATACGTGACCACGTAATCGTATACACTTAATAACAGTTGGGAGTACTCGACTACGATATACTCTGTACTTAGTAATTAAATACCTTATTATGTATTCGCATACTCACTTAAGTTTAACAGTCGAGTGTGCTCGACTACGTTAGACCCTGTACTAATTGCTGAAGTACTCTAATATGTGTTGGCACACATACTTGAGTCAATATTAAATAACATTCGGGTGTGCTCGACTACGAGATGCCCTGTACTTAGTACTAAAATAGGTGAGCACGTATTCGTATACCCACTAGTGTCAACACTTAATATCATTCGGGTGTACTCGACTACGACATACCCTGTACTTAGTAATTAATGTATTCGCATACCCACTTAAGCATGCACTTAAGTTGAACAGTCGAGTGTGCTCGACTACGTTAGACCCTGTACTAATTACTGAAGTACTCTAATATGTGCTGGCACACATACCTGAGTCAATATTGAATAACATTCGGGTGTACTCGACAACGAGATACCCTGTACTTAGTAATAAAATACACTTTTGCAAACATTTAAGCTTAATAAGTTGTAGCGTAAGTACTTCTTCTTCTTTCCTTCTTTGTACTCAGAGGTTACTTAAATATCTTCTATGTTTCTTAAGCGATCATAATGAAATCTACAGGATAGACAGACCCTGCAGATATTGAACAAGAATATAGATGCTTTAGTGTGACAAAGAAGCCTTGTTCTGCTTGTAGCCTACATGGGCACAAAGTTATAACACCCAAATTAATAAAAATAAGCCTTCATATCTGAGTGTATTTATTAAATTGCTGATGCGTGTTTAAGCAATCACAACACAACACAGCGTAAAGCAAACTCAATTAAACTAATGCATCTCTGCAACTGATATAAGTACTGATTGATTTGTATGAGCTGCCCTCAGTTGCTGCTCGTTGATTATCGAAACTGTGCAATGGATAAGTATCAGCAAAGTGAACTCAGTCCGTATTATCGCATCTGTCGATATCTGGGCATCTTTTGCATACATTACAATCCGAAGAGGAATCGTTTCCGATTGCGTGCCAGCCTCGTTTGCTATGTGGTGCACTTCGCCATGCAATTCTATCTCGCCATCTGCATGATAAGTCTGCTTTACTTTTGGTCCGTGTGCTTTAGGACTGATATGACCGCAACTGGGAATCATTTTGAACGATTTGTGCTATTCTCCGCGTTGACCATACAATTTCTACAGAATGCCTGGCTTATTTGGCTGCAGGGCTCCAATGTGCGCATTGTGCGACAGTTGGAGCTTTACAGGCAAAAGTACTTGGGCAAAGTTCGCTTGAAGCTGCCCAAATATCTGCTGTTCATCCTATTGATTATGAACACTGTGTATGGGTTGAACTTTGTGTTGACCAGCATGTTGGAGTGGCTATCGGAGGCAACGATTTGGTTCAAGCTAAGCACACTTGGATTCCCGTTGCGTGCCATTGTCAGCAACTTCATTCTTGGCACCTATGTGTGCCTCATACATGTGGTTCAGCAGGTGATACGCTGGAATCAGAGTCAACTCGAGGTGCTCGTCGGTCAGCTGCAGGAGCCCAAGCGACGTTGCAGCGATATTCAACGTCTTCGGGGCTGTCTCGATCTACACGATCGACTTCTCGTCTTGTGCAGCGATCAAATCAGCATGGTTTATGGCTTTAACATTTGCCTCTGCCTGCTCTTCTCCTCTCTGGATGCCACCAGCATCATTTATATTCTAACAGTCAGCAAGACAGACACAACGCCTATGCAGGATCTCATTATGACCTTTATCTGGCTCTCACCTACGCTAATGACCTCGACAACGGCTCTCATAAGCAACTCGGTCTGCTTGCAGGTATGTTAAACTATAACTTCTTTCATTTTGACTCCATTGGGAGACGAGATTAGAGAGTCTTAAGTTCAAGTTGTTTTCCGTTTTCTATTTTAAGTTTTATTATTCGACAATAAATTAAGAACTCTAGCACTTTCAATTGCCATTACTAAAGGGGAAATAAAGCAGATTACTCTACTTATATTTGATGTATTATATAGTTGTTAATATAGTTAATAATCCTATATAATAATGCATATATTTTATTATTTAAGATGTCTCGAGTTTCTTTGTTTCACTGAGCTGCAACTTATGTATTTCATACTGAAGATTTGATGAAGATATAACAATTTAATCATGAATGTCACAGTAGTCAAGTCTAGCTGGCACATCAATTGATTTGATTGCTTTCCCTTTTCACCCAATTAATTATTGATTCACTTATTAATCGAACTTCATGCTCAACAGTCAGTTGATGATTCTCAGTCATGTTTGACGCAACTGAGCTGCGGGTCTATTTGTTAAGTTTCAAGTATTTGGGTCTAATTTGTGCACAACACAATGTGAATGGCAGTTATGTGACCAGAAGTGATGAAATCCAGGGATTGATAGCATTTATAATTGCACAAATTGGATCGTGGTTCGCTTTCGTTTATATACTGTACGTGCCGGAGAGATTCGTAATACCGGTATACACTCTAGTGGGGAATACGTATTTGTTGATCAACTACTGCTGTGCCTGCCTCGTCATATCGTTCATCTATCTTGCGTTTTTCCTCAAACGTCGCAGCCTCTTGGCTCTAATCTCGTTGCTGCTGCATCACAATCGCAGGGATCTGCAGGATTGTTATGCCAGGAGGTTTCTCAATCGATTCTATATTCAAGCGAGCTTGTCCCTGCTCTTCATTGTATTGTATGCACATGCGTTTACTCACAAAATACCGCTGCTGTCGCGGGTGCTGTTAAGCGTCGTTTTCAGCTTTAGCTATGTACTGATAGGGCTTATCATAGTACTCTATAGCTGTCTGACACAGGTCTTGGCTGCCCTTTTGCACCTTTACAATCGCGACTTGTTGGCAGCATCAACGACAACGACAAAGGCAATGAGAATGACAACATTGTGGCGTTTGAGTTTATGGCAACGCAATGAAATGCTCATCGTTTGCCATGAGCAACTGAACTCTGCCTTTGGTCTTGTCATGGTGCTAATTACGGCATTTGTCCTATTATCGGCACCATCAGCCACATTCTTTCTGGTTACCGCCGTCTTTGAGATGAATGCCAACCTCGTGGGCATCTATCACTTTATTCACATGCTAATCTCAACACTGTTGTGGAATCTACCCTGGATGCATGCCATGACGATGATATTCCAGAGAGATATGGTCAGGCAAGAGGTGTGTATCTACACAATCATTTATTCACTTATATAAATTAATAATTTTGTTTAGATAAGGTAACAACAAATAATACGCACAATGTATTATTAGACTAGACTCTTAAGCTAATCAATGTTTATTTAGACGCATGTTTCTTCTTCTACGAGTCTTGATTGTTTACTTAATTATGTGAAATATCACGGACGAGTGGAGAAAGTGTCTGTGTCAAATTGGAAAGCATTTCTCTAAGGGGAATTCAAATTGTGCTGAAAGCACTTGAGCTCATTGTTGCAGAAATATTTCTAATTGAAATACAGAAACTTATCCTCTCGAGAAAACATTTATCTATTGTGTATTAAGTTTTTATTTAAATAAATAGAAGCAATTTCTGCTACTTTTTGCGGTTACCAGAAGAATTTCCCTTCACTTAATTTGATAAAGTTCATTTTCTATATATTTAATAACTCAATTCAGCTGAGATATGTCAGCGTTGTGAAAAGCAACCTTTGTGATAATTTGAGATATATTTTAAATATTCTCAACAAGCAGGAAAAGCTAAAAAGTGCAAATTATTTGCTTTAAACGAATAAACATAATATATCATTTCTAATTTCTATTTAAACTTCACTTTATACTAACATTTAAACTATATTATTATTAACTATATCCATCCATCCTATATAAACAAATAAACGAAATTTCTCATCATCTGTTAAATATCAGAATAAACTGATATAATCTCGAATAGTTCAGACAAAAACTAATTTCTCTTTATGTATTATAAATGTTTAAGTACAATTACGCTACTCTCTATTCCCCGCTGCACTTTTCAGATAATATTTACCAATAATAATAAGCAATTAATTAATAACTTAAGCGCATATTTAGATCAACCTGAAAGACACTTAGTTGATTGCTCTGCCTGCCTCAGTTGGCCAGTCAACGTCAACATGTCCGCGTGTCGGGATATGCGCTTATACCTGAGAGTTCTATATCTACTGGGAATGTTGTGTGCCCAGCTCGATGAAGAGCTGTGTCTTCTACGTCCAACAACTGGGTGTGAACGTTACGCGCTGATCTCTACACTGACTATACTCGCCGGAATACTTGGTTGCTTTGCGTATGCCTATTTGCAACCGGAATATTTTTATATTAGCGATTACAACAAGACGGGCAACTTCTATGAGCATCAGAATCTGTTGCGATTTTGTGTGGTTCTCTGCCTGCTTCACGTGTGTCTTTATATCAGACGACGTCGACATATGACCTTAGTTCAGTCACTGCTCCAACTGAACAGACTGTGCTCAAGTGGGCGGAATGATCGCTACTTTCTGCGCATCTTCATAGCATACAAGGTGCTCTTTGTGGTCAGCTCTTTGAACTACTTGATTGGCAAGACGCTAACGGGCATGTACACATTTCCCATATTGATCTATGTGATTATCTATAGCTATGGCTTCCTTGCCATGTGCCTGCTCCTTGTGGTCTTTGTCTGCTTGCAACGCATTGTTACCACTTGCCTCGCCCACTACAACCAGCAGCTGCAGCAGAGTTATTCTCGCACAAATTGCAGACACATACTGTATGAGAGGCAACGATTGCTACGTCTGATTGCAGATGAGCTTAACAATTGCTTTGGTCTGCTCATGCTGCCCATTGTGCCGCTCATCTTGTTTATGGGTCCCACTGGACCCCTATTTCTGATAAGCAGCATAATGGAGGGAAACTGTGTGGGGTTCTATCAATATGCGATTGTTAGCCTATCCGCTGCATTGTGGAATATACCTTGGCTGTCAATGATGACGTTGTTGATGCGCTCCAATGTCATAACAGTCGAGGTGAGTTCAAAGTGAGATGAAAGGTTCTCTAAATTGATCTCATTGATCTCAGTGATTTGGTATATCAAAAGAAGAACTTATTACAATTAAAACCATTAATAATAATTCATATATTTAACTCAAATTTCTCTATTTATTGTAGGCCAAAAAAACTGCCAAGATTCTGGCAAAAATACCGCGCACAGGTTCGGGTTTAGATAAAATGGTAAGTTTTTGAACTGATGTAAATTTGATTTTACCTATTTATCAAGTTCTAACTGATATTCGAATTATTATTAGGTTGAAAAGTTTCTATTGAAGAACCTACGTCAGCAGCCCATACTGACAGCCTATGGATTCTTCGCCCTCGATAAAAGCACTCTCTTCAAGGCAAGTAATAGAAGTAATACAGTTTGTAGACATTTCTTGGGTAATATACTATTTTACAGCTATTTACAGCCATCTTCACGTATATGGTCATATTGGTGCAGTTCAAGGAAATGGAAAATTCAACGAAATCATTGCAGAAAACCCAACTTACTGTCGATGGCACTTGAATGATATATGTACAACAAACATACATACATACATACATATGTACATACATAAATGTGTAAACTTACCGAATCATAAGTCAAGCAGCCAGTTGCTTTTGATTTATAATTTTTGCGCCATTTTCTGTATTCCGCTTTGATGACAGCTGCATGACGTTTCCAGTATTTTCCCTCTAGCACAACGGTCTGTGGGAAAAAAGCAGGAAAAATTAAACTAAAGCGAAATATGTATAATAACAAAAAGTGTAATTATTTACAAAGCAATCGAGTATAGCGTAGTATACTACATTTAACACCCCCTAGCAACCAATGGGGATTAGCCATACCTTTCCCATTTTAACTTCTTTGTCGTCTGCGAAAGTTTACTAGAATCTAGAGTACTTTTGTACTTTTGCCTGACAACGCATTTAATATCCGCGTAGAACAAAGCAAAGTCAATAGCTAAGCATTGCGGTAATCAAAATTTATGGAGTTTTAGAACACTGAATAATTATTTTGCACACACAGCCCAAAAAGGAAAACAATTTGTTGGCTACGATAAGATTAATCTTTCTTTCTTTCATTTTTTTTTGTTTTTTTTTTTTTGCGCTGAGTACATAGTTCTTAGCTAAAGTCGCCACAGCCATAGGCACAGCCCAGACCCAGAACCAGACCCCAAAAAGCTAAGATAAGCCCTATCCATTTGAGTGTTGTACAAGTCTGTGTGTCTGTGACATTGGGATCTCTCTGACTGATGTTTATTGAGCAAATAAACTATAATATGGGTGTGGCATAGAAGTTGTGCCTCCGTAATTCAGGGCCCACGGCTAAGGTTGTTGTTGCGATAAGCCAATTAGCAGATATTGTAAGAGGTGTGGGCGGTGTTTACCTGTTGCTTGGTGCATTGTACTCATTATTATGCGTTTAACACTGCTGAAAATGTGTCAATCAATAAGAGATGTTTAATAGAAACATGTGAATGACTAGCTGTACAAATGGGAGTTGTGTACTTCTCACAACTTTAAGCTATAGAATTTGCTCAGAGAGATCTTTGAAACAACTCAATCTTCCCTTGCAGAAACTGTTCCTTTCCTCAGATTTGATCAGATCTTCCCTCTATATGTTTTACTCCCTTCTATGACAGCTAAATGAAAAACTGTTGAATCCATCATTAAGACAACTGTTTAGTTGACTAGAGATTGCTATAATTTCTCTAATCAGAGATTCCTAATCTAGTCGACATCTCGTCTAATAACTATATATCTATTTGCTATTCATAAAATTATAACACGCGTTCTATATTTAATTGAAAAGATCTCAGAATGTTACTCTTCTTAGATGCAGGAATATAATATTTGATGTCGGTCATGCACTTAATCTTGTTCTATAAATAAAAGCGACTATAGGTGATCGATAGCCAAATATAAACGCTCATTCTTATCACGTGCTGCAAGTCAGAGCAAAGGAGAGCCCCATATAATATACAATTTTGGGCTTTTGGGGGGGCTACGTTTCCTATCTCCCAGCGTGTTGATGGCGCGCGACGATGGATCACGCGTTCAGCGAATGATTTCGGTTCACAATCGGCAAAGAGGAAGTTGCTACAGATCGATGTAGGTTGGCTATTCGATTACTCACTAATTACACACTAAACTTAAGTAACAGGGCTTGATTAGCCAATTAATGTTTGACTTTTAATAAGAGAATCTTATAGTAATCTCTATTCTATGTCATTCATTTTGAAGCACTAATGTCAAAGTAGCCGAATTTTTGAATCGATTCAAGAGCAGTAATCGCAGTCTACACATTTGTCTGGTAGATGATGTTTAGAGCAAGCCTAAGTTAATTAATTGATTACACTAATTAAAAGTTTGTTGTGATAACACAGCTTGAGATAGAAAATTTGAAGAGTAAAGTCAATTGAATCGATTCATAAAATATACTAAATACTAAAGAAGATTCTTTGTCTTAAGGACTCGGTGTAATATGTTTAGTAGAGAACTTTAATTGCCAATGGATTCTGATAGACAGGTCAATAGAGGGCGCTACTTTGAGTGCTTCTTGACAGAACAAATAAGGAAGAAAAGTCTCACAGAATAAACACACACTTAAATGAGAAATGCTTGCAATTGATAACTTGATCTCAGTCGAAAGATCTTCTTATGTAATTATGATAAACGTTGTTTAGAAGAGAACTCAATTGAACATATAATTTAATATATAATACCATCAGTATTGAATTTCAAAGCCAAGTTAGGTTTAAGGATAATGTTCATATGTAAAACAATTTGATAAGAAAACTCTCTCCAGGCAAAAAAAAAAAAAAAAAAAAAAATTCAAACACACTTGATCAGACTGGGAAACTTATCGATTTTCTTCTTCTGTATATGTATTTCACTTTCAGAGATATTGTATCTTACCGCGCACATTTCAAACACTCAACCACGTTTGTCTGTCAGTCGACTGTCAGTTGTTACTACTTACTTGTGGATTACTATGTATGTCAACGTCCAGCGGCGATGCGAATTGACACACCGGCGTTCTTCGCTTTTGTATAACTGCAAAGGGAGAATAAACATACAGACAACAGGTTAACGAGATGTGATACCAAAACAATAACAAAAGCAAAAGCAAAAGCAAAAAAAAAATACAAATACCGACCGAGATAAGATTTGGCCTAGCGATAGCGCTAATTTAGAGAGATAGATAACACTGATGAACGAGAGATCCCAGCGATGGGACAATGGCAATGGCAAACGAGGAACACAAACGTGATTGAATCGCACTCGTACTTTTGGGCTAGTGACGTTTCACAAATGATTTCACAAGTTGACACAAAGATATCAACGATTACAAGTATCTGTGTGCTTTATAGTGTGTCTAAACAATGAGATAAAACAAAAGTAAGTGTATTGGGGCAGCAGGACGCAGAATTATGATATGACTATTTGACTATTTACTTGTTGTATTACCCTATGTTTTGTCTGGTCTTTGCCATAGATTTAAGGCGTAATACTTTATGTTGTGTCTGGTCTTTGACATAGATTTTTGGCGCCTTTTTTGTAAGTATCGTAAGAATGGCCATGGCAAATCGTAGTTAGCCTTTGAGCCAGAAACAACCTGAGGCATTTGTAACTCATACTGGGGATTATCTAGTGCGATAAACACTTAGCAGATTTGTGGACAAACATGATTAGTTGAGTATTAAGAGCTACAACGTCAGGCAAGAAGTTGTAGATTTATATGTACGATGTTTCTATAAATAGACCTAAAATTTTCCGTTTGCCTTTGTCGCCGTTGTTGTTTCGCCTTGTCGTCATTTTATAAGAGATAATCAAGACTACGAAGTTTGTAACGCCTTTGAACTATCTCGCTCGCACAATCATCATGTAACAGATGGAAAATTTTACAAAAACAAAACTAAAATAGACACAATCGTCACATAAAAGCAAGAAAACATTCTGTCAGTGTTTCGTTTTGGTGTTATAGTTGTTTAAACATTCGATTTTATCGAGTCAGCTAATTATGTTAATCGAAAATTAAACAAACAATAAAGGGGCAGCGATGCCACACTTCGCACCATGTTGCCACACTTCACACTGCGAGCTTAAAGCTTCAAGTAGGATCACTATTTAATAATATATGTGTTAATATACAATAATTTAAATCGCATTCAACAAAGTGACAGCAGGCGAAAGGCAAACGATCAAGACGCCAGACAGGCATCATTTTGATAAGGCCAACGCAGCTGATAAGAAGCAGCCAAAGCAGCAGCAGCAGCACCAGCAGCACCAGCAGCAGCTGAGTAGGAAAAGTGCGTCGCAAGTGAGTGCGTGTGTGTGTGTGAGGAGGCCAGACGCATGACAACGACCCTACAACGAATACCTCTCTCTCTCTCTCTCTATCTGTTCTCTCTTCTATTAAGCTGCGAGGGAAACCGCACAACGAAAACCTGTTGACAAATTACCAACAAATGCGACTCATCTCTACCAACAACAACAACAACACGACTCTAGATTGCGATCGCATCTGTGCTTTAAAAAGCTCTCGCTTAGCTTTTTAGCTTTATTTCGTAGCTGTTTCTCTTGCTGTTTACTCTGCCAGACTTCGCATCCAATTTGAGTGTTGTTATTACATTTGCACGTGTAGCGTGTGGAAATTATTCATTGGACATTTACTATTGCATACTTTATCAGCAGCCCTCGCAATTGAATGGCCACGTGTCACGTTTAGAGAGCAAATGCATATTTTTGAATAGAATATTCTTAAAAAAGTAATGCGATTAATTTTAACATAATTTTCTAGTCTTTATCATGTCACGAACACTTCCGCTAATCGGATTTCAGTTCTATTTTAGTTTTCAACATATTACTTTGCTTATATTTACATTGAAAGCTCTTTAAAAACTTAATTTAAAATTTTAGTAATCTCTTATTTCTTGTATTTCAGCATTTTTAATTTAAAGCTATTTTGTTTTTCATTTACTTTTAGTGACTATCATTAACTAAAAAAACTCAAATTTCACAAACTAAATTATGTCATGGGCAATTTAATGGGTTTTTAACAATACGATTTAAATAATTTAGCTCATTTTGTCAGCTGCTGCGATAATAGGCAAAACAACAATGCCAAAGTGTCTAGACATATTGTTGATAAAGGTACCGAAAGACTTTAAATAATAGTATGATTAAGACACTAAAGAAGAAGCATTGCTTAGTTTTAACATTGATCAGATTGTTCGCAGTCGAAGAGTAAACTTAATCAATTTCGAAATACAGATAGAGAGCTTTAATGATGCTACGAAGAAAGATAGTTTTGGTTCTTTAGGATAAAAATAACTTTAAATTTATCTATATGACATTAAGATATACGTCAAAGTAAGCAATTTATTCTACAAAGTATGAATATATATATATATTCCGCTGTTAATGTGTTTATCAATGATTTGAATACGCATGAATGGATCTATTTTCAGAAGTAATACTACAAAAGCATAGGGAAACAGCAGTTTGTGTCTTATTTGCATATTTGTACTCACACTGCATGTGCCAGCAGCGCCAGATGACATTGTTAAGACGTATTTTGTCCTTCCAACGCAGACGCACACCCTTGAAATGGTTCCACTTGGGGGAGGTAAGTTTTTGGCTGAAATAAAAAAAAGAAAAGAATATGTATAAATAAATAATTATTAATATAAAATAAAACCAGAGTGTTGCGCTTATGTTTGTAGTTTACAATAATAGAACGAATGCTTTGTTTGTAATTAATATAAAGTATAGGAATGGACAGATTGCGTGCTATTTTTAGCTTGCCCCATAACCCGCCTGGGCGACAATCTCAAAATAAAATCTGAGTAATTTCTCTCATTTTTTTCATTTTTTTTTTTTTGAGTTGCGCAGCTGACAAAATTGCCAACTGTCGATGCGATTGCCGATTGATTAGAGAGAAGAGAGAGGGCGTCAGGGGGGAGTGCTATCAACATTAATATCTAACGTTTGACATGGACTTAATGAAGTTGATGTCTACTATGCGAGGGGTAAAAATCAATTACTCTTAATAACAATTACGTATCAATATCAATTCACACACGTTGTAAACAATAACTTAACTAATCAATACGTAGGCGATACACGATCTGTTGTTGTTGTTCTTGTTATGATTATTGTTATCGCTGCTGGGATGGATGATTCATTAGCAAATTCTCAGCAAATACTTAACACAGGTGCATATTATTGTGGCTTAACTCGATGCACGCCCTCAAAACAGAAATTATTGCATAACAAACTACTTGAAACGTAGGCTTCAAACGTTGCCACTCTCACTTAGCTGTGTGTGTTGATATTGCTTTTAATTTCCTATATTTTTATAATGTTTAATAAGAATTTCATATCTCTCTGCGTTGAGGAAATACACTAAATTGCAAAAAGTTGATACGTCATTGTGAGCTTCGTTTCTTTTGCTGAACAAGTTGTTTGTCGTTGCTGAAGAACTATTCATTTGAAGTCCCCTCGTCTTCTAATCATAGATAGCTTTCCCCATGCACAATTCAAACAATCAGCTGTTGGAGTTGGCAAACTGGTTTTTCCGTATTTGTTTGTAAACTTGCTGTCCGAATGACCACAGTTGGTTCCACGCTCTGGTGCTGTTAATTGCTCAGATTCTGTTAATTACTTTAGCATTCAGCGTCAGTTAGATGGACGTGTTTATATTGTTTGCCACGAAAATATATATATTTTTTTGAATCCAGTTTATAAAACTCTGATAAACTTTCGCAGTTATTAGCAAACTATTAGCTGTTATGATGTTGTAAAGATTGCTGAACAGTAAACAAATATTATGAATTCATATGTTTAACCAATTTTTATTATAGAACTGTACATGCTACCCACATGGATTGGCGCCCACTGCGCATTATCTAACATCGAGCCCACTACGAAGTAGATTTGAGCGCGAAATACGCAAATAAAAACCTGAATGGGAGTCCTGGAGAAATGCGCAGGCTGATAAGACAACAATCACATAAATAAAGCTCTATCTAACTGATAAGACACGGCATTAATATACGAGTATGCTAAAACCACAAAAAAGAGCCATAAAGAGCACACCGCATGAGTCTAAATATAGATCGAATAGCCGAAATAAAAAAAGAGAGAAACAAATATAACATACGATCTTCGATGACTAAATGGCTGAATGAACCCAAAACTGTGAACTCTATCATAATGATACGGGGGCCAAACAAAACAAAGCATGTGTACGTGCTCAATGCGAATTAGAGAAGCGGCATAAAGTCCAAATTACATATACAAACAGTTGTAAGTATATATAAACTTACATATACTATATATAAATATATACATAAGTGCAGTTATAAGGTATATACATATATATTAATTCGAAAAGTTTGATGCCCTCACGGAGAGGGTACGTCTAGTTGAACAATCAGTGTCAGCTCTTCACACTCTATCAGTTTCTTTATAAACAAAACAAAACAAAAGAAAACAAATAACTGTCACTAACTACGTAGTTAGTGTACACCTACCTAATCTTATATTATATTGCTCTATTTACACATGCATATACTAATTATTTTGTATATTTTTTCTCTTAGAACCAAATTGATTTCCAAATACTTTCTGCCATATTTGTTTAATGCGCTTTGCTCATTGGTAATTAAAATTTTTACATGCATTTTCAACAATGTAAACAAACTTTGTTGGCGCGTGTTGCATATCAAATATTGAGAGTCTTATAAAATATTTATATAGATGAGGATCGACAATATACATAGTATAAACATATCTGTAAGTATATAGAGAAATATCTATATATTGTGAATTAAATCAATATTAAGACATTAAATTGTAATCGAAGGAGATAATCATTTATTTACTTATATACATTCCATAGTATTGTATAGACTCTATAATATATATTATATTATTTACATTATGCCTTCTTTATACCTCGACTATAGATTCTAATCTCTATAGAGTCTATGCCTTCTACAGTTCGTCCCATTATTATTCTTACTATCTAGCAAGCTACTATTTCCTTGATTCGTCTTAATAGAAGAGAATAGAATCCATAGAATCTATATCAGAATCGAAACTCTATATAATATATTTATAATGGCTAATAAGCTGGATATTTGGTCAGTTGTAAAGCAAGTTTTATCATTTAATTTCAAGCAACTGTTATCAATTTTACTTTCACCTCAAGATTGATTGAGTTTAGACAGTAAAAACTGAAGCAGTTTAGGGTATGCAAATGTGGATGTAACTTAATAAATATATACAATCAAAAGTGTAATGCATAATTTATATAGGAATATTATTTTGGTTAAATGCATTTGCGAACGTCTGCAGAAATGGGATACGGAGGTGACAGAACAAAACGAAGACAGTGGAGGAAAAGACGAAAGAGCGAGTGAGCGGGCGAGCGATTAATACGAAGTTGAGAGCTCAGGTAACCCAAGCAGCGACGTTGACATCGACATCAGCGTCGGCGTCGGCGTCAGCGTCAGCGCCATTAACATGTGCCCCGATTATGCGGACAAGTCTTTTCGGCCAGTCCCCACTCCCAGAGCTAAAGACAGACCCAGATTGGTAGCATGCGCGGGGCGCGTGATCAAATTGTGGGGTGTGAGTGATTGTAACTTACCTGTAGGCCAGATTCATGCATTTGAAGAGCTTGGTCAGCGATGTCTCGATCTCCAGATGGGAGGTAATCATACCCATGCTATTGTCATCGCACTCACGATCCAAATCCATACGCGGAAAGTGCACCACAGTCTGTGGCACGTACAGCTGAACGTCGCGACAGGTGTTTGCCTCTTCGTCGGCTTTATCGAGGTCGAGGCTCGGATCTTCAGGATCGAGCATCTTCACCTCGCCATCATCCTCGAGATCATCTTGCGCCTCCTCCGCCTCAAAGTGCGATACCATAAACTGGCCTGAATGTATCGACTCTCGTTCTGCCTTCGATGCCGCCAACATCTCAGCGGCTGCCAGTTCTGCCGACGTGCTGCCTGCGCCGACAGCGTCTGTGTTGGCGGCATACTGCAGTTGAGAGAGTGGATGGGGAGGCAGCGACTGTAGCTGTTGTTGTTGTTGTTGCTGCTGTTGCTGCTGCTGCTGTGGGTTCAAGTGCGAAAGGGAGAACTGATGCTGATGCTGGTGTTGTTGTTGTTGATGGTGATGGGGGAACATGTTGTTTGTGCGTTGATAACTTTCGTATTTGTTCAACATCATTTTTCACTAATATTATTATTATTATTAATATTATTATTGTGGCTGTTGGGGTTGTCGTTGTTGTTGTTGGTTTTGTAGTGTGACCAGGTGCTGCTACAGATTTTTGAGCTTAATGTTTTATACACGTTTTGCTACACTTAACCATTATTAATAGGCAACGATTATACTCTGTAAATTCCGAAAAATTCAAGAATTTAATTAAATTTAACACTTTGCGTAAAAGATATATGGTTCTTTCTTTTATTTAAGATTATCAATCTAATTATTTAACTGTTGAAAACTTTAATTAGCACTTTATGTTATTTCTTATTTATGATAATATTTTATTAGTTCAATTATTTTCGTGTTTGTTGTTTTCAGCAATTTGCACTTTTATTTATTTTAAAATCTATATTATTTTGTTAATATTTGATCATTAACGGTTTTCAAATCGAATCATTATTGCGATTTTTGTTAATTTTTTGTAGCAATTTTTTCCGCTTTTTTACACTTGTTGCCTTTGTTGTTGTTTTGCCTTTTAGCTTGCTCTTCTTCTTTTCTAATAGCAAACACGCCCCGCTTTTTACGCGTTTGCCGTTATATGCGTCACAGAAGCGCAATAATCACTACAATCACACAGATATATATACACACATAGGTATATAACGAGCGCAATTATTCAAGTTGAGACGTCAGTCAATTAGTGCTGATAATACAAAATAGAAAAAGTCAAAAGCTTTCTCGGATTGAATAGAACGCGGTACCCGTTGATGGCTTTTCAATTTCACAAACGGTACTGATCGGAGCTCGAGTGTTGGCAGCAAGTCAAGAACAAAGCTGAAAAACCTGTGCGATTGCGATTACTATTTCACTGCACACAATCAAAACATAAAACAGCTGACGGTAGCACGTCGTTCTTGCTCTCGCTCTGGCTCACACTCATGCTTCACCCGTGTCTGTTACTCTTTCTCGCTCTCTCTGTCACTCTCTCACAAACGTGCTCTCTCAGGTCTTATCAGCTTAGGAATTTTCTGGCGCTAGCGTTGGTCAACGGCGAACGGTGAATGGCAGGGCGTCTAAGAAGAAGCAAAAACATTGGCAGCGACGTCAGCGTTGGCTGCGCCCGCACATAATATTTACATATACATATATATATATATATATACATGTATATATACGTACTCAATGCATAACAAAAACAATTGCCAGAGTCGTGATTCAGTTACACCGATTTAATTACAATTTCTAAGGAAGGACAGCGTTATTATAGCGCAGTGCCTAATTTACGTCATATGTTGCATTTGTTGACCAATAGGCTTGGCCTTCTTCGGCCTGCGTGCACTTTTGACCTCTGTTTTTACACACATCGTTCACACACATACACCCACGTTGGCCGATTAAGGGGCGCGTCTGTATTGTGCCGTTTAACACACGTCCGTCATGTACACGATAATAACGCGCAAGCGTACGTTTTCCCGTAGATTAAATGTAGTTTAAGCACTCATATTAATTAATTTGCCTTTGCTACTACAAATATTGAAATGTACTAAAAATTACCAAAGTGCGTGACATCAGATGGGTGCAGACAGAAAGACAAAAGCTAAC
The DNA here is from genome assembly GCA_035042075.1 of Drosophila macrospina. Classification (NCBI taxonomy): domain Eukaryota; kingdom Metazoa; phylum Arthropoda; class Insecta; order Diptera; family Drosophilidae; genus Drosophila; species Drosophila macrospina. The sequence continues at coordinate 242,762 of JAWNLW010000326.1, read as the reverse complement.
TGCTGCCAACTTAACGAATCATATCGATATCGCTTACATGCGATTAATGGATATTTGACGTAAATTGAGCGCCAGTTTAACTTTTCGTAAACACAAAGAAAATAAACACCAAATCGATATTAAAGAAAATAAATCATTTTAAGAATATTTATTTAAATATCATACTAAGTAAAAAAGTAAAACCTGTCGAATATAATTCATAACCAATCCATGAATGTATCGGTATATAAGGAAACCAAGTGCGTTATCGATATTAAATTATGCAGTAGTATCGGTAAAACAGGCTATAGAATTGAGCAAGTTGCTTGTCTCATACTGAATTAAAATAAAAATAAATAATTATGAAACAAATAATTTTGTATTGCTTCTTAATTACTAATAGAATTTATCCCATACCATCGGATTGTTTTCGATTAAGTGATTTAGTTCAATAACAAGTTCATTTGTATGACTGGTTCATGAACATGCCCCCAATGAAACCTCACAACTCTAGTATCGTTCCAAATGAAACGCAAAAAGGTCCAATTATTTTCAGTAAAGTTTTTTGCATTTATATGGACATAATAATGGCTCTATAGTTTGCGCGCAAGCAAAGCAACAAGCACTTTCAGTGCCCCAACACACAAAAGTTATGAAAATGATTAAAAAAAATTGTAAGTACTGTTATTTAAATCGACTGCTGCACTGGTGTATTGTGTCTACATATGCATGTATGTATGTATTTCGCAATGGCGCACTCGACGCACGCACACAGAAGCAAACGCAATGCATATTTGTGATCTGTTATTGTCAGTGTGTGGGTGAGTTGCTTGTATAGCCAATTCATATTAACGTGGCAAGAGCAATGGCAATTGTTTTGGGGCATGCAACAACGAGCAAAAAATCAGCTGGAGAAACTAAATTGGCTGATGCAATCGTAGTGTGAATTGAGTAACCTTTTGGGCAAAATTGCTTCTGCTTGCCACAGGCCGCAACACGTGCAACGGACGGTGAATCACTTCTCTCTCTCCCTTTCGCTCGCTTGCTTGCATTCTGTACATGTGTGAAGATCTACGTTGACGACAACTGCGCTGCCAGTACAGAAAGCAGTGCGGAAAGTTGTTTATATTAACATTTCCGTTTATTGAAACAGGTTAGCATTTTTATGTGGAAAGTTATTAGAAAATTAGAAATTTATTATTTAGGAGATGATTGTGAGAGAATTCTTATCAACAGTTTACGTCACAGACAGGCGATTTGATATGTTGATATGTTAATGGCGATCGAATGAATTGTGCAATTATTAATCATTTGCCGCACATGCAGTTACAGTGCAGGTCAGCCAAATAATGCCATGTAATTGTTGTTATTGTTTCGTTTTTCTTTTTTATTACAGTGCCACCATGGCGTCCTCACAACAACATAAACAGCAAGAACAACCAGCGTTCATCACATTTTTCGCATCAGATTCAATATATTGCACATCAAGTTTAGACTCTGATTATGAACAAAACACAATCAACAACATTGACAATGGAAAGTTTGGATTTGCCCAAGGAACTCTACTGGGATCTCAAGCTGGAGCCCGCATCGCCACCATCTGTTGTGGCGAGCGAGCTCTTTGCGCTTGATGAGCCCACAGTCGCCACCTTTCTATATGACGATAACTTTGCAAATGGTCAGTTGATCTACCAATTCTCTAGTCCAACATCTTAATGTAACGCTTTCTCTTTCAGGTATTACTCTAATGAGCGATGATGAAGCGGACAATCTGCAGGAGGCTGTCTCCATGGAGCTGATCAGCGGCGAGGATTTGGTTGTGGAGTTTCTGGATATGAAAGACGAAGGTAAGTTGTAAATAGTTTATCTAAAGTATCTTAGATAGGTGTTGCATAGAATAGCGGATTGTTAACCCAATACAGTAACTAATTAAGGAATTATCTAGTTAAGTATTGTTTTGTAAGCACGTTTTAAAACGAATTTCAATTTGGAATTGAACTGAAATCAGTTTGAATACAATTACGTATTTGTATTCAAACCGTAGACAAATAGCTCTTTAACAACTTAACAAAACATATAATATCTCCATAAACTCAAAGACGACAATAATCTGAATATGTTTAATGCCAAGTTCAAATCGAAGCATTTCGAAAACGCAGTTGAACTTTGAACGTCTGAAAAAAACGTAGACAAACAATGTGAAGTGATCTTGTTGAGCAGCTTTAGCTTGTTTATTGAATCATTTGGAATATATTGAATGTATATTTTTAACTTTACCAAAACCTGTCGAAATTAATAGAAACAAATCAAATTGTTTGATACCAAACCCAGCACATCAAATTGTTGAAATAGTTTTAGTAATACAGATAGTTAATATATTTTTAGAAACACTTCAAACCGGAAGCTTTTATCGAGCGTTGTCTTTGTTGTAATTTGCAGTTCAATTGAAAACTGTATAACTTAATACTGCTTTGTTTGCATATGGAATTTCACAAAAATTCAAAGCTTTCAGCTAGATTGTTGTTTATCTGCTCTGTTAACTGATTAGTTATCAATTGGCAGGTTTCTGTTGGACGAGTGAGTGTCAGAGTGCAGTTGGGAAACCTGTTTGTTGCTTATTGTTTCTTTATTTTTTTTAATGGAATTTTTGGGCTCGCGTAATTATAGTTTATAAACGTGGTTAGCAGCAAGCTACATATTGTTGGCTATTATAGAGTTGGCCATAAAAATGACAACAAATTGTATTCGTGCTGCGCTCTCGTTTTAGTTCTTTTGGAATTTTCGTTATGTTGGTCTGAATGATCACGTATTGATTTGAAGCGCTGCTAACAGAGAAATCATTAATAAATTTGGAAAATTTCCAATGAGCCAGTTTGTTAAGATCTCCAACAAACAGTTAACAGTTTAAGTTGAAGGTCAAGTTGCGAGAAACGGAGAAACTGTCGCTATGCGGCAATAGAATTATACAGAGGGTGACGAGTTAGAGAGAGAGGAAGGGTTCAGGAATTGTCATATTGGCCAGATCAATGAACCATTTGATCAGCTTTTGTATTGACGTTCAGAGTGTGATCTGCATATGGAAATTAGATGTTTTTTTTGGATTAATTAAAATCGACAGGAAATTGCAGAGTGTAATTTCTTTGTTTTAAAATTAACTTTTTCTTTTTGGACGTGCCCCCCATTTTGGCATCAACAACTGCGCCCTGTCTGACTTCTTTTGGGGCTTGGTCTGGTCGTCAATTGAAGCTCCTCAAAACAAGTAAATGAATGCAGCTTTCATCTCCGAAGAGAGCGAGAGATACGAGCTTTATATAGGGCGCTGTCATTGAACTCCTCAGTTATGAAGTGCATTTTAAATGATTATAATTTTTTTATTTTATTATTATTCACAAAACAGTCTAACAACTATCTGATCTAACATTTTTTCATTTTATTCTCTATTAGCAACAAGTAAATTCTTTATTTTTTAAATGCATTCGAGTTCAATGAACATCAACGTATTGTCTTGCATCGTTTGACTTTTAATATATATATTTTAAATAATAATTTCAACGCCTATCAACATTTTGGGGGGTTTCGTCTTGGCACTAATGTTCGAAGACCTGTTGGGTTACTTTTCACAATAAAATTAAAATTATATTGATAATGCTCAGTTGAGTAAAAATTAATAATTTAGATTAAAGCAACGTTCAACGATCGTTGAACAGTGGGACAAGTTTCCCTTGATATTAACAAAGTTTCCATAGGAATTTTCGCTTGAAATGTGTTTGTTTTTCATAAATTTAACTAGATCAAATATTTATTATGATTTTATTATATAATACAATTGCTGCATTCCTGAAAGTGCTTTCACTCTTAACTTTTTGTATATTATCTAATTGTATTGCACAAACAGTGGCTTATCAATTTGTTATTGGTATCAATTGTCTGCTGTCCACTGTGCCAAGTCCGTTGGTTTGGAAGCTTTGGCGTCGGCTTCATGTTCGTATTCGGCTTCGGGTTCGCAATCGATTGTTGATTGGAGAGACAACAGTGTCAGAGAGTGATCTTATTGCAGGGCTTGTTGTCTCCTATACTTACATACTTACACTCACACAGTCTCACGCACTGACCGATACACCCTCCCTCTCGCACGCTCTCACGCTCTCATTTTGTATGCATTTCGTTGTCGTGGCCAGAGCAAAAACCGAGCGTGTTTCACGAGCAAAGCTCAGTACAAATTGTTACTCTGGCGCGTGCGCTCGGCTAAAAACTCGGCTTTGCTTTCAATTTGCCTATAGTAAAACAACAACAACTACAGAAGAAACTGGAAAACAAAGAAACTGCCTTCTAGCAAAAAAAAAAAAACAAATAACAAATAAAGCAAAAAGAAAACAATAACAACGTTAACAACAACATAAAAAAACATCGACAACAAGCAAGACCCACGTCTTCGCGTCTTGAAACGCGCAAAAAACGCTAAACGGAAAATAACGTCGAAAATAATTGAATTGTATTGAATTGGTATTTAATCGACGAGACAGCGAGCGAGAAAGAGCGAACAAAATCAAGGCAAGGCAAGCGCTTGCCGAACTGTAACAGTGCAGTGATTGCCAAACTGTGTTCGGGTCTATCAATCGAAATTCGCAACGGCGCCAAACAAAACGAAACGCGTGCGTTTGAGGTGTTCATCCAGATCTAACTATATGTAGCTGATCAACGGAACCAACACGCATCTCTCTCTCACTCTCTCTGTCTGGCTATCTATCAATCTGTCTATCTTGCCTTAACTATTGTCCTGTCTAATCTGTTTGTAAACTGGAGCAACGGTTTCAATATTTCGGCCAAAATTCAATTATAAGCGCACAGGACTTTGTGAGCATGATACCACACTGTGGATACCGTTACATGTGGAACCGTGAAATTGTGATCAATTCGCAAAAGTTGGTGAAGCGACGTTAAACGGCTCAAATCGCCGGCCCCCCCATTGCAGCTGCCTCTGCCTTTGCCTCTGCCAACCACGCCCTCGAAGTATTTGCGGCAGCAGTTGACCAGAAACAAAAACATACATTCAAATCCGTTTCCACAAAAAATAAAAAAAAAAAACAAAAAAACAGCACATACAACATTTAATAGTTCTTTGTCTGTGCATTGGGCTTACTTGTTATTAACTTGGCACATGCCAACTTTTGATAGCCGTTCAAAATTCGCTGTGATTTTTTTTTTAAACTTAACAGGTTTGCCCCCGCCCTCATTGCCTGTTATATTCTCTTTCTGTTGCAAATAGTTCTTAAATCTTAAATATTATAACTTTAAAAAGCGCATCTCGTTAATTTAGCAATTTTAGCAATTAGTTTTAAAGTTCTAGTTACGTTTATCACGTTTCCCATTTTATGTTTAGTTTTCTTTTCACGCTTGCAGCGTTTATTTACACTTAATTTATAGGGCTAATTTTTCCATCCCTTTCACTACCATTACTGCCAATTGTTTTTTTAACACATTTTTCATTGAAATTTGATAACGTCTTTCTGTATCTGAGTTGCTGCTGCCGCAATAATGAGCAGTTATATATTTATGCAACAAGCCTATGGTTAGTATACTTAACTACTTATATATATATATATATATTATTTTGATATAAAATAAATCTAAGAGCTGGAGAAGTTGAAGTTACTCCAAAATATGTATTTAGACAGATTGGGAAATCACTAATAAAATAGAAAAAAGTATATTTAGTAGAAATTCTGCTTCTATTTTGAAAGAATACAAAGATAACCTTGTGACGATCTTAGGAAATATAGAAATATTTATATCAGTTAGAATATAATTATAATAAATTTCATTAAATCTTTACATAAATGAAGTCAGTTTTGAATTAGCAATCATATAAATATCAAATGATTATATTTTATTAGCATAACATTGTGTTTACTTAACTGAGAAGAGAATAGTTATAGACAAGCTATAGAAAGTTGACGCTATTTTCAATAAGTGGGTATATAAATATTATAATAATATTAATTATATATGAAAAACATAGATAGAGAGAAGAAATGTGTTGATTAATGTTGTAATCTAAACTAGGGAATATAAAACATATATAAATGCTAATCTAAAGACAATCTACATTACTTCAAGGCATAAACTGAGTTATATATATATGTAAATACATTTCTATGTACCTTACATAATATACAAATTCATATCTAAACCCAATACTTAGTTAATGATTGCTTAATTATACAGCACTTACACATCTCTATCTCTTGAGAAACGCACACACTTCTCTCTGTCTTTCTCTGAACATCTCCTCTTTGTTTAGTTTGAGTTTCGTTGAGGCTGTGCAAAGTCTGGTTGATTATTGAAGATGACTTTCCGGTCGGGCGGGTTTATCATGCCTTGTACTTCTCCTTTTCTTTCTTTCTTTTTTTGTGTTTTGTTTTTATTTATTGTTTTTCATTTGCGGCGATTGGTTCGCTTTCTGTTTAGTATTTATAAAACGCATTTGCATATTGTGACTTGAATGGTGGATTGGACGCGCCTTTTTCCAAAATATTTGCAAATAACACGATGTTGAAATAATATTAGTTATCTCTTATTTGCTAATTTCGAACTGATAAGTTAGTGCAGAGCTTGGTTTCATCTCTAGTCCATGATAAGGCGCAGAGAGTTTAGAATAGACTTTCGCTGACCTTGACCCACTAATATTTATAGATTTTCTTTTTGTAATGGAAATTTTCGGGAAATACACAATATTATTCATTATTTATTTAGAATATTTTAATTGCTTATCAATTGTTGTTGCTGTTTTTGCTATGTGTTTTTCTAGGCAAACTGCTAAGCAATTTCTAAACATACTACCCCAAGGTTGTTTTTAATCATGCTCCCATTAAATCTTAATAAATTACTTTAAAAATAAAAACTAATAATTTCTACTCAATGATAGTGTCGATTGGGAATGGCATTGCCTCGCATCTGGCAATCATTCTATTTGTTATTCACTGTGGCAACTTTGTTTGCCTTAATCTCACAATTGTTTGTCTATCTTGTCGTCCAGCCCGAGCTGACTTTCAACTGCAACTGCGAATTGCGTAGTTTGCAGAAAAGAATGTAGGACAAAATGTGAACTGTCTGGAGAGAGAATATTTAGTATAAGTTAGAGTGATTAGAGAACGTCTTAATATGTAATTTAATTGATGTAAGTTGGAAAATGAGGATGTAAAAGGAGATCTTAACAAGCTGTTGAGATATAGTTGATAAATGTAGAGAATTTGTAATTGTTTTCAATGAAGTTCTTCTCGCTGTTTAACTATTTTATTGTTCAAATTTTTAAGCATTTAATTAAGTGATATTTAATTGATAATTGTTGTGTAAAATATATATTAATATAGTTTAAAAGTAAACAGCTTACATTCCGTTTAACAGACTCAATATGAATTTGAGCTAGAGAACTCTATGTGTCAATTATTGACTGCAAGGCAAACAGTAATAGAATGATTTTTATTGTCAGTGTATTTAAGTGGTTGTTAACTTTATTGTGTAGATAGTTCTATCGAATCTATCTAGCAAATATTGGAGACAAACTGTAAAATGTAGTCTGAAACTAGATTCAAGTTGTTGGCCTTAACAGAGACAAATATATATTAAACTACAACAATATAATATGCAATTCGAAGTACAAGAAAATAGCGTTAGTCTAGTTGCTTTAGACAAGTAAAGCAAGTATTGTTAACTTTTATCGACTGCATATTTAAGCCATAACGTGTTGAGGTCATTAAACCTTTGACGTGGCGAGAACAACTATTTTAAACTGTCACTTTACCCGTGCCAATAAAACATTGACAAAGATACTCGAACAGGCAACAAGTCAGTTGTCAGTTGTTAATTGTTCCCTTAACTGTTCTCTCTCTAAATATCTATTGACAACAATGTATTTGATCTTAAAACTTTCCATTTGACTCGCCTGAAATGGCCAACTAACATTATACTTTCAATATGTTTTTGTGGGCGCGACCAATTGAAACGTTTGCAACTGAATAAATTGAAACTAGATTTTTATGTAAATCAATTGAATGTCGTTGCAATTGCTCTGTTTTCTAAGTAGATTGGAACGTGTTATGTTAATGGGCAAGGGGGAGATCCCAGGCAGGTCCCAAGTGCTTAGGGGGAATGCGACCCAGCCCAAGGTGTATAACACTGCCAAGTGGTGTCAAGTCAGCAGGTGTGAAGACGAAGGTCAACTTTGCTCTCCCTCTATCTGTTGTCTATCTCACCCTCTCTCTCTCTCACACTCTCTTTCTTTCTTTTTATTCTTTCTCTGTGGATTGCACTTGGCAACTAGACGAGAGAACTGATAACCTTTTGGCGACCGCCTGCGATTTGTGCGCGTTTTTTGTCGCCAGTCAATTGACAAGCGACAATCAAATAATCAAATTGACGGCAACTGATTTCAATATTTGCCAGTCGCTCTTCTCTCTCTCTCTCTCTCGTCTCTTAGAGTTTTAGAATCAATAAATTGAATTGAAATGAAACAATCGCAGCTGAAAATATGCCACAATCAATATGCAAATATTTACTATATGCTGCTTGGTTGTTCTCTGTTCTCAGTGCTCAGTTCTCAGTTCTCTGGTCCAGGCGTCCTTCACTTCAATGGAAATCAGTTTGAATTGACAATATGGAACAACAACAACAACAACTGTTCTAATATTACGACGTAGTTGTTGTCGTCAGCATTGTTGTTCTAATTGTTGCTGTTGTTGTTGTTGGTACAGCCATGCAACAGATGCAGCTAAAGTATAGCAAACAAGTGCAAGTTCCTATGGCATTATATAAAAATGTTAAGTATAGTAGACATATGCATTTGTTTTCAATGTTTTAGCTTATTAATAGCTGCTAAATCAGCTTGAACCTATGGAAAACGAAACACTTTCAGTTTTTACGACAATTATTTATTTTGTTGCATTACAATTACAACTTTAGTATTTATTAATTAAATAAAAGTAAAAGAAAATATAAGTAAAACATTTTAGTAGTAATAATAATTAGTATGACAATAGTATTTTTAAGATGTAGGAGATGCCAAGAGTTGTTTACTTAAATTAGATAAAAGGGTTTAAAAACGAAAGAGATTTTCATACAAACATCACATTTTTGACTGTTTAATTGACTGCAAATTGCACTTTTAAGTTGTTTCTATAATTATAAAAAAAATTGTGTGACAAATCTGAGCATAAGCTAAATATTTACTTAAATAAAAACTCAACTAACTAGATGTAAACTCAGCCTGCAATAATAAGCTAAATCATGTTCATTGCTATTTACAGAGTGCCTTTTAGACCAGAAGGCGCCGCACTACATCGAGTATGAGACAACAGGCTTTCCACAGCACCTTGATGTGGTGTCGCAGGACATACTGCCCATGACCAAAGCACATGTCCTTGCCACCGTCGCGGAATTCCAACAATGCGACTCTTCGTTCACATTGCAGCAACTGACGCCGCCGCAGTCGCCGCCCCAATTTGATGCTTACCAACCACAACAACAACAACAACAGCAACAACAGGAGGTTGTCAAAGAGGAGCAGAAGGTGGTAAGCAAATCAAATAAAGTTTCCCGTTTGCCAATGCTCTTCTCATATCAACTCATATCACTTCATCTCCACAGCAGCCGAACTATGTCACGGAAGCTGCAGTCGCTGCAGCAGCTGCACCGGCGTACGGCTTCAACAACAACTGGAAGGCAGTCAGTGAAATCGATCGTGAAACTCAGCTGGTCGATGACATTGTCAACATGCGTGCCCAGGAGCTGCAGCTGCCGACCAATTGGCAGCAATACAACGATGACTGCGAATCGCAAGCGTCGTCATCGTTGGGCAGCAGCAGCAGCAGCAGCAGCAGTAATAGCTGCGACAGCAGCGTCACTGGCAGCAGTGTTGCGGATGTGGATGAGGAATGGCTGCCAGGGACAAGCAGCAGCTCACCAGCGCATACCATCGAGGAGGAGCAGTCAACAGCAGCAAACAGCCCAAGCAGCTCAGGCAGTCCGAAGAAGCGCACCCGCACTTATGGACGCGGTGTGGAGGATCGCAAGATTAGAAAAAAGGAGCAGAACAAGAATGCGGCCACACGCTATCGCCAAAAGAAGAAAATCGAAATGGAGCATGTGCTGGGCGAGGAACAACAGCTGATCCAGGCCAACGAGGAACTGCGTCGCACCCTCGCCGAGCGTCGCAACGAATCGCGTTATCTGCGTCAGCTAATTCGCGAGTTCTACCGGGGACGCAAGTAGTAGAAAGAAACTGCTGTCTGGCTGCTTCCACCATTAAGTTCAAAATTTCACCCTTAGTTTAATGCCTTTGCAAAGTAATCGTTATCGTTATCGTCACGTTGTAAATCCCAGATCCCAAATCCCCTTTCAACAATTCACACTCTTAACTCTGCACAAATGCAACATCCACATCAAGCAAACAGCAGTCCGTCCTGGCCAGCATTTTGGCACTCATGACAAGTCGCGTTACAGCCACTTCGACTCCCCTTTGCCAGTGCTGGCCTAGGACAACCCGCCATCATTCCATGCCGCACAGGCCAATGGCTCCAAAACTGGACCCGAGATCTTATAAATAAACAAAAGCAAATACGAAAACCTTTTTTTTTAAGTTCATATCAACAACATTATAAAACCCTGTGCGGTGGCTGCTGTTTTGTAATTATTATTAATATTGTTTTTTTCGGCATTTGTGCAAGTTCTTTTGACAATTGTTAATCAATTCATTTTATATGTTTAACAATAAACGTTACTTATTATAAATGTATCAGTAATAAATTCAAAGGGTTTTCAAAAAAAGCAAATGGTTTCTTTTGACTTGCTATCAACAATTATGTTTAAATTATATTTATTTATAAGAGCGTGATATGGTTTTTTGGCTGTTAACGAATTTATTATTGGATGCGAAATCAATTTAGAAAAGTTATTTGAAGGTTTATCAATTTATTTGAATTGATTCAATTAAGCATATCCATCTTTTAGTTTGTCTCAACAATTCAGTTAACAGTTTTAATTGTTATAAATATGGAACAGTGTCAAATAATTTATGCAACCTATAAGCACTTAATCAAAGCTTACTTATTGCCATATTTCATTCTTTACTTTGAAGATATTTAACTTTTTTTAAAAGTGAAAACTATTAATTACTTATAGTTGCTCAATTAAGTAGTTTGTGGAACAAAAACAACTTCATCTACACTTAAAACAATTAAATGAGCTGCCTGCTTAAAGCAGACTTGCATAATTAGGATACCCTTTCTTTTTAATTAGCTGCGAGCTCTTAGGACTACTGAAATGGCAGTGATTGGTTTAGTAAGATTCCCAGTTCTTAGGGCTACAAATGTCTGGACTCTATAGTTGCACGAATTGTATAAGGAAAGTCGTTATAATTAATCGGGCTATTGTTTAAAACCAACTTATCAACTTATTCTCAAACTTAACATCTAGTTTCTTGCTTCAATGCAAAAAAACATTAATATTTTTAATTCTTCATTAAATATATACTAACTACAAGTCTTCGTTATTAACTATTGAGGTATGAACTATGAAGTTTCTGAATATAATTGTTTTAAATAAGGAATAGTTAAATTTATTTCTATTAATATTTTATTATTTCTAAACATCCATTAACGGTTGCAATTATTTTACTTGTTTATTTATTTAATTTTATTGCAAATATCAGGCATATAAAATTGCAATTAAGACCAGATTAACATAGAGAATTTATCGCTAGTTCGACTTATAAATAATATAATTATACGATTGTATTAGTGTAAATTACAGAGCATCTTTAGGGTCGACTACATTGCGTTAACTTTCATAACTTTTCATATATGTTGTAAAAAAGTTTGCTTAATCAATTTACAGTTAACAACATAGTCACACAGCGCACTTCCTTCCACACACACACACACACACACAGACACATCTACACATGTGACGTAGGGGATTCATAATCGGATTATGATTATGTCTACGCGGAAGTTATTAGCCATGAATACCAAGCTATACATATACATATGTAGAGAATCTAGAAACTTGCGATGTCGCGATGCTCACAGTTCACAGTTAATTGCAAAAATTGAGAAAAACGCCAGCAAAAGATGGAAATGGAGATGGAGATTGATGCAGTTCGACTGACTAGTCAGTCAGTCAGTCATCAGTCAGTCAGTCAGCCAAAAGCGATTCCAAATTGCGGGCCAAAACAACAGCAAAACGATTTCTCAATGTTGGACTGCCGTATTTCAGTTGAGTTCTGTGGGATTTGCGCGCCAAGGCGCATTTGACTGATGAGATGGCGACGTGAGCCACAAGTTGACTTCTTGTTGCCCAAGCTCCATTTGCACTTTGACAGTGGCTTCGGCTTGGTCGCCATTTTCACTACTAAACTAAATTTTCCACATCGTTAATTTATATTAATATGATTTCTGTGTCAACGGTCGACGCGTTTGTCGCCCAGTCCATGTATTTTACTCCTGCTCTCTCTCTCTCTCTCGCTCACTCACTCGCTCGCTCCTTTCCTTTCTCACGCAGCTAAAGCTCTCCCGCCGTGTGTGTGTGCGTGTGTGTGCGTGTGTGTGTGTGTGTGTGTGTTTGTGGCACGGAGCTCTAGCGACACGACACCCATGGAGGTCGCCGCGTCGCCGTCGCAATGTTTATCTAAATTGTTATTTTTCACACTCACGCAGTTCAATGAATTTGTGAAAATTACGTTTGGGACTTTGTGTTTGCTCATCGACGACGACGGCCCCCGCTCGTGCACCCTGCTCCCCTACACCGCAGCTGGGCGGGCTACGGACTCTCTAGACTGTGACTTTAAGCGTGTATTGGCATCAAATTCAATTTGCCTCCATTGTGTTAATCCTGTTATTAGCTCGCCTCGTCGTCGTCGTCGTCATCGTCATCATCTCCATTGCAAGCGAATCCTTTTCTTCCACTCTTAAATGCCGCCTTGATAGACTAGCGAAATTTCATTTCAAGTGCTTCAGTCGAGCAAACCAAAATGTTACATTTTGGCAAGGGTTATCGCATAGGCGCTGAATAAATGAATATGTATTGAGCTATTTCTATGTTGACTTCGGCTCAGTTGAAGTTGGAGCATGGCTTTGGCTTGACATCGTGGAATACCCTTCTTGTTACACTGGCAAACAGCCAAATACACACAGCGACAGATTCTGATTTGTCATTTGAGTAACAAGTGTGTTTACAGCAACCGAAAGTGCCTGACTTAGAGATACTCTGTACGCTGTTGTGAAGCGCTAAACTAAACACTTTCTATAGACTTTGCTAAAATTAAATTTACTACACTGCTCTTATACAATGCTCTCTCTATAACTTAAGCTAAAATCTCTTTTGATTTCAATTGGCAGACAACTCATCTGTTTTAGCTAGGAAACTCAAATCAGATAGTTGAACTTTGTCAAAGAAAACCTTTCATAGTCCTAATTTATATAAATTTTATATATAAATATTAAAGCAACAACGACTTCAAGTAAATTAATAATAATTCAATGAGCTTCAACAAATCCATTCAACACTTTGAAAACATTCTTCTCTAATAAGCAAATAATTAGATCACAAATATGTTGATAAATCCATTTAACATTTACTGAGGAAAATCCTGATGAACATTTCTAATTGGGAACATTTCTAATTAAAACATCAACTTAATTTTATATTATATATTAATGCTTTTAAATAATAAAATATATTAAATAATAATATTTAATAAAATTAATTAAAATTAAAAACATTTCAAATGTTAAATAAATAAATTCAAATAAATTAAAAATATTTAAATATTAAAATTACAACAAAAATATAAACAAGAAAATGAAAATTAATAAAATAAAATTAAATTGAATATATTTAATAAAATAAAATAATGTTAACATGTGAACAAACAAAAACAATAATAATAAAATAAAAAATAATGTAAAAATATTAAATAAAATAATGTAAAGAATTCTCATATATTAAAAATAAAATATTTAAGAATAAAATTAAAATTTATAATATATAAATATAAAGTTAATCAAATAATAAAAATAAATATAAATATATAAATAAATATAAATATATAAATAAATATAAATATATAAATAAATATAAATAAACAAAAAATTAACAATGTTTCATTTAATTTGATATTTGATTTATTTAGATATATGGTATTAAAGTTAGGATTAAGATTGGCTTATCTAGGGGAAGACTGTACTCGCTTTTAACAGACAGCTTACTTGGCTACCTTGATTTAAATAGCTTGAGCACAAATTGAGCTAAACAACAGTTATTTTTACTTTTGTTTTTTCTCCGTTATCTGGAGATTCCCGTTGTGTTTAGCCAATCGCTATAAATAGCAAAACGAAAATAATGTCTAATCCCACTTAGCTATCAGGACAGCCAAAGTATATGTGCATATATGTGCATATATGTACATATGTATGTAGATAAATTGAATCAACCCTTAGGTTTAACTGGGTTTCATTTGCGAGACGTAAAGTTTTCAATTGAATTGAAATTGGCCCGCATTTGGGGCCAAGAGGCAAGTGTAACCCGTTTGTACATGTTGTTTACATATTATTTAAGTTTATTTTTATTGGTCGCACGAAAGGTGCAAATGGTAAATGTGTGTGGAAGATGTGTGTGAAAAGTGTTCGTTCTGCGGGCCAAGATAAGGGAATGGGCCATGTTGTATGTGGCTGTTTGGCGATAAGATAAGCAACAACAACAAAACCGAGAAAATCAAACAGTTGGCTTTTATATTTGTTGGGGAAAAAAGGCGACCATAAAAATGGTGTGTAATGGATATTTGTTTAGTGCAATTTCATTTTTGTTTAAATAAATTGAATTCGCCAATTTCCCCTGCCTCTCTGTTTGCTGTGCAATCCACTGCACTCCCTTTGCCCTGTTGCGTCCTTCTAATTAGAAGATCTAACGCTGAAATGTTGCCTCATGTGGTGCTAAACCAATTTGCTGTCGTCCATAATTATATAAGTTCGTTACGCATCTTTGAGATACACATTCGTGTATGCTGTGTATCTGACGCTATTTCCGCATTTCCATCATAAGTTGCGGTAATAAAATTTACACTAATGGACACATAATACATTTAGCTAACATCTCTGGCTATGACTCATCCGCAGTTCCATTAACAATCGGAAAAGCCGCAAAGAAACTGCGGCTCATGTGCGCTCAGCTCAGCTCTTATCAACGTATCTGCGTATCTCGCTCGCAGCTGAAAATGCAAATCCGATTGTCGCTCATTAACATGCCAAGGGTTAACTTCATGTCATTCTCATTATGACATTGTTAAATGTTATGAAAAGAGTGTCATGTTTTCAACCCAAACCCCAACCCCTCCTCTCTCCCACACTAACACTGCTCTTCACACTCAGCTCATATTTCCCTAACACTCTTACATTGATTCGTTGGACTCGCCGCCTCTTTGGCGTCGTTGCTGACTTGCAAATTAAGTCCACCGAGGGTTGCCCACTGGCTTCCATTTACAGGCACCGCCAACAGCTTTATCGCTGACGTTTTGACTTTTAATTGTATTTTAAAGTGCTCCAAATGCGGGCTTGCGTCTGGGAAATGGGGGGTCAGGTGGTGGGTTGATCCTTTGGCTAAGCTTGGTTCGCTTACAGCCCATTTGGCATTTGATTTAGCTCGGCCGCTTGGTCATTTGATGCCTAATTAAATTTAACGATGACGTTGATGCCTCCAACGCTTCTTTTCCCACCAGCAGCACCACTGAGCGCGCGCGCGTGTGTGTGTGTGTGTGTGTCTTGTCTCATTTTACATGCCACAGGCAGCGCAATCGAACGGGCTCCCAGTGGGCCAGTAGCTAAAAGTGCCAATGAATACGAGTATTCAGTGAATAAGTGCATTAAGTGAATACTCAAATTGCTCAGTTGCTCCCGCTGAATTTACAACTTTGATTTGATAACTAGAAAAATATTATATTTATTTGATTTTCAATTTAAATGTAATTTATAATTAATTTAATTTGATCAGAAAATATGTATTGTAGATCTGCCTAAGTTTTCTGTATGTTTTTAATAGATTTCTGTATGAATTAATATATATGCAAGGAAGAGTAGCAGTGCAACTAAGTGGCAACGCTCAACAAAGCGTCGCTGCATTACGACTAGGTGGCAAGCAGTTCAGCGAGAGAAGTCGCGAATGAAGATCTCAAAATGAAGTAAGAAGATTTTTAAGTGCCGAGCGCAGGTAAAGTTGATATTTGAACGTCTTTAAGTGTTCCAGGTTGCTAATTTCATTGATTAATTACTCATCATTTGTTTGCTCGCATCAAGGCTTTATTTAATTGAAATAATTGTATTTAATACACACCCTATACATATATAAACGTATAGTTCTGTAATTTAGTTCAAGTTGTCAACTTTCTAGGTAATAAGAAATATTATATAAAATAACTTGAGGCATATAATTTGTTTAATTAATCAGTCTCTTTTAGATAATTTAAAAAACGCAACTCATTTGATGCTAACTTTGATAATTATGTTAATTATTGCTGATAATTATGTTCAATTTCACTTAAACTTATAAATATGTATTTGTTAGAGAAAGAGAGAGAGAGAGAGAGAGAGAGAACGAGCGACCTTCTTGGAGTCTACAAATTATTCCATAAATAAAATATATAATTTACAAATAATAAAAACATTTTCAGCATGAAATACTTTGGAATAAATAAATCAATTTCCATGCGCAAAATTGTTTAAGTCTCTCAAATTATTCTACATATTTTATTAAATTACTTAAAATATATTTGCCATAACTATAAATTAAAGACAATATATATTTATTTATTTCTTTTAAAATTGTTTTATTCAAAATTGCTAAGGTTAAAAATTTTTTACTTCATAATTGTTATTAAACAACCTAAGAGCAGCTTTTAATTAAAAGTTGTAAATAATGTAAGTAATATAAAAGTTAATTAATATTTGATAATAATAAAATATAATTTCTAAAAGACTAATATAATTTCTAAAAACTTTAGACTGCGCTAGCTTAAATATAAACTTATATATATTACTAAAACTCATAATGTTGATATGATTATTTGATTATTGTTTGACTTTTGATATTTTTATATCGATTATAGTTCAGTTTCTTGTTTGCCACAGTCTAAATTAGTTGTTACTTCTATGAGTTAATATTATTATTTATTTATTTTAGATTTTATGATAAATAAAAAGTAAATTTAAATTTTTTAACAAATCTCCATTGAATTTGTCATTAAACTAAAGCCACACACATTAAATAGCAGCCACAATCAGAAAGCTATTAGTTTCTTTAACCGCCTGCCACTCCCACACTTTCTCTCACTCACTCCTGTGTATGTATGCTCTGCTTCTCTCTCGCTCTCGCTTATTGTGGCAGACTTTGTCAGACACAAAATCGAATGCAATTTCACGGCTATTTGAATGGGGCATGACAAAAAAAAAAAAAAGAATAAATAAAGTACGTTTGCGAATAATGCAATAAATGAGCGCAATTTTCAATTTGCCAACCAGCTGAGGCACAAAGCGGCAAAAGTATTTTGCAATTTGCCGTTTCAGCTTCAACATTTGTGGCGTTTCCCCGCTGCGTTGCATGTGTTGCATTTGCATTTGAGGACTGGTGTGCAGTGCAGTCTTTTTAAGCCCTAAGTGCATACACGAAAAGTCCTGGACCGTGCATGCGATGCCGTGAAGTATGCAACATGTTCTATGCGCTGCATGCAACAATTAGCGGTTCCTCTTGCCTCAGATACTCTTATCATTCGCTTAGCGTCCGCAGCCCTTTGACATTTACATGTTGTACGTGACATTTGGGCAATTGCCAGCACAATTGTGGACAATTTTTCAAGTGAGGGGGGAGGGGCAGGCAGGAGGAGCTGCCGTAGGCGAAGCTTGACAAATGTGCATTTAATTAGCAAGTGCGCGGATTCATTTTGCTCCTTCTCGTTTGCTATCTTTTTCTTTCGCTGATTTGTTGATTTGTTTGTCGTTTGGCATTCAAAGGCTTCAGCACACACGATGCCACAACCAGCGAAGGATAACTTCATCATCAAGATATCATGTATCATCAAGCGAAACGAGCGTCACTTGAATCCTTAGAAAAATCAAAAACAATTAAAGTTTGTTCAAGAAAAACAAAACTCATCAGCACAAATACGCGCACACACACACGCACACACACGCACACATCGAAACAGACATTCCAACATGTGTGTAAACATGTGCCATGTCCTCCAGCCTCCTCCTCGTGCCCCTCTATTTGTGGTAACCGCAGGGGAAAGATAACGTTGCCTACTTTTGTGCGCTCGCCAACGCAAACAACTTTTTGCGTGACGTCTGACGTTGCCCCCCGCCCCTTTCTCTTCCGCTTTACGTTCTCCTTCACTCCCTCTTTCTCACTCTCTTGAGCTGCCCCTGCTTTACACTGCTCTCTGCTGCTGCTGCCTTTGTCAACCTAACGATAACTAAATTTGTACATTTGGTGTAAATGTAAATAGATTGTTGCTGGATTTGTCAGTGTGCCTGTGAGTGTGTGTGTGTGTGTGTGTGTGTGCATAAGTGTGCTGGGTGATTAACGGGTGGCCTGGCCTGGCCTGGCTATAAGTCTGCGTCTTCTTCTGTATGCTGTATTCTGTATTCTGGCAGCGGCGTCGCTCGTTTGGGGGCGTCGGTTTTGCGGGCTGGTCAAAGTGGCGCCAGTCAGCCGCCAGGCAACCCAATGCTCGAAGCCTCAGCTGCCTGTTAGTCTCATCCCAAAAGGGCGTAAATTAAAATATGCATTGGTGTTTGTAATACCCTGCAACCAATACGCTTATAGGGTGTATTATCAAATGCTGGGAAATGTATGTAAAGTAAATGAATAGAAAATAAAATAAATGAAGAAGCACAAATATGAATTCATTTGTTGTTGTACCCTGTAGTAAAAGAACGTATAGGGTGTATATACTAGAAAAGACAAGGCACAAGGTCCAATACATACCTGTTGCTGTTATACTCTATAATTAAACAACATTTCTACTGCACGCGAGTCTTAGAAAAATACATTAATTTTAAATTATTAAATTTGCAAAGTCAGAAATTTGTAAGCTTAACTTTAATTCAACTGTTGTTTATAATCTATATTAAAATCACATCATTATAAATTATAATGTTAAAAAAATAAGTAACAAATTATAAATCAATGCTAATAATCACAATTCCCTTCTTCACTTCTTAAATTATTTTCTATAAAGAAAACAAATAATAATATAAAATATAATGTATAATTTAAATATTATTTATTTTATTACAATTATAAAACACAGCTCAATTGATAAGTATAATAAAAAATAATACACTTAAATTTCAATTTTAAACATAGTGCTAATCATTTGCTTACAGTTTTATTTACATTACTATTTTCAATTTAATAAAAATTATAGTAAAGGATATTTATTGGGAATTATGCTGTACTTATCTATTCAACTGAGAACTTAGCGCTGTTATAAATGCTAAAAAAGCAATTGTAAATTCTATTATTTATAATAACAATAAGAAAACTAAACCTGCTTGCTTTCAAGCAATCAAAAGCATTGTTTATAATATAACTTTACCATTTTTTTAGTATCTTCTGCAGGGTATCTCTCAGTTTTATTCCTTAAATTCTACTTCACTTCGCTAAATGTTGCTGTGAAGGGCGTAAGTCAGATGAGGAACGGCCTTGAAGCTTAACGGCAACTAAACTATAGAACACAATAAGGTGGGAACAGAACTTTTAGTGTCGACTTCATAAAATAAAGATACATCTTTTGAGGTATTATAGCCTTAAATTGTATAGATTATTAGTTTTTTTTTGATATAATACAAAAGAGTTCTGGATTTCTCTAAATTAAAATTAGTGATTAACTGGCAAACTTAACTATATTAATTTAATTTAATGAAATTCGATTTATCTCTCGTTTGAAAGATGTAATTGATATTTGTACATATTTATTATCGAAATTACCTTCAATATTTGCAATAATATCTATAAAATCTACACTAAATCTATAGTTTATACCATATTGTTTACTTTTAGCCGCTGTAAACTGCAAACTACTTACGATACTGTCAGAGTTAAGTGAAGATTAAAATAAGACGCAATCCCTGCAAGAGACAGGCCTCAGAAGCAGGCCTAAGCAGCAGCAGCACGAACATCTGTTGCTCATTTACATAACGGCAACAATCAGGTGGCAGGAGGCAGGTAGACGGTGGCAGGTGGCAGGTGGCTGGTGGCAGGTGGCAACTGGATAATGTGCCATCAATAACAATTATAGGCGAGTCATCAAAGGCAGCCCGTGGACGTCAGCGTGTCCAGGCCAGGATATTCCAATTAATGCTGCTTCATTGAACGCAAAGCTAAAACTAAAAATGAGAAGAGTCGCGCGGTGTGGGAGGGGAGTGCGGCGTAATTTAAATGCTAATTTCTAAAGACCTTTTCAAGGTGCGCATTGCAATGGATTTTTTTTTTTGTAGTAACATTTTCATAATCACAAATCAAGCGGAAGGTGTAAAATAAAAACTTTGATTACATTTACATTGTAAAGCAGTCGACGAGTCGAAGTTCTTGCGCTTGGGAGGGAGTCGAGTGGGAAGTGGCAAGTGGGAGTGGGAGTGGCAACGTGACGTATGCGCGTTATTTGCTTGTGGCATACAAAATATATTTTTTAAAGAATTCGCAGCAACTTTTTAATGACAGCAATTAGCAGTGCTGAAGCATGGAGGAGTTTCAAGGATAATATGCTCATAAGCCGCTCCCTGCCTACCCCTGTTCCCCCCCTCGTTGCTGCCATCAACATTTGCTTGCCTTTTCGGCTCGTTAAGTCAAATGTGTGCTATAAATTCACTCGTTGCCACTGTGTAAATAATAATTATTTCTGTACGCTTTTCAATTGAGCAGTAGTCTACATGCAGCAGGAGACTTGTGTAAATATCAGAGTTCACTTTAAAAAAGGAGCAATTAAAGTTATCATGTTAATTTATTAATTAAAGATTTACACTCGAATTTACTGACATCTCATAACTGACGTTCATACAACGCCTAAAACTTCGTTTGCACAATTTTTAGATATTTTATGAACGTCAGCACAAGACGTTCCCCTCAGCGAATGATTATACTGATATTTTGATAGAGTTTAACGCTTGTAGCGTATACAGCTTTCCTTGTTGTAACGCCCTCTCAGTGTGACACCAATGTCAACGCCCAGATTCATGTGAGACCTGTAATCGATGGCATCGATGTAGGGTAAACGCTTTTCCACCCAACGTATCGGCTGTCTCAGCTCCTCCACGCTGCGATCCACTCGGATGCCACATCTGCCCAAGTGTCTGGTGAACTTCAGTGGCTTGTGCACCCTATCGTATGGATCACGATAATAATCGCGATAGCTTTGGCACTCCAAATAAAACGTATCGATCCTTTCCACATCCGCATAGTCAACAATCGGCAGACCTATGCGTGGCACAAAGTCCAACACAATGCGACGCTGTGCCATCGAGTTCCGGCTTATGGTTGCCATATCGGCTTCAGGTATCTTATCGAATGTCATCTCGGCTGCCTTGATCGTAATCGTTAAGGAATTTAATCGTTGAATGCAATTGAACACTAAAATAGAAATCCACAAAAAATAGAACTCGTCCTGAATTGAGCAACAATTGTTGAACAATACGAAAATTTATTATGAATTGTTGCTGATTAAAGAAATTTAACAAATGTCAATAAGTCAAAGCCAACTTTATTTAAGTTATCTTATTAATATTACAAATATTTTATATATAAATAAGCAAGCAAATTTTTATTTTAAATAAATATTTACCACTCTTATGATTTGCGAATTAAACGAGAGTTGAATATTTTATATTTAAATAAGCAAACAATTTTTATTTTAAATAATTATTCACAAACTTGAGTTCCCAATTAAACAAGAGCTGACTATAAAATGGTTGAATATCAATTTATAATAAAGTGTCTATTAATTATATTTAATATTTAAGTAAGTATAATATTATAAACGTTATTTTAGTAAGCTATTTTCAACAGTTTGTATTCTTAAGTTTCCTTAGAATACCCAATTTTTTATGTGCAAGAAATTGTCTCATTATTTTGAGAAGCAAAAATCTCCTTTGTTTAAAAATAGTATATATTTATTATTAAATTAATTATTATTATTATTTGTATATATAGAAACGAAGTTAACTAATTCTTTTGTACTATATTCTTAAAATATATAATTTAAACTGAGTCTAGTCCTCACTTTGCTGAGAGCTCATTCAAATGTATGAAATCTAAAAAAAGAATTTTAATTTCATAAACAATAAATTATGCATAATTACAAAAAATAATTATGCATAATTATAGAGTAAACTTGAGAGTTCTTTTGTAAGTTTTTTTCTTCTTGTAATAACTGCAAAAATTAGTACCCCAATCTCGATGACTAAACGAAACTCGAAAGTTTGTAAACTAGTCTGAGGAACTCCTTCCAATCTGTAGAGCATTCTGAGAGTTTTAATGTGACTTTAAAGTATCTTCTAGTCATCTTAACTTAACATTTCCAACTTATAGCTTTTTAATTTGTTAAAATATTGCTCAAAAGATTCAGTTGTATCATAAAAAACTCAAGTCTCAAATGGAAGAACGATAGAAAAGCTAGAGAGACATTCTATAGATATTTTATAGAGTATATTGTGCACTATAGACACTCTAGAGAGTATATTCTGCACTATAGATACCTTATAGAGTATATTCTGCACTATAGACATTCTGTAGAGTATCTCCTACACTTTAGACACCTTTTAGAATATCTTCAGCACTATACAAATCCTTTACAGTATCTTCTACTCTATAGACAAACTAAAGAGTATCCTCTGCAATATAGACACCTTTTAGAGTATCTTCTACACAACAGATACCCTATAGAGTATCTTCAACTCTACAGACACCCTATAGACTATCTTTTAGTTCAACAAACTCACTTATTAGAGTTACCCGGATCATTCAAACATTAACACAATCAATCCATTGTTTCAGCACTTCAACTGAATATCAGCTAAAACATAAGTTAAAGCAGTGCCAAATCAGTTAACAATGTAATAACGCAATCGAAATGGAAATCAGGCTCAAATCAATTGACCTCAATTTTCATCTATACAAACGGATGCTCATACTCTTTTTGGCCAAGAACTCTCAGTCTAAAGTCAATATTACAACGACCGATTATGTGTGGGATAAAATGGGAATCTTTTCATGGGACGAGGCATAATAAATGTAAATATGCCGATTGAATGACCCCAATGAAGGGCGATGGATGTGTGTGTGTGTGTGTGTGTGTGTGTGTGTGTGTGTGTGTGTGTGTGTGGGTGTGTCAACTGCTTGTTGCGGTGATCAACGGCAGCATTTGGAGCAGTTGAGCAGCTGTCGTTTGTTATTGACAGTTGACAGGGGGAGTTGGGAGTTCGCCTTGGGGCCAAAGGTTGTGGGGTGGCATCTGAAGGGGTCTAGCCGTAAGTCGCCTTCACTTCTTATTTTTTTGTGCTGTTATTATTGCTTTACAATATTTTCTCTTGTTTTTTAGCATTTTAAATAACCGCGGGTGTGATTTTTACCCAAGCTAAGTGACTGAAATCCCGCCGGGCTTCAGCTAGAAATGAGTAGAATGAAGTCCTGTCATGATTAAATTTGTGCGTTAAGCGTCTTTTAAGCCGGCTGCAATAAGGATGATGATGTTGCCTGCTTAAATATGCTGCTCGGGTAGAAAGCGCGTTCTTTTTTTGATTGCATTAAAGACAGAAAGCGCTGCCCCCGAGATGATTGACTGACGTCTGCGGTTACCAAGGATATAAGGCCAAGTCTGTTGCTGAAATTGTGACTTGAAATTGGTCGAAAAACACATAAATACATATACTTGCATAACCACAAACAATGTCTAGCCTTGGTACTACTATAACTAATAAAAAAATAGGGGAGAAAGATATAGTTGTTAGTTAATATTATTGTATTTGTTTGTTTGGCTTTTGTTTGGGAGATGCGAGTTGGCGAGCTGGCGAGATGTCGAGTACAATGATCGGTTTAATATGTTAAGGACTAGACCAGTTGATGGCGACCAACAAAGCAACGAGACGGCAACGGCAACGGCAACGGCAACGGCAACTGCATTCAACCACAACAAGAACAACACTAACAGCAACAGCAACAACAACAACAGCAACTGTCGGGCCATAATCAAAGGGAGGAAGCAACGCCCACGTTGTTCCAAAGTCTCTCAGCTCTGTAGCTTGGCCTTCGTTTGCTCTGCGTCTTTTTCCTGTTTATTATTTCCACATTGCAGCTGCGAGAGTCAGAGTCAGAGTCTCAGAGAGAGAGAGAGAGAGAGAGAGTGAGAGTTCGATAGAGAGTGAGAAAGAGAGAGAGAGCAGCGAGGGGTTGGGTAGACGCCAACGCGTTGCCGTTCTGTGTGATTTACATAATGTCCTTGTCGACAGCAACATCACCCCCTCTCGACTGGCAATCCCCACTCCGCCCTCCCCTCCCCTGTCACTTCCCCACCAACTTCTCTTCGTCCTTTTTTCGCTAGTTTAAAAATATTAACTGTCAATTTGTATTTGGCAACACTTGGCTGAAGAGGCATTTGCGTGTAGAGCAAACAGCCAAGAGACGACCGAGAGTGCACTTCACAGTGTAGCTGACTTTTAATACCCTGTAACAACAGCACTGACTAATGAGTTGTGTAAATTAATGACTTGTAACTGAATTTCTCAATTCATAAAGTAAATGCTCAATAAGTTGAACGTTTCATTGATATCTACAGTCAATTGTTGTCTTAGTTTTTAAGTATAGAACAACTAAAGAGATGTACTCTGTTGTATAGGTTTATATTTATAGCTCATGGTCTTTGTTTTGAATTACTAAACAATCGACTGTAAACAAACAGTTTGAGCCTTTAAAGCTGAAAGCCAATATGAATAATTTACCACTAAACGGGTAAATAAGTTTATAATATTTTAGTTAAAAGAAGCATTTTAAATGAGTTTGAAAACTAATTAAATTGATATTTAAAATTATTTTCAAAAGTGTAGAGTCTTGGAAAATTCTTCAAGTAAATTTTAGTTAATTTCCTTGCAAATGAAAATTGTCTAAAACAAAATAAAACTTTTATGAATAAAAGCCAATTTTCTATAAAAATTCAATTATTTTAATCTGTAATTATTTCTAACTTTAAGAAGTCCTTCTTCTATGCTGTCATATTTGATTTAAAGCATAAAATAATATAGTTCGGCTTACGCTTTAATAAAGAAGTTCTGTCTGGGATGAAAACCCTTTTCTACATTTATTGAAAAGTCCTTTCACAATGCCAAACAATTGCATAATTCACAAGCACACATCTATGCAGAAAATAAATAAATAAAAAAGGAAAAAAAAAGAAAGAAACTCTCAACTTTCGGAAACTCTGACAGCATTTTATTATTGCGAGTATGTCGACAATAGTTTATCAGAGCATGGGGTGGCGATAAAAGCCTTCCGATAAGGATTTAAGCACAGTGATAAGCGACAAGCGGCATTGCTCGTAGCAACAGCAACAACAAAAATAACAATAACAAAAACAGACAACAAGAGCGAAGACAAACAGACGATAATAATACATAATAACAGTGTTGAAGCGAGTCACTCACTCAGTTGCTGAACACATGGAGTCAATTGAAAGAGGAAGTCGCTTGAATGCAGGCCGAACTCACGACAACTCGTACTCGTACGTCAATGATGCTAATCAGTACATCAATGCCCCACTTTGCTCAACCCAAAACTGAAAAGCAGCGCAACCTCCACCGAAGTGGAGTTGGAGTTGGAGTTGGGGCAGCACGTGGTGTGCACGGCAAACAACTCCAAAACATAAGCCACCCCGTTGGGTGTGCTCTAACTGCGGGTATGCTTCATAAATGTGTGTGTGGGTGAGTAACGTGATAAGGGCAACGTATCCACACATGCTGAGGGGTGCAGCAGCAGCAACAGGGGGTGCACTTTGAGTTCACCCACAGTTCTCACAAACCACTCAATTGCTTAGACTCTCGTTTCACTCACTCATTTCACAAATTTGCACTCAAAGTTTGAGCGAATTTGAAAGCTCTCGATTCGCCAGACGTCGTCCCTCGTGTGGGTGTCTCCCCTGCCCCAGGCAACAGAACGACCGCAACAAGTTCGTTCGGCTCGCCCATCGCTCGTTCGTCGGCCCAGGCAGGCTCGTGATTCGCCTTTGGCCTCGTCTCGTGCAATGTCGTCGTTGCGTCGTTGCTGCGGCCATTCCACAAGTGGCAGTCGCAGTCACCGCGTTTCCGGTGCTCACAGTTCGCTTACTGGTCCAACGCAATTTGGTCGTCGTTCGTCGTTTTCGATTTTGATTATTTTTGGAAAACGTTAACTGATCAAAATCGGATTGTGGCATTTGCAACAAAAGGAAAATATTAAAATTACAAAAAAATATTATATCTATTACGGCAACAGTTTGTGGAAATGTCTATTTGCCAAGTGAAAGCGGTTTGTGAATATCCCAAAAATGTCTATGCAAATTTTTGATATGCATATATCCTAAAGCTTATAACAAAAGCGTATAAAAAGTGTTTGCTCCACAAATTTGTGGTTCTTTAATAAATAACCAATATAACAAACAGCAATATTGAAATTCAACTGAATGTAAGTCGCATCTCAATGAAATGTCTATGAATAAGATATAAATTAAAGCTAGATATGCTTTATAAAACTTTTAAAATATATACTTTTACTTGCTTAAATGTTTCTTGAACTATTTGAATATTTATTTATATTATTTATTATATAGAGTTCAATAAGAAAGTCTAAAGAAATATATATAATATTTTATTATCTAACTTATTTTTGAAGTATATTAATATTTATATATAGAGATCAATTAATTTGAGCTAATAAAGTTGCTAACTTAATAATTTAAATACGTTTCCACTCCTTATATTGAGAAATATATTTAGATTTTGTTAAACATTTACTATTTTTACTTAAGCTATGATGATTTTATTAATTTACTTTTTTAGCTAACAAAAATAATTTAAATTTAACATTTATGATTTCATTCTATGAGAGTCAAACGATAACAACGAATTTATTGAATTGAATTGAATTTATTTCAATAACTTAAAAGCCCAAGTTAAACGAGAGCTATTCATATTTTGTAAAGTGTTTTTGAGTCCAAATGAATTGAGAATAAATTGAAATCTAAGCATGTTTTTAAAAGAACTTCCTATCAGATTTTATAGTGTCTCACTTCAATTTCCTTGAATAAACTGTGTATTCTTAAATAAATAATAAACAAGAATTGTTCTAATTAATTAGAATTCAGTTTGCAAGTAAAGAAGATTTATAATTTCTATAGAATAAAATAAAATACTCAAAACTTCAACTTGCAGAAACGTAGAAACATTTCTCAATTCTCAAAGATTTCAAATTGTTGCAATGCTTTCTAAGTAAAGAATAGGATAATTGAATCAATGAAAATGTGAAAACATTGACCTACACATTGTGAGCACACGACGGAGAGTTCTACACAATGTTGTCAAATGCAGTTGAACATTGTTTTATAAACAAGCAATCAACCATATTCTTGACAACAACAAATACGCAGAGAAGTATGCTATAGTTATTTAATAGAGAGCGCAATAAATATTGCACAAGCGCAGGTGCTGACTGGCTGGCTGGTTCTTAAAGGCGCTCTATCGGACAAAGCCACAGAGAATGCACAGAATTTTCAGTGTCAACAGCAGTGGCTGTGGCAGCAACTGGTAGCTGCAACATGTGGCAGCATTCAAAGAGACGCCGACAAATCTACTGCTACTCATTGTCGGATAATGGAACAAAGTACGTACAAGTTTCGATAAACTTGTGCTGAGCTGAACTTGTGCTCGTAACGGGACTTGTTGATGCTGCTTGTTGTTGTTGTTGATTTTTTTTTTATATAGCTGCGGAAATCCATTATATAACATCATCGCTATCGCCATCAGTGTAACCCTATAACCTTATTCCCATTACGAGTGCCGCTGTGCTTCCTTGTACTGTGCGTTGTAATTCCTTGTGTTGCCATTGCTTTTAAAGAGTCGGAGCTGCTTGCTGCTTGCCACAAGAAGCTTGCCACAACATGCAGTTAAATAATAGCGACACTTTGGTTTCGCTCAGCGGCAGGCGACAAAAGAAATGCGCCGCAAAGTGCGCGTTTTGTATTACTTACAACGAGTCTCAGTTCCATGTCCATGTCGTTGTCGTTGTCGTTGTCGTTGTCGTTGTCGTTGTCGTTGTCCATGCCGATGTCCGTATCCGTGTCCGCGTCCGTGTCCACAAGTCAACGCTTTAAATGCTCCACGCTGTTCCGGTCAAATGCTCCATTGCCGTGGGGCATAACCATAACAACGCCGCCATTTACCACAGCATTCTCATCAGCTCAAAGGGGGCCAAATCGTTTGGCTCTTGACGTATTTAGAAATCAACTACAATGCAATCCATCGCTGTCCCTTCTCCTCTCCAGACAATGAACTGTTAAATGAATGCAGAAACAACTGATGTTACTCAAGTGAATGCAGAGATCAAAACAGAGTTTTAAATTCATAAACAGTTCTTTAATCATTAATCGATTTACAGTTTAGAGATCAGAGCAGAGATTTGTATTCATATTGTATTATTTGTTATTATTTATATGATTTGAAAGGGATGAAAATAAATTTTAATAAGCATAAATAATTCTTTATTAAATATTTGACTTAGATCAGAGAAGAGACTTAAATTCATAAAGTATTTATTATAAATAACTCAATTTAAAAGCTAAAGAGTGAACATAGTTTTCTAATTCATAAACAATTCTTTTTTAACTACTTTTTTGTGGGTAATCAGAGCTTTTAATTTATAATATAATATTTATTATTATTATTATTATTATTATTAGTTTATCTATTATAAAGATTTAAGTTTATAATCAATTCTGGATTTCCAAATTAAAGATTTGTTACATAAGTTATATTCAGTAGAAGATAAGTTCATTTAAGTTGAGTTGTTTCAATTAATCGCAATAATAAAGTTAGTTTACAATGCAAAAGTTGAAATTAATTTTTATTAATAGTTAATAAATCAACAAAATTTATAAATATATTACTTTCTTAATTTGCCAGTTGTAACGATTATTTTAACAATATATAAACCGAATGTAGTTTGAAGTTAAGACTTACTTTACTTTTGTATTGCTTGCTTTAATAAAATAAACAAGAAATCATATTAGTAACATATAAATAACAAATTAAACAAGATTTATAAGCTGCTGACTGTGTTTATATTATTCTTTCGGTAAAGAATACATAATAAGTAGATTCCCTTAATAGTTTCTATTAAGTATTAAGCGTCATTTTGAATTGTTTAATTTGGAATTATTTTCAAATAGTAAAATGCCTTAGAATTAATTTTTACTGATTAACGAATAACTAAAAAACAAAGCTAATATATTTTAGTTTATATAGCTTAACTTATTTAATCTTCATTTACTAAAAGTATTAGGAAAGCTTTTGCACTTAGTATTATCTTTCTTTGCAATTCATGCAAAATTCTCTATAAACAAACTAAAACAAATCTCAAATTGTTTTAAGGAATCAAAGTAAAAAGTTCCTATATTTAATATGAATTAAATATAGAAAAAAACCTAAATATAAATAAAATAAAATAAATATATAGAAGTAATTAAAATTCATTTGTTAGGCAAATAGTTTAAGCTTTTATTTATATTCAATTAAATTGTCAAAATCCCCAGGTAATTTCTGTACCACATGCTATACATGTTGCCTTATGAAATGATGTAAAATATTTACATCATTCATCATAGTCATGTCTTTTGCAATCATTGAAATCTGACAGAAATGCTTTTCCACATAATTTGCTAACTTTACGAATGAAAGCAACTGAAATTATTTGACTAATCCCTTTGATGGTGTTATTAACCAGATACAGTCACGTGTGATTCAGTTGATATCGATTTTCGATAAGAAAATACCAATATGACGCAAGTTTATCGCTGGCAACTGCAAAAGAGAAACCAATACAGAATACAGAATAGACAATCCATAGATAAAAATGCCGGAAACCGACAAAGTCTGTCACAAATATTAGTTGCCGCTACGCTTGTTAAGCAATTACTGTCAGTTAGGCAATCGAACTAAAAATAAACTATTATTACAATAGAAATTATGCAAATTTAAGACGCGCAGATGTTGATGTTGATAAATAAATGCAGTACAAATAGAACAAATATTTAATTTAATTATCGGAATGAAAATGATTTAAATTCAAACTCGATTAGGAATATAAAGCATTCTTTCTTCTTGTGAAAATGATTTCGAAATTTGTTAATTTATATATTAATTTCTATCTATTAGCAACCAGTTAACAATTCAATAAGTTCTTTATGTTAAAAATATCACTAATCAATATATCATCTTATAAATTATTTTTATTTTATTTTAATATATTTTAAATATCTAAAATAGAAAGTTATAAAATACAATACATTTTTAATATATTAATATTATAAACTATATATTATTTAAAATATTTTGAGTATTTTGAGTCCAATATTAAATAATCGTTCTTTGTTTGATTTGAATAAAAAGTTAGTTGTTTAAAACTTAGTATAAGCTATATTTGTAGTAGTCTAATCAGACTTCGTTATGGAACATATGAAATCAGTAATAAATAAATTATAAATGCTGTTTTGTTCTGTAAATTACAAATGCTTATCTATCACATTTTTATCATTAAAGAAGTAACTAAATGAGATATAAAACCATTAAAGAAACATTAAACCAACCGAAATGAGTTTAGTCTAACCATTTGATTTATGACATGTGATATACAAGTTTCAGATTCATAATTACGAAACTCGCAGCATTCCCAATGAAATGTCGACTTTTTGATTGGCTTTCAGATATCTTATCAGTCAGCTGATAAGCGTACATTTTAAGTGTATGAGTGTTTATTTATATATTTATGTATATTTAACAATATAGTGAGATATTCTCACAGCACATTTGTATATTTTCAAATGTATATTTATTTATTTATATATATATGTTTACTGATTGAACTATGTAAAGAAAATCAATACTTATCTATGCTTGAATAAGTTTATTTAAATAACATTCTTGAGTATTTGTTTATACACAAATTTTGATTAGATCTATTGATAATAATGCTTGCAAAAGAAACTTTATTATGTATTCTAATACATTTAAATAATTTACAAGATTCAGTAGAAAACACTATGAAGTTCTCAATGAAGTCGCAGTAAAACAGTATAAAGTTGATATTAAATATAAATATAAAATGTTTACTAATGATTCCAGATTAACTTGAACACATTGCAAATATATTGCCGAAAGATTTATCTTTAGATTTATATCTGCTTATGTTAACATTTATTATTCTATCCAAGCACAACTTTGCTTCTTGGCAACTAATGTTAAGAAGACTTGATTACAGAGCATTGCCGAGTCGAGCTCACTCTCTCCGTTTTCAGCTTTTGCAGTTCCTTGACTCATTCCGTTATTTGTTATGCTGCTTTCAGTACTCTATTGGCAACATGGATGCCACGCAACTCACTGAATTGATGGGGAGTCACGACTTCATGCAGCTTCAGCAGCAGCTGCAGCACAACAACAACAACTACAATACGGACGGACACAATGGCTTATCACCGGAATCGGCGGAGAGAAGCTCGCGGCCCGTGCGACGTGCCACGCGACGCACCTCACAGGTAAGACAGAGAGTGAGAGAGAGCGAGAGATAGACAGAGAGAGAGAGAGAGAGAGAGATGTGGTATCGATGATTCCTATGTGTCCACAGCTAAGCAATAACACCTACGATCTGGAGATGACGGACTCCAGTTCGCAGAGTGACGACACCAGCGGCGGTGGAGGGAGCAGCAACGGCGGCGGTAGCAGCACAAACAACAATAGCAACACCCAGGGCAATGTCCATGGCAGCCAGCGACCCTCCAGTCGGGGCAGGCAACAGAGCGGCAACGCGAGTCTAACGCCCAACAGCGCCAACAGCTCCAATGCGAATCGACGACGCAAGGGGGCACTGAATGCCAAGGAGCGTAACCTGCGACGCTTGGAGTCGAATGAGAGGGAACGCATGCGGATGCACAGTCTGAATGATGCGTTCCAATCGCTGCGTGAGGTCATTCCGCACGTGGAGATGGAGCGGCGCCTGTCGAAGATTGAGACGCTCACGCTGGCCAAGAATTACATCATCAATCTGACACACATTATACTCTCCAAGCGCAACGAAGAGGCAGCCGCCATGGAGCTCAATGGTGGCGCTGTCGGTGGTGTGCTGCTCTCGGGCCTCACCACCGACAGCACTGGCGGTGTGGCAACGAACGGCGGCGCCACCGCCAATGGCCTATGCTTTGAGGATGCCCTGGCCAATGGTGGTGCCTATGATTGTGCTTTGTTGGCCGCCACCGATGGCAGTTTGCTGAGTGCTGCCACAGTGTCTGCGACGCCGGCAATGCAGAGCTTGCAAACGACAGCGATGCACATGCATGCACAGGTGGATCAGCAAACGCAGCAACAGCATCTGCCACATCATCATCACCAGCAGCAGCAGCAGCAAACAACAACAGCAGCAGCAGCAACAACAACAGCAGCAGCAGCAACCACAAGCCCAATCGCAGCCCCAGCCCCACACACAGCAGCAACTGTTGCATGCCCATGCACATTTGGGCAGCAACATGTTGCTGCCCCAACAGCAACCACAGCAGCAGCAGCCGCAGCAGCCAACCCTTCTACTCAATGGTGGCTCCACAGTTACTGTGGGTGGTGTGGCTGTTAATGTGGGTGTCGGTGTGGGTGTGGGCGTCGGGGTCGGAGTGGGGGTGGGTGTCAATGTTGGTGCCACAGGCGGCGGTGTCTTTCCAGATGTCAATGATAATTTCGATGAGCCCTTTCGAGAGTTTCTCTAAGCTCGCTGCCGATCTGTGGTAACTGGATATACATAAGAATTTACAGCAAAAACCAAATTGGGAAAAAATATTATTAATACTTAGATTGCATACAAAAAAAAAACCATACGATTATCATGACAGACAACTTCCAGAATAAATGAAATTATAATATTTAATATTGTTAAGCGAACTTAAGCTACTTTCAAAAATTATTGTACATATATAGTATAACACTCAATACACACAGCTTAGCTTTCAATTTGGCTCAACAAATGTAATTCCCAGCACAATATATATGAAGATATCTTGTAAATTTATATTGAATAACATTGAAAGCCGACCATTGTGGTGCAAGTTTTTAAGTACGCAATTAACCAAAGTTGTTAATATACACACTTCAAATTATTCGTAATGTTAAGAAATGCTTCAAAATGTTTATAAACTGACACACAAAAAGCTCTTGAGAAGCGCACGAATGAAACAGCAGACAGCGAGTGGAACGCGTGAATGGAACACGCTGCTCTCTTGTGGAAAACATTTGGTACCACATTTAATAAATAATAAATAAGAAAGTGGGAACCGCAACCCTCTCTGGGATCCTTATATTGTTATAGTTGAATTCATCTAAATTTAATTGCTGATCAAGAATTTATATATTTCAAAGGATCGCAGATGACTTCTTCTATCAGTTTATCTATTTTCATGAAAAAAGTACCATTTTCGATCAAAGTGTACCAATGCTTGCACCAACTTCTGTCTATATAAAAAGCGTACCATTTTGAATTTATAAAATGAATCAGTTTTGACAACAAATTATTACATTTATTTATATTTTTATAAAAACAGCAATAACTACTAAAAAAAAGAAATTCTTTATTTATACATTGAGTAACTTTCTTTAAAAAAGAGACTAACAGCAGCAGGTCTACATTTCCAGCTTTGGTACAGCTTAATTAAAGATGGTACATTTTCGAAAATGGTACACTTCCTTTCACAAAATGTGGTACCAACGACTCTGATCAACTAAGAAGCTTGTGAATGAAATGCGTAGCTAAAGCTGTTAATTAGGTTATTTAACACTTGGTGTGAAAAGTATATATACACTTGCATGCATATGTATATGTATGTATGTATAATGCACATTGGTATATTTAGACATACGTAGTTTGTACACAATTGTCAGCAATAGCAACAGAGACACAGCATCAATTAACGTTAAATAACAGTACTGGAGTTAAGTGTAGATGCTGATGGCAAAATTGGCGACAGAAAGTGACGCGTCGCTAAGTTAATTTACCACCCGTGATCTTTTTAATGCACTTGAAATTTACTGTTGTTGTAATAGCCAGCACTTGCTGCAGGGGTCGGGGTAAGTAAGGGAGTGTGTTTCGATGAGGGGAGGGGTAGTACAACAAAACAATTAACACACAAAACCGTTGAAAGGCACACTGAAACTGACACACTTCCGTTATGTATGTATACATTCTCTTCTGGTCAGACAGGGACAGCAACAGCGTGTGGAACGTGTGGAACGAAGTGACGTGCGTTCGGTAAACAGTAATAAAATAACGATGCCCAGTGGGTGGTGCGTATAAGTATGTACATGTGTGTGCTTGTGGGAGGTGTCGTCTCAGTCCGAAGTGTGAGTGTGTGTGTGTAAACGTGTGAATGTGTGTGTGTGCGTATTGGTCTTAGCAATAATTAAGTGAAAAATAGTTGTTAGGGTGGCTATTTTGTCCATCGGTGGGTGTCAACTTAAGCTTGTTGATTATGTTTGATTAGTCAAGATTTAGCAACTTAACTAGGGGTTAACAGTTCTAGAGCTGTTAGCTAGAACCGGGATTTGTACTTTAATAGAAAATGCAAATTTAATGTCGATATAAAAAGACATTCATAAGATTGGTATGAATCCAAGTGTAACGAGTTATTCTAGTCAATATTATTCGGTTATGCGACTAACTTCAAACCTTTGAAAATTGCAATATAGGCGAGTAATTTAGTTGTGTAGTGAATTATTAAGCTAATGTTTCCATACAATCCACGTCTATTAACAAATAATAAATATATTGTATTATATAATACAGAAACAACAAATTACTAGTCTCATTGTACATAAAGTTAAGTCTGGTCTAAAGCATAATGAGCATTTGGTGTGTACAAGCATATAAAGTACTCTTATGTATATAAGCATATGTATGCATATGTAGAGTATGTGCATATATTGGAACATTTATTTATCAACACTGTATAGAACACTGATGATATCTACTAAATCTAAAATAAAGTTTATTGAATAAAGCAAATTAATAAAATACATCTCTTACTTTATACTTACTTTCCAAATTACCCGCATTTCCAAATTACCCGCAAATTTCACTCCGATATATTCAGTTGAGATATCGATATATCGTGAACACCAATTAAATATTTTAGATTCTGACCAAGTACAGTAGAATAGTCACAGAAAATTAGCAGTTAAATCCGGATTATTAATTGTAAAAATTACTGCTTAACGTCATTGCAACCAAATATATTATCGCAAAAGGCTGGACGACATAGAGCTGCCAGAAAGTTAAAAAAAGAACATAGTATCGATAAGTTAGCGCGCTTGTTTGATTTTTTCACCAAACTCTATGTACAAGACGTCAAAAGTCTGCTTTTGTTGGTACTTTACTATTTTTTATTATGTTCTTAGTAATAATTAGATAATTACTAACTTTAATATATATTTTCGTTTAATATTATGGTAATTACATTTGAGTTTGTTTAACGCGCATGTGACGTCACAAACTTACTTTATCGCTCTCTTGCTCATCATGCACGAATGCCGACTAACGGACCTGCGCAATCCTCTCTCTCAATATTTCTCTGTACACAATAATCAAAACAAGATTTTGTCTTTGCGTCTGCATTGTGTTTTTGCGCCTTGCGACATAAACATCGCAAGGTAAAGTAGACGGCTAAAGAACGACTTAGAGAGCGGGCAAAGTGTTTGAAAGTGTAAATCTACATAGTTTTGTGATTAGTTAATTATAAGCCAAAGTGAGTATTAAAAATTTAGATATAATAAAATAATAACTTTTAATCTGCCTTTATCTGTGTTAAAATTTAAATACATAATGGGATGCGCACATTAAAATAGGTGAAATGCCAGATACTACTTTTGCCTATGTGTGTGCTTGTGTGTGTTTGTATGTATGTAGCTAGCAGTGCAGTTATTTCTTCTTTTCAGGTTCACTGCCTGCTTCCGTTCTACTTAGCTGGTCTTTTGTTTGATGTTCTTTTTCTTCTGCTCAAGAATGCTGTGTGAACATCATACAAACATAGTATGTTTGTGCATGTACATACAATTCAGGGTATGGAAAACAAGTTATAGTTATAGGAACTTTACAACTTACAGGTATTAAAACAAAAACATTGCGACCAATAGTTGCATTTTTATGCAGTCTGTCTATGAAAATTCCACGGCATGCACACAAATCTATGTGTGTGTGATTGTATGTACATATGTTTTGCGTGCACTTGCCGCTTGAGTTCGTTACAGTTTGTTAACCTCTCTAAGTAAGCGCTGTCACTGCAATTCGGCTTCGGCTTTGGCCAAACACTGCTCCAATTCTTTTGCCCTTTTGTTGTTACTGTTAACACTTTCGTCTATTGCGTTTCAAATCCAAATCTCACCAATCCCCAACGAACACCAGCAACCACATACACATGTACGTGTGTATTTGCATAATGTATGTACATGGAAATAACAGAACGGTCAGTCGGGCTCCTTGTTAATGCCCGTTAGCCATGCTTATAGGTAAATTTCCGGAATTAGCTGTTGGCACGCAACACACTTCTTTTGTTGTAGTTGTTGCTGTTGCATATACACACTCCACATATGTGCATAGGTATATGTAGGTGTGTATGCAGATACACGATGTATACATTTGTTCCACCATCGCAGCCCCACTGACCCCAACATCACATCCAATTCGATTCGAAACCGAAGCGCAACAAGAATGCCGCCATGTTACATTTTACAGTGTGTCAATAAGTAACAACAATATTTAATTGCCACACTCTCGGTGTAATATCAATGTTTCAATATGCAATTATTTTACACAATCCATTTTCTTGTAGTGAATTTTTTATACGTTCATAATTACAACTATTGCGTTCATTCTTTTCTTTTTCACATGCCCATAACCACTGTGCCAACGCTACGCATTTCTCTCTCTCTCTCTCTGTCTCACTCCCTATTGTCCTGTTTAGCTGCGTCAGGTGCGACAGGTGAACAGCTGAAACTTCTCACATCAATATATACTTATTTTTTTGTTAGAACTAATTTAATCAAGCTGTCCAAATGTCCAACTTTATTAACCACTTTACCCCAACTGACACGATTTCAGGTCGCGATCGATTTTATGGAATGGTGTTGTTGCTACGTTTGTTGCAAGTTCCTCGAAGTAGCTGCGATGTTGTTGTTTATTCATGCTTCACAGTGGGAAATTATGCCTATTGCGTTTGCCAGCTAATTGGTACAGTGACCTCTGTCAATTGAAGAGTTTAAATGATCGGGTTGTTTCTTAATACTTAATTTGTTGGCTATAAAAAAAAGAGCACAACGTGTCTAGCAATCAAATGTAACAGGTCACCAAAGTGTCATTATGGTTGAGTACGAAATGAAATATTCATAAGCAGAGCTT
Organism: Drosophila macrospina; assembly: GCA_035042075.1. NCBI lineage: Eukaryota > Metazoa > Arthropoda > Insecta > Diptera > Drosophilidae > Drosophila > Drosophila macrospina. The sequence continues at coordinate 205,031 of JAWNLW010000326.1, read as the reverse complement.
TTATTTAGAATATGTGCTGCAATTTGAATTGTATTTGCTTCCCTTATTAATGTGTATAGTTATTATTTCCTTAGTTTATTTCTGTACTTTCCTTAAATAAACAAACATTTAATATCAGAGGTCAGAATAGAAATATTTTGTTAAGTAGAAGAAATTCAACAGATATTTAAAAAAAATTTGTATTAAACTAATATTTTGTATGATTAAATTAACTTGTATTTAGTTTGAAATTATCATTCCCTTTCTTTTTATTTAATAAACTTATCATATTATCAAAATAGCTTACTTATGTTTAGCAAAGGAATTAAACAGAAATATATTAAATATTTAATAAATTCCTACTTGAACTATATTTATACATTTGCCAAGTTCTCTTCCCAACTGTTACAATCCAAGTTATTTCTCTGACATTATTTATTATGTACTTTGAGCGACCCACAACTGTCTGCATTTCCATCATTTTGTATCGATTTTTATGGCAGTTGCATTCATCGCAAAAACGGGAACAGGCCTGACGTCCTTGTCACCAAAACTATGCACTTACCACACATACTACTACTTATCACTTTCCACTTCCACTTGGCCAACAAAGAGGCCCACCACTCAATATATAATAACAAATAATAATGCTCCACAACTAGGGCAGCGTCAATGCAGAACGGACCCAAGTGAGACGACTCGATTCCATACTTTTCAGATGGACTTGACTACATTTCAGCGCAGACATGAAGTGGAACGGGGTTCATTGTAGGGTTAATCCGCAGGCAGACGGTGCTAGACAGGTGTGGCTGTGGGTGAATAGACACACTAGACACTGTCCGAACGGACGGCAATGGTTGCGTGTCTGTCAGTGATTTGGGGGTTGGCACCTCAACTTTCTCCCCTTCAGTTGGTTAGCGTATGACCATTTATTGATTATTGTGTGGCAGCTTATTGCCAACCGTGTCCTGTGTCATTCCATTAATATTTACCACATCCTTGCAGTAACCAAACGGAAACCACACAGCAACGTTCTAACCAATTTGTGGTCGCAAAATGGCATCCGGAGGCTTAACATGTGTCAAATACATAACATTCTTCTGCAATCTTCTATTTGCAGTGAGTATCTAAATGTTTAATAATAGTATGCGATAGTAATCAATATATAAACTCTCCCCACAGCTCTCTGGTCTACTCATCTTGATGGTGGGAGCCATGGTGCAATTGAATTATGCGCATTATTCAAACTTTGTCAGTGACCACATTTGGACAGCTCCCATCATATTGATGGTTGTGGGCGCCGCCGTGGCATTCATCTGTTTCCTGGGCTGCTGTGGTGCGCTCAAGGAGAATAGCTGCATGATACTCAGTTTTGCCATACTGGCTGTGGTAATATTCCTTTTGGAGATTGGACTTGGCATTGCGGGCTATGTGAAGCATTCGGGCTTGCAGCAGCTGATGGAAACACAGTTCAATACGACAATGAAGCATTACAAGGATCGTGATGATTACCGGGATGCCTGGACTCTGCTGCAAACCGAATTGGACTGCTGTGGCACCTATGGCCCCAACGATTGGGATGGCATCTTTCCCAACAAGACCCTATCGCCGGCCTGCTGCAAAATGATCAATCTAAGCGAGGCTAAGGAGTGCACCACACTGCATGCCGTTAATCAGGGCTGTCTTGCCAAACTGTTGGGCATTCTCGATTCAAAGACTTTGGTATTGGCTGGCGTTGTGCTTGCTGTGGCTGGCATACAGGTGAATATGGCGATGCTTGATTAATCAGCCTAAACTATGCTAATGTTGGTTTGCTTTACAGCTGCTCACCATACTCTTTGCTTGCTGCTTGTATCGCTCGTTTCGCCGCAGCTACGATCACGTTTAGGCTGCGCAGTGAGGATCCCATTTATAGATTTTAACCGGGAGTCCATTATTTTGTAGTTTGTAGTTTGGTCAAATGCATGAGATCTAACTCGTTGCCGTCTCTAAGAAGCTCGTTGATAAGTAAATGAAGGAAAACTCACAACAATCATCACAACAAAAGCATAAAACAAATCAAGCATTAAGTTATCCAATCATTCCAATCTTTAGTTTGTTATTACTATGCATATTTTAAAACTTGTTAATGTTATTTCACCATAAGAAACTATATTATATCTCAAGCTTGCAATCTCATCTCTGTATGTATCTCAAGTATATACAATCTTTGAAATCTTCTACACTTGCTCAAGTTGATTTTCCCACTCACTGTGCATTTCTTATATATATATTTAAATTAAATATGTTCATTGTGAAATGTGAATTGTGAACATAATTGTTAATTGCATTTTAATTTGTTTGACCCACTTTGCCAATCCATTCCATTTCGCCACAACACCCATACACCCATACACACCTACACACATATGCATATCAAATATCAATAACTAAAATCATTTACATATGTTTGCAGTACATATGATATTATCATCACTGCACTTCAGCGTTTTACAAAGTGTCCTTGTAACAATATTATATGATGAATAAGATGCATTTAGAATTTTTATTGCGTGTGTTTCCCTGTGTAAGTGTAGGTGCGTGTGCGTGTGTGTGTGCGATAGTCCCCTCTCCTCCAAATGAACCCACCATATCACAACTCTAATTGTTTAAATAACTCTCGTTCGCATTAGAAGCATTTAATTGTATACACGGCATTTTAAGCAAATTACACACACAGACATATTTTAGCAACACACATACTTATGCATATACGTATACATACATATATATATATATATATATATACATATACATATATACAATGACTGTAGAATTTATTGTATAAATCTATTTGGAAGAATTTTACATTTCATGGCAACTCGAATTTACAGTTTTCTAACAACAATTAAATTAACTTCAAATCGAAAATGAGAATGAAACTTAGAACCAAGCATATTGCATACATTTTTGGCTCTAATAAACGCGACCACAGAGCAACATTTAATCATTCAATGTTAGATTACATATGTATTTGCTATACGTAAATAAGCATATAAATAAATGTCTAAAAAACGCAAAACTCAACACAATTAATTATATAACATATGCGAGAACATCGTGTACTTTTAATTAGCATGTACTTTTATTAATGATCTGAGTTGAGGCGATTGTGCAGCACTGAAAGAACTTAAATAAATAAACTATGGATAAAACTAAATGAACAACTGAATTGCCTACTTATTTTATAAATATAAATAATATAATTATAATTTTTTCAAATTAATAAAAGTGCGGCGTATTGAACTTGATTTATTTCAGATTTGATTTTATTATTTATAAACAGTATTTATTTTTATTAATAATATATAAACAAAAGGAATTTCTAAAGAATTTTTAAGCAATTTATTTATTATTTTTAATTAATTTATTATTGCATACAAACTGCATTTGTAGAGAACATCGATTTGCTTAACTTATTTAATTTTATTTACACATTTATGGTGTTAAATTAGAAATGTTCGCTTTGGTTAGTTTGTTGTTGGTTGTCCCTAACGATATCATGTTTGTTTGCTCGATAATAACAATAAACAAACGTAACAAGCGCCGTCAACTCTGCCAATCAATTGCAGTAAATATTTGAAATCGAGTAACGAATAAAGCGCAAAGTCATCTACAATTTAAGTAACTTCTGAAATATTAATAAATAACCAGCAATATTATCTATCTATATAAATATATATATTATCTATAAATATATTATAATTGAATCGAAGAAAATGTCGCAAACTATTGGAGCAGCAGTGCCACGCAAGGAGGTAACCGGTCTACATCGCATGACAGAGAAGGGTCTGCGCGACTTGTGCAAGAAGGATAAGCTCTATCAGACACCACGTCTCAATGATGTGCTCTATTTGCATTATCAGGGTAAGTATCAGAGCTACATACTATATATCCATTATAGCATAGACAGTCTAATGTTGTACAATTGCCAGGCTATCAGTATATCGAGTGCTTGGAGGAGTACACAGAACTCAAGTGTCTCTGGCTCGAGTGCAATGCCATAACCGAGATTGAGGGCCTGGACAAACAGGCCAAGCTTCGTTGCCTCTTTCTGCAGAATAATCTGATCAAACGCATTGATAATCTGGGCTCTTGTCCGGAGCTGGACACACTAAATCTCAGCTCCAATCATATACGCATGATTGAGAACATTAGCTCGGATATTTTGCCAGTTTTGAATACACTTAACATATCCTCGAACTATTTAAAGGATAGCGAGAGTCTCGCCCACTTGGTGCACTGCAAGACTCTGGCTGTGTTGGATCTCTCAAACAATCGGATTGATGACATACTCATTGTGAAGATATTTGAGCAGATGCCCTGTCTGAAGGTCCTGGTGCTACAGGGTAATCCGGTCGTCTCACGTTTGCCGCAGTATCGTAAGACTTTGATCTTAGCTTGCGTGAGTTAGAAATAACTGAAAAGAAAGTATTTCTTTTATAAAGTAAAGTTTTAACCGCAGAAAGAGCTGACTTATTTGGATAGTCGTCCTGTTTTTCCACGCGATCGCGCCTGTGCAGAGGCCTGGTAAGCTCAACGTACAATTTGTAATCCACAAATCTAATATCTCTTTTATTGCTATACCCTAGGAAAAAGGATGGTTATGAAGGGGAGCGCAAGGAAAATACACGTTGGATTCGCGCTGATCGCAAGAAAATGCGCGACAGCGTTAACTGTAAGTTTATTTAATTTATAATTAATTTATTTAGCATTCATGTTTCATTCTACTTCAGACACCATCAAGCTGCGCAATCGCCATCGTCCTGCCGATCAGCAGGATGCCTTGATTAGCTCAAGCGATTCGGAAGCGGAACAGGAAGCAGATAAGCATGCGGAGCAGACGCGCATTAGAGCTGATCTTGCGAATGGCTGTGCCGATGATATTTGGAATGAAGTTGAGGGGGAATACAAGGAGCAGAATAGCTCTGGCAGTTCCGGCTCTGGTGACGATGCTAGTAATGGCTCCCAGGCTGATGATATTGCCGAGCAGACGAGCAGCCGTCGCCCCTTGGACGGACGTCCTAAAATACTGCACGTATCTCAGCTGCCAGAGGAGCAGAAGACTGAGGAAGAGCCCAGCCAGGAGCAACAGCAGCAGCAGAGGGGCCGACGAATGCTTATAGAGGAAATGAAGTTAGAGAGGGTAGATATGGAAGGGAAGAAAGTTGAGGAGGTGGACAACGATGAGAAAATTGCAGAGAAAGAAGTTGAAATGCAGGAGAAGGAAATGGAGCAAGAAGTGGGAATGAAAGCTAACGAAATGAAGGAAGAAATACTAGAGAATGAGGAGATAAAGTCGATAGAAGTTGACAAGGAAATTCAGGAAGTTAAGCACGAGCATGAGGAAGGAAAACCCAAAGAGACAGAACTGGTGAAAGAAGTAAACACAGTTGAGTTCAAGAATGAGGAAGGAACATCTCTAGAGGCAGAAACCCAGGACAAAGAAGTCGAAAGGGAGCAGCAACTAAAAGACCTACCAGATTTAATTCCCGAAAAAGGTAACGAATCGGAGCAGGAATCTGAAACAGATCTGGAGCAATCGACTCGAGCCTTGGCTGCTGTTGTCAATGGAAATGATATAGAGCCAACGCCCGAGGAAATCAAACAACAAGCAATTGATGACATGTACAAACATTATGCTTCTGAAATATTTGTCAAGCAACCCGAATCAATTGACAACATGCTGGAAGGCGACACATTAAACTACGAACTGGATCCTAAAGTCTGCTGTGTGGAATCGCGCAAGGCCAAAGATGTCGTTGAGGAGGACAAGGAAAATAATGTAGTTACCAAAACAAAGGAGCAGTTGGACTATGAGGAGGAATGCGCTGAAGCAAACGAGAAGGTGGAGTACGACTTGAATGAGCTTAGCAACAATCTGGATGAGGATCTTAGTGAACTAATGGAATCTGTAAAGCAACTGCACGAAGAACCCGAAGATTTGAGTTCCCAGTTCAACTACAATCAAGAAGAGGATGAGGAGGAGTCGGAGATGAAGGAGAAATCTGTTGAATTGACAACTGTGGTGCGTTCCCTGCGCATTATAGAAGAGTTTTCTGTGCGTCGAGAGAGAATCTCGGAGGATCATCGGCAGCAGCTGGAGAAAGAGAAAGTGAAGGCAATCGAAGAGGCAAAGACTGAGGAAGTCAAGCAAATGGTTGTGTCCAATGGCAAGGAACTCAATGATGGCATTGATGAGCGGGATTATGCTTTTGCCAAGGCTCTAGATGAGTCCACAGATGATGTGCCCAAGCGCCTGTTTGGAGCTGGCTTGGATACACCCAGCTATCAATGGCAACAGGAGGAGTGTATGCGTCAGTTGACTTTGAAGGAGATACGCACAGAATATCAAGATGAGGATGAGTATGTGGTGAAACCACTAAGCAATCGCACCAGTGCCGAAGAAGCACAGGAAGTCTGTGATCAAATGAGCAAAAAACTGGCTGCGGATGAAGAGAATCTACGTGAGCTTCTGCAGCAGATTGAGGATGAGGTTGAAGTTCTCTATGATATCCAAACCACTGAGGAAGATAACATAGATCTTGACAAGGCACCAGAGCCAGACCTCACTGATGTCTGTACTTCGCTTATCAATGAACTAATCGATGAGTTGCAATATCAGGAAATCATCAGTGGCCAGAATATCAAATGCTTTGATTTCGGACTCATTGAATCGGATGAGGAGTACAGCTATTCGGCAGATCCAAAGGTGGATTCGATGGTTCCGATTGATTTGCAGGATCCAGCTTCTGGGAAATCTCTACGTGAATGTCTGGATGCCTTTGGGGATTTCCTTTCCACAGTGAACGAACGCTCTCGCAAGGATAAAGAGCGCAAGAAATCAGCGAGCAGCTCGGAAAAAGTAGAAGCTGCTAAGAAGCTATTGAAATCAAGAATGCTACCCGATGGCTCACCCGAAGATCTGGACGCTATGGTGGCCAAGCTGGAGGAGAAGACAAAGCGTCGCGTTGCGGCAATGACAACACGTTGCTTTGCCAAGCGTGAGAACTTGGAGGACTCCCTGGAGGTGGTGGACAATCGTCTAGTGATCGTGAAGAAGAATACCGGAGATATAGAAGAGCTGCCACCGCCGCCAGCGCTCATCAGTGACAGTGAGTCTGAGAGTGATAGCTCAGATGATGAAGATGCCTATGACACGGCGGATGATGAACATCATACAGCGCGTTCAGCTGATTCCCGTAGACTGTGGGCGAAGCCATGTCAGCCCGATCCAAAGGAATTGCAACAAAGTGATGACCTTGTCTTAGAAGACGTCAAGGAGGATGAGAACGCTAAGGACCAATCATTGGATCAATTTTATTCGCTTGAAGCCAGGACTGCCTTTAACTCGCTGGATTGCGAGTTCTTGGAGAAGCTGGATCTAAAGAAGATCATCGACAATGAGGGCGAAATAACAGTCGAGGGTATGCGTGAGTTTATGGAAATGCAGGCCAATGAAAAGTCCGATACCCAGCCGAAGGATCAGTCTCTGGAGCTGGAGAAAGCAGATGAGATGCTGCAAAATTTAATCGATCGCAAGAAAGCGCAGGAAGAACGTGAACGAAAGTTACAGGAGTTAAGCAATCCAATGAGAAGAAAATCGAAATTAACTGAAGAAAATAGTTCAATTGAACTCAAGAATGAACCGGATGAAGTGCGAACTCAATTGTTACCCATAGCTGAAGCAGAAGAGGACAATCAAGCAGAAGTTCAGCAGACTGAACCGCAGATTCATTCAAGGGAACTCCAGTGGGAGCAGGAGAAAGTAGAATATCAGTTACGAGAGTTGCCAGATCCCGATGAGATAGGTTCCATCAAATTGTCGCTCGGAACTTGTAAGATCTACGAACGCAAGAGTCAACTGCCCGATATTCCAGGTGATGACGATGATCCGCAAGTTGTGGCAGAGATCGAGAAGATGGAAGCTGTGACTGAGAATGAAATTGAAGAAAAACCTGATGAGAACTCACTGGAGATTGAGGCGGACAAACCAAGGGTTCAGCCATCTGCTAAGCATATAGTTAGTTCCAGCATTGATGATGATATTATATCAGATACTTCCACCGATTACGAGTCTGGTGAGGACATACCAGTTATTGAGCCCCCCAAGTTACCTGAGGGCGCACTGAATGAACTATTTAGTAACCAATTTGAAGATGGCTTAAAGCAGGAACGTGAAAGCGAAGAAGCTTTGCGTAAGGAACTGTTCAGTCTGCCCCTCAGACAATGGGCATCTCAGGAGCAAGATCTCAACGTATCTCAGTGCTCCGAAGGATCTGAGAATCCAGAATTGAATTCATCGGACACAACAATTCAAAATGTTGAAGGCTGCGAGACAGAAACTAATGAGCTAAACAATACTCCAGATGTGCAGTCCATTAAAGCAGCAGAAGATCAAGCTGGACAATCGTCCAGTTCGGATACCGAGACAGAGGGGGGTGCGATTGGAGAATTGGCTAGAAATGCTAAGCAACAGTGGGCCAAGATATCGAAAAGACTGAACGAATTCATAGATGCTGATGATATGAAACTGTTGGAAGAACATGACTTCAATGAAGACGCTGGCAATGATGCAGACGATGATGAGCTAATGGAAGACTTGGTCACTCTACAAGCAGTTGATGATGATATTTACGAGGAATGCGAAACAGAATTTGACAATTCGCCAGTAGAAACAGAATGTGAGTCGGAAAATGTGGAGATTACAGCAAATAAAAAGAATGAATCAACTGATAAGGAGGCAAAGTTGGCAACTGAATACGAGTCTAAAGCAGAAGATGACAAGAAAGAACTGACTGAACCTATTGATGCAGAGATTGCTGGAGCTGGAGGAGGCATACCCGGAAATCAATCGAAGCCCACCATAAGACTGGATTACTTTGAGGCCATCGATCCCGATAACGATGGCGCTGATATCGATGAAACTAGCGACATAAAGACAGAGCAGATAGAGTGTAATCTGGAAATACTAAATGATGATGGGGACGCTGTCGTGAAGGAGATCAACGTCAATGCACAAGTTACTTACGAATTTCAATAGTATATATTTTTATTATTTTAATAACATATTTTTTTTTTTTTGAGTGATTAATTTATTCGTACAATCCGCGTTTCAATTGATGAACAGTATCAAAATCCATAATCAGAATCAGAATGCATCGCACTTTGCCACGTGTAGAGAAGGCGTCAGTTGGCCCCGTCGTTGATAAGACTAAGAAAGTTCAAAATCGAAACCGGTTCGAGCCGGATTTTCAAATGTGTCGTGTTAGAAAGCAAAGCAATTTATAAATAAATTATGTCTGAAAGATTAGTAGAAGTTGATGTGTTTTACTGATTGTTCAATCGAGTGTGCCATTTACTTATCAAAATTGGCACATCCTGGGTTGACTGAAACCGGTTCTAGGCATCGCATAAACCGGTTTCGCAGATTTGTTTTGTTTTTCTTTTTTTTTATTACTGTTTTCTTGTTGCCCTGATGAGGCCACTCGATCAGGTTATCACTTATCAGGCAAATGCCTCAGCAAAATTGCCGGCGTTATTAATAAACGTCCTCACGTATCACCAGCAAGTAGCGTGTTCAGTCCATTAAAGCACATAGATGCCATTGCATAATCCAACATTGGTCCATACATATATACTCTGATATACCTATACATATATATATATATTCAGATTCCCAAATTGCCAGCTGACAACAGTAATCTCAGCGTTTCTTTTGCCTAATTATCAGCTGAAAACAAATCGTGTTTCTGCCCATTTTTATAGATAATAAATAGAAAAATTATTCAAACATTTATTTATTTAAAACAGCAACTTAAAACATTTAATATTTGCTATTATAGTAATTAAAATAAAGTCTGTATTTAAATCAAATAATTAAAGCTGCTTCCTTAATAGCTGTTGGAATTATTTGAATTTATAATTTAATTTTTTATTTATTTTACCAATCTTAATTTAATGTTATAAATATTTAAATATATTATTAAATACTTATTATAATAATAAATAAAATAATAACTAGAACTGATGCAAAGCAGTTAATTTAAATTTTATAATTTATATTGCTGATCTAATTATTTAATATTTATTATAAAAATAATTTAAATGATAAAGTCTGATTCAAAGAAGTTCCTTAAATTTCTTCGATAGCTGTTGGAAATATTTAAATGTAGTATTATTAAATATTAAATGGAATAGCAAAGCCCTAAAAAATTCTTAGTTATATTTAAATGTTAATTAATTAAATAATATAACTGGTTCAAATATTTTTATAGTTTGTTGAAATAATTTTGTAATATAAATATTTATTATAATTATATTTAAAATAATAAACCTGCATTTTAATTAATAATTTAAGCTGATAAAAATACTATTGAAGTTATTTTATATATTTAAATTTCAGATTGCTAAATATTAATATAAATAATAATTATTAATTATATATGCAGCATTTTTATTTGCCAATTAAAATACTTTTATAGTTGTTAGCAATATTTCACTTTAAATTAGAATTTATTCTAATTGAATTTAAACTAGTTTAAAGCAGTTCCTTAATTTACTCTGATAGCTGTTATAAATATATATTTCGGCGATTGTTTGTTTTAGTTTCCAAATCTTATCTAAATCAAGTTCTACACTGACCGAACTTTGCTTTGATGAGGGGGTGTGTGAGGAGTTAAGTAGGCCATTGGTAGAAAACAATAGATTATCGGTCAATTGGAGCTATAGGATCGCATCTTATAGATTAATATCTATAACGAGCCAAACTGCATCAGCACAATCAGATAAGTGACCATAGCTGTGAAGATCTATATAAATTATAATAATAATTAAATATTGCAAGCATAGTTTACAGCTAAATCCCCTACCGACATCAGCAAGCTGTAATCAATATCCATAAAGCCCTCGGCGCTGATGATCAAAGCATCCTGCTCCACCTGCATGGCGAACTCGGCCAAAACGGCATGATAGGCCTGTGAGGGAGGCTCAGGTTGACGCTGAGAGATGCAGGCCAAGCCACGAACATAACTGCCAATCAGCATGTGCTGCAACAGAGAGATTTGTACTTAATTATCAGGTGATTGAGAGCTGCGAGCTCAGCTATCTCACCTGTCGCTTGCAATACTCGCCGCAGCGGCAGAAGGTGAAGAGTAGTATGAGCAGCGGCACATAGGTCGAGGAGGTCATGTAGATGAAGACAAAATTGTAGATCTTGGCGAGAATGAGCAGTGCCCAATAGATATTGATCATGCTGTCCAGAAACATGACCACAAAAATGCTGACAATAGACCAACCATATAATCCATTATATTGACCAAATAGTCGATACAACTCCATGTAGGCCCGCTTGAGGCTAAGCAAATACTCCAGGGAACACATCTGCTCACTTTTCACATCCAGCACAGAATGCACGGTAAGCTGGCGACAATTGTGAACAGCAAGGAGGCGCAATCCCAACAGTTCCACATTGTAACCCAAGATCTCCGCATAGAGCAGCACGAGGAGGCACTGGAAACGATTGATCAGGATGGCGGCAAGGGAGTACCAATAGTAGCCAATGTAATCATAGTGTGTGATCACATAAATGCCGGGAAAAACTGAAACAAAATTCAGAACTCCCAACACAAAGTACTTGATGTATCGTATCCTGGGCAATCCCTGGACCGGCTGCAGTAGCTCCAGTTGGAATATTCGCCTCAAGCACTTCAATTGCTGGCAGAACTCAAAGTATCTATCATACTCAAGCATCGCCTGCAGTTCGATAACTATTTGAAAATAGAGAAATTTGTATAAGAGCTGCGAATAGCTATAGTTTATTATAGTTTTATAAATATATCACATTTGATAGACACCTGCCATGGTGATGATTTGGGAAATGAAGACAATGGAGCTGACTAGCATCGATACGAACAGATCTCCTCTTATTGGCGAATACACCACAGTATAGAAGGCCACTCCGATGTTAAGTAATATTATGGCCATGGTATAGATCTTCTGCAACAGTTTCTGCGGTCCCTTCTCGGCCCAGGGTACGAGACCCAACACAGCAAAGTATTTCAGATATCGATGCAGCGAGTAAAGCATGTCAAGCGAATGAAATTCAGGGAGTGACTGCTAATGGAAACTCTTTGCCAAAGTCCATGTCCAGCTTAAAGTTGATTGAATGCGATTATCTGCTTGCCAATTGCCAGTTAATTAATTAATTAACCTAATTAAACATGGCAGTGAAGGAAATAAGGAATTTACATTTGTATGCAGTTAATATACATAAATATGTCATAGTATATTTAACGTGAACTTATGTTTCTGATTTGAATCATAGTTTAATAAGGAGGAAACTTTATATACTAGCAAAGATTATATCCTTTCATGAATAAAAATTACACAAATTGTTATGAGTTGTACCTTATATCCTTTCATGCAGATTCTTCGCTTCAAGTTTCTGCATATCATATTAGTTTTACAATATTGAAAGTTGTTTAACTTAAGGCTTAATATTAACTCTATCTGTCCTGAAAATTTCATAGTGATCGCATTTAAAATGAAATATTTAAAATAAAAAAATATATATAATAAAAAATATATGTGTCTACGAATCTTGCCCAAGGGATTTTCTCAATAGTTCAAGGCATGTATTTCACAAATTAATAATTGAGATGTGTCTAGACTCTCCTCCAATTAGTTTTCTTAAACAAAATAAAATTTATATATATATTATTGTAAAATGCACAACTATTCTTATCGTTCGGCTGCCCTTGTTTGACACTTTGCTGGCTATCAGATTACTTTCCCAAGAACCAGTTTAAGCCCGACATCTACATTTTAAACAGCTGTCGATCTATAATCAATATTACTGGGTCAGTTTCTGTTACAAAATATTGTCAGTGATTCCTAGAAATTGTAGAAATCCCAGTAGAGTACATCTGATGTTATTGCGTAAGTGAATCCATATTGTATACAAACATATACAACATACTATTGTAGAATTACCAAAATTCCATTTGAATGTTGCCCCCTGGCCAGGCAGGTCTAACCAACAAACAGGCCCACAAATTTCTGATCATGCCAAATCATCATGCTTATCAAAGTTTTGTTTAGCTTCACCTCACGCTTTCTGAGCTGATAAGCAATATGCTTGGCTTTTTTTTTTTCATTTCATTATTGGAAAAGTAAAAGTATATGTATGCATGTTTCGAAAGAGCAACGCAGTCGGTATGCAGCTTACATTTGTATATACATTTTTTATGTGAGCTAAGCGACAGCTGATAGTCGTGAGACGGCTAGGTATAAATACGACGAGCGATTGTTCATTGAGACTCAGTTATTAGAAGTAGTTCGGCTGCTTTGGTGTTTGATTGACATACAAAATAAAAGTGAATTAGCATAGGGACAAGTGATCCCCTTTTGATTATTATTAAATTACCGCAACTGTAACATTCGTTTGAGAAGTGTAAATAAGGCGATCAGTGCACAAATATGGCTGTTAGTATACATTTTATTAATCTGTATACATTTTAATAATGTTAATCGCGATCCCAATTGCGGAAATTCTTCTTTAACATATTTCGAAAGTTTTTCTCTTTGGAAAAAATGTTGGGAAACTGATAAGAAACACTACAATTAATAGAATCTCTCGCAGCAGTTCAATTATTCCAATTATATTTGATTGCTACATAGCCAGCGTACAGTACACTGCTTACACATATGCACTGCTTGTGGTCGCTTGCAAAGCCACGCACTGCAAGCAGTGTATTTTAATCTGCTTGCTGTGTACTTTGCAACAGTAAATGCGTTGTAAAACTGCCGCAAGCAGTCAAAAGTTTGCCAACGAAAGAAAGTGAAATTAATTAACATTAAACCCAAATACATTCTATTCTTTTACAAATATTTGTTACTCTTTCTTGTATTACTTTTCAATGAATTGATTCATTGCATAGTTATCAAATTAGACTGAGGAATATGCTCATTTAGATGATTAAAAACTAATTCAATTATCTTAAATCACGTGTCACAATCTGCGCAATCAGCAAATAATTATATTCAGGCAACAAATTCGGTTTTTATTAACACTCATTTAGCACTTTTGCGAATTTGCAAAAGAAATGTTAATCAGTTGATGTTGCAATCGAATAAGTTCTTGTTTATTTATACATTTTGATTGCATTAAAAATAGCAATTTGCCGGTTTAAGTAAATACTCAACAATAATAAAAAAACTAATTTAAATATCTATTTTTTATTCTTAATCACAGCTCAATTTGAAAATTGCAATCATTGGGCAAAGCAATTTTGCAGCCGATGTATTGGAACTGCTTCTGGAGCGCCCCAATGTTAAAATCGTTGGAGTTTTCACAATTCCCGATAAGGGAAGTCGCGAAGATATTTTGGCAACCACAGCATCGAATCACAATATACCCGTCTTCAAATTCTCCGGCTGGCGACGCAAGGGAATCGCCATTCCCGAGGTGATCGAGCAGTACAAATCGGTGGGAGCTACTCTGAATGTCCTGCCCTACTGCTCCCAGTTTATACCTATGGAAGTGATTGATGGTGCTCCATTGGGAAGCATTTGCTATCATCCCTCTGTGTTGCCGAGGCACCGTGGTGCCAGCGCCATCGCCTGGACTCTGATAGAGGTAAATATTTAGAATAGGGAAATCAATTGAAGAGAAACTGAATATTTCTGCGATTGCAGGGTGATGAAATCGCAGGCTTCAGCATCTTCTGGGCTGACGATGGACTCGATACTGGACCACTCCTGCTAACACGACAGACAAATCTGGAACCCACTGACACTTTGGACACCATCTACAAGAGGTTCTTATACCCTGAAGGTGTCAAAGCGATGGGAACTGCTGTTGATATGGTAGCCAATGGAACAGCTCCTAAGATCATCCAAACAAGTGAAGGTGCCACCTATGATGCAGCCATGTTTAAGGTGGATAACCAGTTGCTGAATCTTCATCAATCCGCGGAACGCATTTGGAATTTTGTTAGGGGCTTGGATTCCGTTCCTGGAGCCGTCGCCACAGTCATTCTGCCGGATGGAACAGAGGAGCAGGTACGTTTCTTCGGTGCTCATCTCTACTCAGCGGGGCCTGTTACGGATGGACAGCCCCTCAAGCTGAAGGGTCTGTCTAAGCCCGCCTGGGTGCACGAGGGAGGTCTCTTGATAGAGGGCACGGATGGAGCGTTTGTCAATATTCGTCGTATCAAGCGTGGCTCCAAGATGATCAACGCCTCCGATTGGTTCAAGCAGGCAGAGCAGAAACCCATCACAGACTTCACTGAGGATGAGTTGGCCAAGAAGACACAACTTGCTGCTATTTGGGAAGCAATCCTGAAGGAGTCCATCGAAGGATCTACAGACTTCTTTGCCGCAGGAGCAGGATCAATGGATGTTGTTCGTTTGGTGGAGGAAGTCAAGGATGCATTCGATGTTCCGCTGGAGAACGAGCACGTCTTCATGGCACCAGTCTTCGAGGAGTTCTTTGACCTTCTCGTCAAGACATTGCGTCAGGGAAGCGGTGACTCTGGAGCTCAAAAGGTGGACTTCAGTGGATTCCTTCTTCAGGCCAATAAGCGTAAGATTAACGTTCCCACTCAACTGTTCATCAATGGAGCCTTCGTTGATGCCGAGCAGAAGCGCACACTCGACATAGTTAATCCCACGGATGAGCAGGTTCTCTGCAAGGTCGCATGTGCCAGCCCTGGAGATGTGGACAAGGCTGTGCAGGCGGCTCACAAGGCGTTCTATGGATCCTGGAAACAGGTGTCTGCCAGACAGCGTGGGCAGCTGATGTTAAAGCTCGCTGATCTCATGGAGAAGCACAAGGAGGACTTGGCCACCATTGAGTCTGTGGACTCGGGAGCGGTCTACACTCTGGCACTGAAGACCCACATTGGCATGTCCATAGATGCCTGGCGCTACTTCGCCGGTTGGTGTGATAAGATTCAGGGAAACACCATCCCAGTAAATCCAGCTAGACCCAACAATGTGCTGACCTTCACTAGGAAGGAGCCTATCGGGGTGTGTGGTCTAGTGACTCCTTGGAACTATCCCCTGATGATGCTATCCTGGAAGATGGCAGCTTGTATCGCTGCGGGCAACACGTGCCTCATTAAACCAGCTCAAACCTGCCCTTTGACTGCATTGAAGTTCGCTGAGTTGACTGTTCTGGCAGGATTTCCTCCGGGAGTCATCAATGTGCTGCCAGGAAAGGGATCGGATGCTGGCCAGGCTGTCGCTGATCATCATTTGGTACGCAAACTCGGCTTCACTGGCTCTACTCCCATTGGTAAACATATCATGAAATCCTGCGCGGGATCAAACATCAAGAAAGTCTCCCTGGAGCTTGGAGGAAAAAGTCCTTTAATCATTTTCGCTGACTGTGATCTCGACAAGGCTGTGAAACATGTAAGTGTAGTTAATCGAAGATTATGTTCATTCTTTTAACTTGGTCATTATCTGCTTTCTAGGGCATGTCCTCGGTCTTCTTCAATAAAGGAGAGAATTGTATAGCAGCTGGTCGTCTCTTCGTAGAGGATCGTATTCATGATGAGTTTGTACGTCGCGTTCTCAAGGATCTACGCACAATGACCATTGGCGATCCCCTCAACAGATCCACAGCTCATGGACCCCAGAACCATAAAGCGCACTTTGATAAGTTACTCGAGTTCTGTCAACGAGGTGTGGAAGATGGAGCCACTCTAGTGTACGGTGGTTGTCGTGTGCCCAACATGAAGGGTTACTTCTTTATGCCCACGGTGTTTACCAACGTCGAGGATGATATGTTCATTGCCCAAGAGGAATCCTTTGGTCCCATTATGATTATATCTAAGTTCAATGGCAGCGATGTGGACTCCGTTATGGTGCGTGCCAATCGCACGGAGTATGGACTTGCCAGTGGCGTCTTCACCAAGGACATTAGCAAGGCCTTGAGCTTCGCGGATCGCATTGAAGCTGGCACGGTCTTTGTCAATGTCTATAACAAAACAGATGTCGCTGCTCCATTTGGTGGATTCAAGCAGAGTGGCTACGGCAAGGATTTGGGTCAGGAGGCACTTAATGAGTATCTGAAGACCAAGTGTGTTACCATTGAATATTAAGCAGGATGAAAGCGTGTTTATAGAGATAGAAAACAAAAGACTTAAGGCGTAATCAAATCGCATTTGTAGCTTCGATATAAATAATTCTCTGTAAGTCTAGGAATATGCTTAAAAATATATATTATTTCCTTAATATTATTAATGAACTCGTTTTCATTTTATTATAGTTTGTGTTGAATAAAATGGTTCTTTTAACCATTAGGAAGAGTTGATTGACAGATATTACTGCTGATTGGTGAGAACAGGAGAGGACATTTCTTGCATTTGCACAAAATAACAGCATTTAAATAGCAAGCTCTAATCAAATGTTAAAGAGTGAAAGAGAAAAGGCAGTGCAATGAGCTGCCGCTCTGTTATTGTATTTTCTGTGTGTGTGTATGTGTGATCAGCAAGGCAAGCTCACTGCAAATAGCATCCACGCGAGCAGCTGAGTGAATGGAATACGTTCCAGTGCTTCTTCGCAGTATGTAAGTGTGAGCATGCATGTATGTATGAGCAACTGCAGTCGAAAGCGCATCGAACTTAGCATCCACAGTGAGCGCTCTGATCCAAACAGTGTCCACAGTGCAAGACAAATAAAAATAATATCCCGTTGGAAAAAGACTTCAGTTGCATTTGCTTTGTGATGCAGTGCGGAACTTCGCTTAAGCTGATTTGACTTATAAGAAGTTTGTTTCACTTAATTTGTTTATTAAATGAACATGTACACATAAATTGTATTATGTTCTTTATTTTTGAAAGCCAATGAACTCAATAACTATGTAGCTTTTAAGTTTAAGTTTTTTACAGTCTTTCCTTAATAAGTTTAAGATCTTTTAAGTCTTTCCTTAATAATTTTTAATATAAGAATGCGATGACTTTTTAATCAGCATTTCTGTAGTTTTAGATAATTCTAGGGGTTTATTAATTGTTTCTTGTTTAGGGTTCTTGGCACATTTGTTAAATTAAATTAAACTAAATTAAATTAAGAATCCCCCCTAAATTCAAACATGTTCACCATGCGTAGACCTCTAAGCTCCGCTCTAGTAATGATAAATACAAGCTATATTTAACAAAATGAAGAATAAACTTTGTCCGATTCCTAACCACAGCACAATCTCCGAATTGCGATCATTGGCCAAAGCAACTTTGCAGCCGATGTAATGGAACTGCTTATGGAACGGTCGAACATCAAAATCGTTGGCGTCTTCACGATTCCCGATAAGGGAAGTCGCGAGGACGCTTTAGCCACCACAACGGCCAATTATGATATTCCCATCTTCAAGTTCCCTAAGTGGCGTTGCAACAATGCTGCAATTCCCGAGGTGATTGAGCAGTACAAATCGGTGGGAGCTACGCTCAATGTCCTACCCTACTGCTCCCAGATTATACCCATGGAAGTGTTATGCGGCGCTCCATTGGGCAGCATTTGCTATCACCCCTCTGTTTTGCCTAGGCATCGCGGTGCCAGCGCCATTTCCTGGACTCTCATCGAGGTATTTTTGCATAGGTTTAGTTTAGGCTATGGTTTATAATAGGAGAATGGTTTCAGGGTGATGAAATCGCGGGCTTCAGCATCTTTTGGCCAGATTCAGGAGTGGACACTGGACCACTACTCCTAACGCGACAGACAAATCTGGAACCCACCGACACCTTGGACACCATTTACAAGAGATTCCTTTATCCTGAGGGTGTCAAGGCAATGGGAGTTGCTGTGGACATGATAGCGAAGGGTACAGCTCCTAGGATCATCCAAACAAGTGAAGGTGCCACTTACGATGTAACAATGTCAAATGAGGAGAACCAATTGCTGAATCTTCATCAATCGGCTGAACGCATTTGGAACTTTGTACGGGGTTTGGACTCTGTTCCTGGAGCCGTCGCCACAGTCATTCTGCCGGATGGAACAGAGGAGCAGGTACGCTTCTTCGGTGCTCATCTCTACTCAGCGGGGCCCGTTACGGATGGACAGCCTCTTAAGCTGAAGGGTCTGTCTAAGCCCGCCTGGGTGCATGAGGGAGGTCTCCTGATTGAGGGCACGGATGGAGCGTTTGTCAACATTCGTCGCATCAAGCGTGGCTCCAAGATGATCAACGCCTCCGATTGGTTCAAGCAGGCAGAGCAGAAACCCATCACAGACTTCACTGAGGATGAGTTAGCCAAGAAGACACAACTTGCTGCTATTTGGGAAGCAATTCTTAAGGAGTCCATCGAAGGATCTACAGACTTCTTTGCTGCAGGAGCAGGATCAATGGATGTTGTTCGTTTGGTAGAGGAAGTCAAGGATGCATTCGATGTTCCGCTGGAGAACGAGCACGTCTTCATGGCACCAGTCTTCGAGGAGTTCTTTGACCTTCTCGTCAAGACATTGCGTCAGGGAAGCGGTGACTCTGGAGCTCAAAAGGTGGACTACAGTGGATTCCTTCTTCAGGCCAATAAGCGTAAGATTAACGTTCCCACTCAACTGTTCATCAATGGAGCCTTCGTTGATGCCGAGCAGAAGCGCACACTCGACATAGTTAATCCCACGGATGAGCAGGTTCTCTGCAAGGTTGCATGTGCCAGCCCTGGAGATGTGGACAAGGCTGTGCAGGCGGCTCACAAGGCGTTCTATGGATCCTGGAAACAGGTGTCTGCCAGACAGCGTGGGCAGCTGATGTTAAAGCTCGCTGATCTCATGGAGAAGCACAAGGAGGACTTGGCCACCATTGAGTCTGTGGACTCGGGAGCGGTCTACACTCTGGCACTGAAGACCCACATTGGCATGTCCATAGATGCCTGGCGCTACTTCGCCGGATGGTGTGATAAGATTCAGGGAAACACCATCCCAGTAAATCCAGCTAGACCCAACAATGTGCTGACCTTCACTAGGAAGGAGCCTATCGGGGTGTGTGGTCTAGTGACTCCTTGGAACTATCCCCTGATGATGCTATCCTGGAAGATGGCAGCCTGCATCGCTGCGGGCAACACGTGCCTCATTAAACCAGCTCAGACCTGCCCTTTGACTGCATTGAAGTTCGCTGAGTTGACTGTCCTAGCAGGATTCCCTCCGGGAGTCATCAATGTGCTGCCAGGAAAGGGATCGGATGCTGGCCAGGCTGTCGCTGATCATCCATTGATACGTAAGCTGGGATTCACTGGCTCCACAGCTGTTGGCAAACAAGTAATGAAATCTTGTGCGGAATCCAATCTTAAGAAGTGTTCGCTGGAACTCGGAGGCAAGAGTCCATTGATAATTTTCGCTGACTGTGATCTCGACAAGGCTGTCAAGCATGTAAGTATCCTCAGATTAAGTGATATTAATGATAGACGACCTTCTTCTGTCTATCTATCTATATAGGGCATTTCCTCTGTCTTCTTCAATAAAGGAGAGAATTGTATCGCAGCTGGTCGTCTCTTCGTAGAGGATCGGATTCATGATGAGTTTGTACGTCGGGTTCTCAAGGATCTACGCACGATGACCATTGGCGATCCCCTCAACCGATCCACAGCTCATGGACCCCAGAACCATAAGGCGCATCTTGAAAAATTGTCGGAGTACTGCAAACGAGGCGTAGAGGAGGGAGCAACTCTTGTCTATGGAGGTTGCCGCATGCCCGACATGAAAGGCTTCTTTTTCACACCTACGTTGTTTACCAACGTCGAGGATGATATGTTCATTGCCCAAGAGGAATCCTTTGGTCCCATTATGATTATATCTAAGTTCAATGGCAGCGATGTGGACTCCGTTATGGTGCGTGCCAATCGCACGGAGTATGGACTTGCCAGTGGCGTCTTCACCAAGGACATTAGCAAGGCCTTGAGCTTCGCGGATCGCATTGAAGCTGGCACGGTCTTTGTCAATGTCTATAACAAAACAGATGTCGCTGCTCCATTTGGTGGATTCAAGCAGAGTGGGTTTGGTAAGGATCTGGGTCAGGAGGCACTTAATGAGTATCTGAAGACCAAGTGTGTTACTGTCGAGTATTGATTAGGCTGAGTTTTGGTAGTAAAACTTTTCGATTTATATATTATATATAGAAAGAATCGGTTTGTTAATGTGTAGGGTTAGATACGCTATTGTACTTATTTATTTTTATAAATTTAGAGTTAGAGAAGTCATATTTATAATGTAATTATTATTAAATTTGTAGTGTATAAAAGTGAAAATGACAAATGTAAAATATTTTCCAAAAGATTGAATATGAATATTTGAATATTTCATAATAAAAGGAAAATATTAAAGTTGTTTGTATGACTATTATTTATTTATATTATATTTATATATATTTTTGGACAACATAAACTGAAATAGCTGAATTTTAATTTAATGAAAATATCTATGAAAGGTAGAGAATGCTTCTAAGATCACATCATCATAATCGTAATGAAAAACTCGAGTGAATTACATCCTAATGCACTTTCATTGCTCTAGGCCAATTACCCATTAAATATTATATAAAATGGCTTTAGATATCAGCAAAGTCTTTGCCTGCTATTTTCAAGCACTTAAACTATGACATTTGCACAGAATTTGCCAAGCAGGCAACGAATTCAGCCCAATAGCTGTGCCTTAAAGCGCCTCCGTCGCCTGCCGCTCCTCCCACGTCTCTCTCATACTGTTTGGGAAGTGCACGCTATCCACAAAAACATGCACTTAGATACACAATCTCCCGCGAGCAAAATAGTCACCTCTTGTTCTTGCCCTCTTGTTCTTGGGTCAACATACTGAAAGCTCCACGATTCGGCAAGCTGCAAATTAAATGCTTCAATTTAAATATTTATAGCTATTTGATGAGCAGCGTAACATATTTATTTTGCATGATTATCAAATGCATTTCCTAAAAATTTCACAAGATTTCTGCATTAACGCGACATTTGTAGGCCAAGGCGGCAACGTAGCGTATACGTAATGTGTGTGCGTCTTGAGACATTCTGTGACATTTTGTTTCACTTACAAATCTCTATCCTTCTACCATCTCTCTCACTCTCTCTCTCTCTCTCTCTGTCTCTCACTCTCTCTCTCTGCTTGTTACAACATTTCCATTGTCCCTCAGACACACGATGTAATTGCATTAGCTATGAGTACATGTGTCTCTGTTGCACTGTTGTTCTGTTGCTCTATTGTTGTATATGTTTTCTTGTTGTAAGTTCTTGCATCTGCCGGAAATTTATGCAGCATCTATTACAGAGTTTGCACACTGTATACGTGCTTTCAGCATGTATTAGTTAAGCCTGATTTATGTTGATTGGCAGCAGACAAGAACCCTGGCCTTCAGCACTGATTGTGCATTTTTTATATAACATACTGAAAGACTGAAGTAGAGGGGTTAATTGTCTGTGCTATTGAA
Source organism: Drosophila macrospina (assembly GCA_035042075.1). Classification (NCBI taxonomy): domain Eukaryota; kingdom Metazoa; phylum Arthropoda; class Insecta; order Diptera; family Drosophilidae; genus Drosophila; species Drosophila macrospina. The sequence continues at coordinate 182,593 of JAWNLW010000326.1, read as the reverse complement.
GCGTATTATAATTATCTTTCTATAGATCTCTTTAGTTAATTCGTTTTCTTGCAGGCAAAGTATTTATTTATACCACTCAGATAGTATTAGATATTTAAAAGGATCCACTCATTACTTATTAATTTAAATATATTTTATTTAAATAGATTTGGCAATACAATTACTGAAGTAATACATATATTTCTCTATTGAATATAAATACTTTTAAGATATTTAAGTTAAATTACAACTGTTCTATAGCGTCAACTTGTCGGAGACTTCTCGTGAGTCTCATAAATAAAGAGTTTCCCATTCGAGTTTACAGTTGTCAAGCTTCAACTTTAGGGGGAGCAATAGAAAAGCGCAAGAATAAGTAAACGCCAAACTAGCAGTTATCAAGAGCTGAAATAAAGAGTAAATAAACTGTAATAAATACACACAATTCAAACAGTTACCAAGAGCTTAAGTAAATGTCAGCCCTATAAACAGGTAAGTATTAATAACCCGTAAGAACTAGAGCACTAGAGGGGTTTGTAAATACGATGAGATTGTGTGAGGATTTGGAGAGCGGAGATGGCCGCAATCCCAGTCGGTTGTATAACACCCGCCATGCACTCAGAACAGCTGAGATATGACGTAATTAAATGTGGGCGAAACAATAAGAGAGAAATGACGGCCAGTCAACCCCCCCGCCAAATAGCCCTGAGAGATGGAAGCAATAGAGCCGATGACGTCGGGTATGAGACCTTTGTTTTTTGGTTTATGTAATTTACAAATATTGTGGCTTCCTATTTAGCCAGTCGAAGTAAAACTCTTCGTTGGAAAACTTTTGGTAGCAAGTAATCAATAAATATTATATTACTGAACTCTGCGGGAATCTTTCTTGTGTCTCCAACTCTCTCGCATTTCCTCTCTCTTTCTCTCTCTCTGTCTCTCTCCTTTTCTCTCTTCCTAGACTATTGCGCAAGTACGCGGCAAATTGCCTGGAAGTTATTGGTGTATTCGCTTTGGAAAGTCCGTTAGCAGGCTTTGAAGGCTACTGTGGGCTTGGCAATATTAATTGAGATTAAATTGAAAGTTATCAGAACAATAATAATAATTACTTAAATAAGATTAAGTAAATAAATGCAATAAGATATTAACTTTAGACAACATCAAAAAACATTTTTTAAATCTTATATTTAGTATGTTATATTTTATAGACAAATTAGCCTTTGTCGTAGAGAAACATATGTTTGACTATTGGAATACAGTTGGAGAAGCAGTTTGCCAATTGAGAAACAAAAACTGCTTGACATGCAGCTCACGCAAGCAGTTTAACAGCCACTGAATGAAATTGCAAATCGCAGCAGCAGTAGCAGCGATAGCAGCGACATTAGCAGCAGCAGCAGCAGCAGGAATGCCTGAAACCTTGAAAGCTTGCAGCCCAACTGTTTGTTGCTCTCCAGCACCCGAGCAGCCGGCTCAAATCTCATCCATTGGAGCCACCCACAAGCCACAAAGTCCAGTAAAGCTAAACGACTAAACGACTTCGTTTGAGGTTCCAGTTACGGCAACAGCGACAGCGACAACGGCAACGATAACGACGACGACGTCGGCACCCAGCTGAGAAAAAGCTACGAGGCGGCAAAAAAAGCTCCGCTTCTGCCTTTCCATGCGCATTTGTTTGCTCACCCCCGCCCCAAAAACTGTACGCAAGCTCGTCTGTATCTCTGCCTTTGAGTGCGAAATGACAACGGCAACGACAGCGGGCAGACGACCGTAGCCGAAGTTGAGCCGAACGTTTCGCTAACAATTGCAGCCGCGACGCTAGCGAAGTTTACGCTGAACGCTGGCACTATCATTGGCGTTTTAACTGTGGACGGTTGCTACTCGCACTCGCTGGCGGATTAACGGCACATAGCTATAAACAGATATATATATATATTTATATATATATTATAAATATATATACATATATATATATATATGCAGAGAGTTATTATGTACATGTCTGCTTAGAAAAAAAGGAGGCTGAAAAGCAGCGTTCAAGAAAATCCATCTGTATGTGTGTTGTTGTTGGTGCGCCGCTGCGAAAAATACAACAAATTTTCATGTATTTGCACAAAACGTTGGTTACATAAAAAAGAAGAAAAAAATTATCGAGGTGATGATGCAAAAGTGCTAAACGGAAAAAAATCAATCTCTACGACAAAAAAAAAAAGGAAAAACAACATAAAAAAAAAGCAAAACGAAATGAATATGAAGATTATGCAAAGTTTTCAAATGGTTTTCACATAATTGCAATCTGAAAGGAATGAAAATGAAAGACAGTTTCTGTAGTGATTATATGAACAGCGTTGGCAACGTCGACGCCAAAGGCGACGCGTCGAGGACACTGTGACAGCACCAGCAGCAGAAAGATATCCTTGTAGAACTTATATACATACCTAAATTCGATTTTTTTTTCTGCTGCTGCCCATAAAAAGAAGAAATACTAAAGAAAACAGATTTTCTAATGAAACAATGAAAGACAAAACAATAATAATACTGAAATAATTAACAGAAAAGTGTTACCAAATATTACATAAATGATAACGCGTAATGCAAACATAATACTTATCTAATACCAAAACTCATAGACAACGCCTTTGTGCCTACGAACAGTTTTGTTAGCCTCGAAATGTGAATCCTTTGCGAATAGATTGAATTGAGTTTAGTGCATTCACTTGTGTAATCAATATGCTTATATAAACGTAGTATAATCAGTGCATTTTCGGGTTATAGCCCACCCATTGGGCCAGAATACAATGCCAACAATTCAGTTTTAGCACAAAAATTCTACAAAAGTTGCATTAAATTCACACACACACACATAAACGCACATACACATACATTGCTGAATAGCATTGCCTACATTTGTGCGCCTTGCCATGCCCCTTTTGCTAGACACTTGCCCAACCTTTTCTTGTTACCCGCCTTCTTCACATAGCCAAGAGTCATATAGCCAAATAGCCACAGGCAGCAACGTAGTCGTAGCCACAACCGAGGCCATGCCTTCTGCGCCTCCTTCGGACGCGTTGCGCAATGTACGCTGCCAAACGGCAGTGACGCCGATGCCGACGTCGACGCCAGCGCCAGCGCTGACGCTGACGCTTACGCTGACGTCGCCGGCGGCAGCAGCATTAAAAGTAAGTCAAGCAATGCGAATGCGTGAGAGCGTCGTTCGTGTCTGTCTGCGTAACTGTGTTAGTGGGCAAGGAAGAAAGAAAGGAAAACCTAAAAGAAAAATGAAAATTACATTTTCTCTGATAAGCTCCTATCATAATTATCATTGGCATATAGGCTTTTAAAGAGTCTCGATTGGATCTAGCAAGTCTTCGCTGCTCCCAGCTGAGCTGATAGCTGGCCTATCATATCTTTAGTTAATCCTGCCGATTCCTTGGCATCTGCAACTAGCACTAGCCTGCTTTTCTTGTTAAGGGCAGGGGTTGTAGGGTTTGCCAAGGGCTGTGCTGGCTGTCATTAAACTGGCGCCCAGCTGTCAACTTTTATGGCCATAGCCCCAACTTAGAATGTGATTCCGTACAATTCCAAAGCTGCACCAAAAAAAACCTTCCAACGCCTCTTCCAGCCTCTCTTCCACTCTTGCGCTCGCTCTCGCTCTCTCTCGTTCCCGTTCTCTCTCTCTCTCCATCACTCACTCTCTAATTTGTGGCTGCCCTTTCTCTCCATCTCTGCGGTGCCACTGCGCAAACTCTCTTTGGCTCTGGCCAGCTTTGGATGCTTTTCCACGCTCCTCGTTCGAGATTACATAACAGTTGGCAGAGTGTGTGGCTAAAATCGGTAGGCGACTGCAATTTGTTTTCACGTAAATGGCCAAAGAGTTGACCAAATTAGCACAATTAATTAAGTAAAATTCATGAAAAATTCACAACAATTAACAGCGAGTGTGTTTAACTGTTTAACAGTTTAACAGTTGCCACTCTCGACACTAAAGTCCACTTGACGCCACTTTTCGCAGTGTGTCCTTGTGGCAAATAAAAAAAAAAAAAAACGAAAAAAATGAAAACGAAAAAGAAAAAGAAAACGCAACAACAGTTACATAGGCATACAGAGACACATACAATCGTATGTTTTCCACATTTGCTCAAATGTATTTGTAATGTTTATATAAGCTGCACAAGCGAAATGGCTCAATCAAGTCTCAAATGATTACACAAACAACAAAAGACTAAAGAGGCTAAAGTTGACAATGATAAGATAAACTAACATCAAATGTAATTGCATAAATTACAAATATATATGCATTGAGTGTTGAATATTGACAATGAGTTTAAGTTCATTTACGAAAAGGAGATCAGAATTATATATTGCAAGTGTTGCGCCACTTAATTAATGTTTGTTTAGAGGAAGCTGTGTGTGTGTGTGTGTGTGTGTTAGCTGGCCTGTTCTATTGCTTACCTTAGCTTACCTCCCAACAGGTGGTAAGGCAGGCATTAACTCACATCAATTACTCATATCCATTATGCTTATTTCTATTTCAGTAACCAAATAAATTTAGCGCAAATCTTAACACAATACTGCTACGAACATTCAAAAAGCCCATTTAAAAATGTTGTACCAACGCAGTTGATTAAGACAAACACAAAAAAAAACCAAAAAACAAAACAAAAAAACCAAACCAAATAAAATAAATATAATAAAAACAACAAATTAATAATAATTAATAAACGTATTCATAACAATAAGCGTTTAAAACTTAAGCATTAATAGTTTAAAACTAGTCTAACTGACAGACACAGATCGACATAGAGAGAGAGAGAAAGAGAGCGAGATAGAAAGAGAAAAAGAAAAAGAGAGACACCCTCAGTACTTAAAGCCAAGAAACAAGCTCGAAAATGGCCGACAAGAAGGTTGGTGAATACTATTCTCCGCCGCCAAAGATGGGCAAATGGGAGGGTTTCAGAAAATTCCTATGGAACAGTGAAACTAGCCAATGCCTCGGACGCACCGGCTCCAGTTGGGGTGAGTAACAACAACAACTTAAATTACAATATTGATATCCATTTATTATGTATTACTTAACGTATATGCTGTGCGCTGTGTTCAGCTCGTGTTAACATATTCGTCACCTGTCATCGAATCAATCAAATTGCGCATACGCCGCATATGCTGTAGGTGTGGTAATTGCTAGATTTTTGGGGGACATCCAAGGGCATATATCTAGCTTGTAACTGACTCAAACTGAACACAAAATACACTCAAAATATTAACTAAAGTTAATACTAATTGAAGACTTCCAGTCTGTATGTCTATTTAGATTCGATTCAAAAAAAAAAAAAAAAACAAAGCAAAGAAATAACTTATTTCCTATGCTAACTTCTGCTGTGATAGAAACAGTGTGAGCACTTATCTGTATTTACATGTTTATATACGTATATATTAAATTTCAACCTTCGTGTTTACCCTCTTAATGCGTATCGATCCATTGGACTCATTTTGTAAGCCATGCACAATAAAAAGTCACGTACTTTGGGCCAGTAGGCAATTTACTGGCAAGCACTAAATATAGCAGCTAATATTGCAGAGCCAACAATTCATCCAACCAGTGCACATGCGCTCCGTACATCAGTTAGTCCGACAAACAGAAAAAAAGAGTCAAATTTTCAATAGTAAAATTTTGTAGCCAACGATTGCATAACAATTATACATTACATATTCTAAGTGGCCAATAACGGTTCAACTTGCATACTCTTGCCACAAGCAACTATGACTAATCGCTTCATTTCGTGTGTCAACGTCATGACAACGACGAACAAAATATATCCACCAAATTGTCATAAATTCTTTATGCTTCCCAGCAAAAGACAATAGGAAATAGAAGATAAAAAATAAAAAAAAAAACGGTGGCAATTTGAAATTTACGATGTATTTAAATTTTGTTGATTCGTGGCCTTAGATAATGACTAAAATATCATATAGATATCTAACTATTATCGCTGAAAATAGCCAAGCAATTAGATAATTAGATTAGGCCAACTGATATGAAGTATCAACAATCAACATGGCAAGTAAATCAAAGTTGTAGAAACTCAGTTTCGATTGGGATTTGTCAACACGTTCAGTTGCAATCACATAGAACCACAATTTGCGATGATACAAAGCGCATTTCATCAATTTATCCCATACGTGTTATTGAACATTTTGACATTGATGGGAGCATAAGAGCCATAAGCTCCATCATTCAATTTCAACTGTCTCAGCTCTTGTCTTCCGCTCAGTTCAGCTGAGGCACGTGCTAGTTATTGGGTTATTTTTAGCACTTTAGCTTGGGTAGGGGAAGCAAGTAATTTTTAATGGAATTCAATTTGTGATGCTGTCGCATCGCATGATAATATATTGATATGTTGATATACTGATATATTGATGCCATGAATGATTTGTATGTATGCCATGCGATGCTCGAGACAGCGTTGAGCGATGACTGCGATAATTACGAAGCTAAATCGAAAATCTAAATCCTTTGAGTATAGCAAATAGATCTTGGAATTGTGAATTGCTTTACAGCCTTTAGAGCTGAATGAAACCTCATTTTGTAATTGTAGTTTCTGTCAACACACCTTAATTCCGTGTTCTCTTTCGATTGGCTATAACCCAGTTTAGAGTTAAGGGGGGGTAAGCGATACATGCACTATCATTGCGTGCAAAGAAAAGCAGCACAACAAAAATCAATTCTAACCTCATTCCATGGCATGTTGTACACACTGGCAGCAAGTGCCGCCCAAAGCTTAGCGCCAAATTGTGGGCGTGGACACAAAACAATTTTGTTGCCTGGCACGGCACGAAACAGTCTTTTGCCTTGTTGCATGATTGCTTTGTCTCTAACCTACTTACTTGCAACGTTGTGTTGCTTCTTCAGTTAAACACTTAACACGCCTCCAAGCGCCAACTCTCTTTTCCATTTTTTCCATACACACAAGTGTTGGTAAATACTTTTAGGCGCTTCTGTCGTGTCATTTCCCCAGCCATGACAACGCACATTCTCCTCTCCCGCTGAGTCTCTCCAGTTTCGTTGTGCTGCAGTTCTCAGAACTGTACTATATATATTTATATATATAAAAGCAAATTATTCTTTTAAGACAAAGCTACAAATAATTAAGTGACTCAATATAATAAAAGCTTACTTAACACAATAATTATGCTAGATTATTAAATAAAATTGTCATAAGATAAGAATAAAATTCATATAATGCATCTAAAGAAAAGGAGGTTATATTTATTCGTATTTTATAATTCATGTTACATAAATAAACACAGCCTAGTTAAATAGTAAATAAAAGAAAGTGCAGATATAATTATAACTAAAGAAATATATTTTATGCGCAAGCTCTTCTCTTAGAGCAAAAGTTTATATTTGAATATTTTTATTAAACATATTTTACCATATTTTCTACATACTATATATTTTCTTAGTAATTTCGCATACTAAATTCCAAAGTGATAACTCAGAAGTTCCCTCTGCAAGCTAGCTTTCTAAAAAGAAAAAGAAATTGTTAGTTTGTAAGTCACAACACATCAATTTCTGTCGTAAAATGCAACTAAAATCAAAGCGAATCACAGTGGAAAATGTTTCAATTGTTGCCCAGCAAATCAATTGAACAGCAATCATTTCAATCCGCCATTTATCGTGACATCAATGAGCTCAATTCATGTCGATGGAAGCAAAACGAGGGACATTTTAGTTAACGAGGTCCGACAATTTACACTGACCCATCAAATTGAGGCGAGCGCTAAATAATGTGCCAAAATCCATGGCATACGAATTTATCAGATGGTCTCTGATGAGCTAACATGTTGTTGACCTCCATAAGTTGACGGTCTGTTAAATGGTTTGCACTGGGAGGAAAAACAAAAATGAAAACAATTATTCAATCGACACTGCAATTAGCATGCGGTTCACAAGACGATTGCATAAGTGAGCACTTTAATGAGCTCAAGATTTTCCCTGCTCCATCTCAATCCTCTTATTCCTCGAGCTCAAAAGCTGCACAAGATTCAGCAACAATATAAGAAAGATACACGCTTCTAAATTGAGATACTTTCAATGTGCGCAATTGAAAAACAATTAAGAAAACTACTTGGATTGCTCTGTTTGTTGTCTGTCGTCTTAGCTATACTCTGTAAAATCTGGTTGAGTTAGTTAAATCGATACTCAAACTCAGAAAAACTCTTTTGCGATTGTCTCAAATATCTTCTTTTATTTTCCTCATTTTATTTATATTAACAGTTGCAGGTATTGTAATACAAATTGTATTCCTTGAGGAATGACAGCAATTCTTATTTATAATTCATTTCCCAAGTGAAAGCAGTGAATACTTTATATGCCTAAAGGGAAATGCAGCAAAGTTCGAGCCGCGATTTTCTTTCGATAAATTATATAGATTGGCAAATATTATTCCAGCTTATATTTTTGACAATATTTTGAACAATTTAAGGATTGATTTATTTTCTATTTACAATTATATTTTCATTTATATATATACTTAGTTTATATATTCAGGCATTGTTTTTAAAGTGTGTAATTCAATTGAGTTAGATAAATTCAAAATTAAAATATATATTATCATTTTAAGAATGTTTCTTTTTTATATAGCAATGATTCTTTTTAGAGATAAAAAAGAATTTAGAAATATTCAAATTACTGCAGAAAAGAGATAAAGTTAATAAAACTGCTTTATTGCGTGTCTTATTAAATATCAATAATAATTATATAATTTTGTATAATATATATATAAATCTCAATTAAACGCAAAAATATAAAATGTTTTTTAAAATTTAATTAATAATTATTAAACATAATTATTTTTATTTTATGTTACTGCTTAACTTCTTAATAAATAAATAAAAAGAGTATTTCACTTTTATTTATATATTTTATAGTTCATCTTGCATTTTAACTGAAATCTATAATTATATTGCTTTACATAATTATATAAATATTATTATTATTATGTCAGACATAAATAATAACAGTTAAGTGAGTTTCAGGAAACAATTTGTATTTATTTAAATATTTATATTGCAATTTAGTTGAAAGCAAAAAATAAATGTAATTTATAATATCAATATTTTGCTTATTTCTTTATTTTAACATATCTTTTTACGCAATGATCTATATATAAATTCTTTATAAATAGGCTTGAGCCTATATATGTGTATGTGTTTGTGTGTGTGTGTGTGTGTGTGTGTCTGTTAGCGCTTTTGTGCAACACAGCCCGGGGTGCTGCGAATCCTGATGTTGACAGTTGCATTTTCTGCTCCATTTTACTGGTCATTTTTCCGTTCTTTTATGTGGCAGCTGCTGCAGCTGCTGCTGTGTGTCTGTGTGTGTGTGTATGTGTGCATGTAATTTTTCTTATTTTTTCTGCAACTGTCAAAAATTACACAGAGCACGAGCCCCGCTTCCCGCACCCTGCTCTCTGCTGCAGTTACCGAAAGGTAAAATTGAAACTTAAATTAAAAAAAGAAGAAGAAATGGCCGCAATTCATTTAAATGTGTGTATTTGTGTGTGTGTATGTAAATACAGTATGCAATTGTAACATACAAACACACACACACACGTATAGACAACGCATTCACACACACACACACGCACACTGACACAAACAGTTACTCACCAATACAAATGCAGTTCGTTACAATTTTGCGGCAGCTGTGTAAATGGCAAAGTTCAGGCGAGAGACCTACAAAGCCAGAAAGGAAAAAGTGAGAGAGCCGCTGAGCGAGAGAGAGACAGAGAGAGCGAGAGAGAGAGATAGAGAGGGTGAGGGAGGGAGAGTGATAGGTTGATAGGAAGCGCTGGCGAAAGAGCGAGCAAAGTGTCATGTTGTCAGAGAGTCCGCGCACAATGCTGCGAATACTTAATGTTCCACTGAGACCTGCCAGGTGCTCACACGCACACACACGCACACACACACACATTAACACATAGACACACACGCTCACACACTCACACACTCATAGTGGTGAAGAGTGAGAGAAGCTCGCGTAAATCAATCGGATTTTAACCAAACTAAAACTGGAGAAGGCTACGTTGAGTTGAGCCGCCGCCTGGCAACCGTTTTAAATCAAACAAAAAAGAAAATCCATTTCCCATTTTCACACTGATTTTCGTGACATGTCACCATATATAATGTGTAAAAACAGCTACGTGTCCTGCGTAGAATAACCCACAAATACGCTTGTATTTCTACTTGTGTGAGAATCTGATCTCTATTTGGTTCGAGTTGATTATTACAAGATAATTTAATATAAATTAAATATAATATTATTTTACTAAAAAATAACTTATATAATAATAAATATACATAATATTACAATGAAACTATATAAATATTAATAATAATCAAATACATCTTTTATGTTAGGCAATTCTCAAGAATTGTATAAAAATCTACTCAAATTGAAACTAAGAATTGAGTTTCTAAAATGCTTAATAACTTTGTTGATTATTTTATTTATATTTTTTCTATTTATTATTTGTTTCTTATTATATTTAAATACTAATCTAATTAAATATACATTTTAATTTGATATTAACTAAACTATATATATGCATCCACACTTAATTTACAATTTAATTTATTTATTATTATTAATTTATTATACATTCTACTTTCTACATATTTGAGCACACAGATCCCTAAGTAAGCTGCGTATTCTTTTTACTTAATCATCATCTTAAAAAAGAGTTTCGCATTTATAGGAAATATCTAAGGCATTTGCTTAAAAATAGATCTTATCTTCAGTCTAGATTTATAAATATTATAAAATTGCATCTAGAACAGAATCTTTGGAGATAATTCGAAGTTAAATTAAACAGTTGTGCTGTCAACCAAAAACTAATAACAAATTTGTACAGCTCTTAATAAGTGCGCACGACAACTTACTTATTCTTCACTCCCCTCCTTCCCAAACCCTCCTGAACTTTTCCAACTTCCACAAAACCTCAACCGCAGTTCGCAGTAGCAAAAGCGACTGCGACCGCTGAAACCAGAGAAACCAGAGCAAGCAGCTCGTTAAGTGCAGAAATACACTTAAGCATACACAACCACACACACACACACACACACATACTAATGTACATGCCACTTGGAACAACAATAAGAAAATGTAGAATAAAAAGCACAACCAACTGCAAAGGCACCCCTCGTTTCACGTCCCCCTGCCCCACAGCACAGCACTGAAGAGCTTGAAGTTAGCTTCAGTGTTGCCATGCAAAACTGATTTTTATTTAACTGCCTACATATAACGTAAGTAAATTACGTAAGGCCATGAAAGCGTTTTCCGTTTTTCACGTTTTTCCATCTTCACTTTGAGCGCCTCAATTGACATGGGAACTGAGCAGCAGCTCTAATCTTTCAATTACAATTACAATTACAATTCATTAATTGCAGCGCTGCTCATATATATATATATAAATTAGGGTAAGAATAACAATAAATTGAAGCAAGATCTTAGTACAAGTACTTCCATATATCAACGACAGTTAGTTAATCTCTCTGCTGCAAGAAAATCGAATTTCTTAGCGCTGTTGTGGCAACTTCAGTTGCCATAAAGTCTTGCAACTTATAGTATTTTCTATCTCTGTTTTGTATATTTCCATTTATATATATATATTTGTGTGTACTTATGTGTGTGTGTGTGTGTGTGTGTGTGTAGGTATATGGCCATGAGCCTGCTTTGTCAGTGAGCGAAGGGAGAGTGCATCTCAAATAGCTTGTTGGCCAGAATTGCTAAGGCGCATGCGCCCTTTTGTATTGCCAATACTTGCCAATACTTGCCAACTTGCCAACTAATTGACCATGAGAACAATTAATGTTGCCAGCATTTTGAAGAAGACTTAAAATATTAACAAGTTACATATGCATTAATGAGGAAATGCGCTTTCATTTTGTTGATCGATTGTTGATTGATGATTAAGATACATTTCGAATAAGCAACATTTCAATATGATTATCAATTTGAATACATTGCTTGTATTACTTAAATGTTGTGTATCTTCTTACTATTTAAATGCTATCAATGCTTTGTTCTCTTTATATATATTTGTTCCATTCCATTATGGTTATTTTGAGTTCCCACGCTGCGCACAGCTCGCACAGACTATCCAGTGATTAATGGCTTTGCAAATTATGACAATGTCAATGTCAATTCCGACAGACTCGCATATCTGTCTTCATAAATTATTTCATTTATGAATCGAGTCCAACAGAGCCTGTAGCAGACCTCGTGGCGTATACGTAATTTAGTTGAGTTAATTTCAGCTATTCCATTGATAATGCCAAGCAGCACGTTATCCATTAAAAATTTAACAAATTTTAACTAAAAATAGCCCGAAATAAAGCAAGAGTAAGTAGCATACAGTAAGAGAGAGTGAGGGGGAATGCAGAAAGAGCAGTAGAAAATCGGAAAAGTCACTTTCTATTACATCGAAACTCAGCGACCTTTTAATCACTCTTAATTATAAAACAGAAATGTCAAAATGACAAACCAGTCAACTAGCTGTACAAGGGTATTGGTGGCACACACACACACACACACACACACACACACACACACAAACTTTACCCCAACCGCTTCAAATTTGCAACTAGCGCCAAGAAAATGTCAAAAGTCGTGTATTGTGTAACCTGCATGAAGTAGCGACGGGCACCCAGAGGGGAAGGGGGACATACCGTGAGCTCCTAAAATAGCCCAACTGTCAATTAGCCAAGGGCATAAACAACATTTGCTTAAAATACTTTAGCTACGAAAATACCTGATGCAAAAAGCACAAGAGCCCTTAAACAAAAGCCACTCAATGAATAAGCGTAGATAATTCTAACGAGTTTGGCTTAAATTAATAATAATATATATAAATATATACACATAAGTGTGTATATATGTGTATATATAAATTAAGTAAAGTGACATTTTCAATCCAAATATAGTTAATAGAGAAAAGAAAGAAAGATAGAAGAAACTGATATATTAGGCATTATTAAGTATGTATATATAAAATGTATTTCTATTAATATTTATATATAAATTAGGCATTATTTTATATTTAAATATCGTATTTTTGAGAGCAAACAAAACTGTCTGAGTAAATATTTTAGTTTTATTTAATATTAGTGCAAACATTTCATAATACAGACAGTATTAAAATACTTTTAAAGCTATAGATAGATTATATAGCATCTGTAAATTATATTACAATATTTACAAATACCACAAAATGCAACTCCCCATCTAACAATATAAATAACTGTGACACAAAAGCCGCAACATTTAATTATGTGGCAGCTAAAATATTTATGCCACATTGTGGCAAACAAGAAAATGACTTAATTACCAGCAAATTCAATTAATTACATTTTGGTTTATATGTAATCAACTGGATGTGTATTGATTTATTTATGTTCTTTCTACTTGCAGCAAAAATTTTACTTTTCTATATTATATTCTATGCGGCGTTAACCGGATTCTTTGCTGCCATATTTGCGGTGTTTTATCAAACATTGGAGGCTGATAAGCCGAAGTGGATGCTTGACAATGGATTGATTGGATCGAATCCAGGTGAGAATAACTCAATTCAAAATTAAAAAGAAAAAAATTTTAAAATAAATAATATATAAAGAGTAAAATAAAGCAAACTATTAAAGCAAATTTATAATAAACTTCAATAACATATAATATAATTATAAATAATATATATAAATGAATTCAAAAAGTTCAAATGAACTCAACTTGCTTCACATTCTCAATCAACCAATCGACAGCTATACAATTTATTCACAACTGCCACACACACAAATAACAGTTATAGAGGATGACATGCGTAACTCATAAATATAAATATGAATATACACATTCATATTCATATTCATAAATAGCAGTAAAAATCCCCAAATGGCCCAAGCCACGCCTATGAACACGCAGCCAAAATGTATAAAATATGTGAATAAAACGCTAACAATTTAATTAACTAATAGACTACGATATGTAGCAGAACGAGGCGTAGAATAGAGTTTGCTGCTTAGCCTATATGTCGTTATACAACACTGTTTTCTGCATTCACAGGACTGGGCTTTCGACCAATGCCCCCAGAGGCGAATGTTGAGAGCACTTTAGTTTGGTACGAATCATCGAAGAAAGATAACTATAAGTATTGGGTTGATGAAACTGCACGATTTCTGAAATGTAAGTACAGCAAATGAACTAGAAAATAGTTCTTTTCAATTATTTGCATTTTGTTATTATAACGGTTTAATTTGTGTCCATTTTTTTTACATACTCACATTTGTTTTTTATGTTTTTTTGTGAAAGATCACAGTAAGTGAAAGGAATTTGAATGTGCCGAATACTTATTGCTAAAACTGTTTGCTAACTTTAGTTTTGAAACCAGCAACTAAAAGATTAATTGAAATAACTATTCAGCTAATTCATATATATATTTATACATTTCTTGTGCTCAGCTTACGATGATATACCCAAGAGGAACCAAGTGAACTGTTCATTCGAGCAACTGCCAACAGACGGCAAAGTATGCGGTGTTGAGGTACACAGCTTTGCGCCTTGCACAATTGAGAATAACTTTGGTTATCACGTTGCCAGGCCCTGCATATTCCTCAAGCTGAACAAGGTAATACTACATCCATTTAATCGATTTTCCAGTATAGCACACTTCTTTTATTAATGTCTTTAGATCTACAATTGGATGCCACAAATTTACAACGATTCAAAAAATTTGCCCGCTGAAATGCCCGAGGAGTTGAAGCAGCACATTAAGGAGAAGCAGAGCCTACGACCAAATGAGGTTGACTTAATCACTTTTCAGCAACCACATCTGATGATCTTTGTTAATGTCTTTCCTTTTTTTTCAGACTGGTGTTGTTTGGGTGTCGTGTGAGGGAGAAAATCCCGCCGATGTTGAGAACATTAAGGCACGCGATTATTATCCCCGCATGGGTTTCCCCCATTATTACTTCCCCTTCAAAAACATTGAGGGCTACATTCCGCCAATTGTTGCTGTTCAATTCACCGTTGAAAGTAAGTGGCTCACATGATGCTCATTAATTGTTACAACTATACTTACTCAGTGATTCCATATACTTAACTATAAGTCTCACAAGTTGTGAGTATTAGAGCGGAATATATAGTACAGGAGGAAAGCTGCTTAAGTTAACATTAAATAATAATAGATTTACAAACATTCATACATTTATAAAGAGAACAAAGCATAGAGCAATAGGACTGTCTAGAATTTTAATCAAACTCTGCCCCCCTCCAGCTTCCTCATCCAAGACAAAAGAACTGCAGGCGACCCGAATTCCGCACATATCAAAAGGAAGCAAAGCCGTATAAAGGGGAAAAGAAAAAGGAAAAAGTATCAACAAAACCCAATTTCATGGCACAATAAACATTAATAGAGAGGAAGAAGCTGGAGCACATAGAATAGGGAATAAGTTTCAGTAAACATTCCACTAAATAATAGTAAACTTTCTAAGCGATTAAATGGCTTCTTCAAGCAGAATTTAATGGGGAATATGAACTAGTTTATCAAGTAAAATCTGTAATTATGCGGAAAATAGAACTCGTTAATTGTTGCAAAGTATAGAAGTAACTAGAAATATATGTGCTTTCATTTCTGAATTCATAATTACATATTAAAATTACATACATAATAATATTATTATTATTACAAATTAAAACTTGATTGTCACCCTCCTTAGCCGGCGTATTGATCAACATTGAGTGCAAAGCCTGGGCTCATAACATCCATCATGATCGCTCGGATAGGAGAGGATCCGTCCACTTTGAGTTAATGGTCGACTAAGAGAAACGCAGGGGAAGAGTATCACAAAAGAGCTAAACAAGCTACAAAGAACAGCAACAGGATGGAAGAACAGCAAGGCAAAGTGGAGCGAAGGAAGAAGGAAGAAGGAAGGAAGCAAGGAAGAATGGATGGACGGATGGATGGATGGATGGATGGTTGGATGGTTGGTCAGAGGAATAACTGGATCCGCTAAGGGATGCAGACGGAGGTGGCTCGAAATAGGCATACAACAAATGCAGATTAAGATGAAAGTTAAGCAAAAGTCGCGTTTCATGAAAATGCAAACAGTGACAAACCCACACAAACACAAAAAACCAAAAAAGTAGCAGCAAGCAAAACCGAAAAAAAAGAAAAACAAAAAACCAAAAAAACCAAAAGAAAAGCTAAAGTAATATAATAATGAAAAGTAAATACAGCAACAACCAAAGAAAAAGAAAAAAGCAAAACTAAAACAGAGCTACAAGAATAAAAGTAAAAGCAAAAGGAAAAAAAGAAAACAAATAATTAAAAATAATATTACTAAATCTAGCGCTAAAATGCTAAAACTACCCAACGCTATCAAGACGCCCCCACACACACACACACACACACACACACATACACATACACACACACATTCACACACACAAACACAAACACAAACTTAATTTGTTAGGAGAATTTTATTTAGTTAACAATTTAGGCAAAAATAGCAAAATGGTTCAAATTGGCAAGCCACATAATTTAGCGCAAAATATGATATTAAAACAAAAAAAAAAAAAAAGAAAGAAAGAATAAAAACAAATTGTTGTTAACAAATTCTACTTTGTTTTTGGTGTAATTTAATAAAGATATAAACGACAAACAGCGCAGCGAACAAATTATAAACAAATGAATGCAGCAACTGTTCTTAACTCAATGAGAAACGTGTTAAATACATAAAAACAAAAACAATTATTTATATTTATAATACTTAAATAAATAAAGAATATAATAAATGAATAATTGGAACGCATATATAAACACAAAACATATGTATACATACGTACATAATTGCATACATTAGGAACATGACCCAAACAAAAAGGAAGAAAACCCAAAACGCAAAACGCAAAACCAATATAATTTGTTTAAATTTATTATAAATTTAAACAAGCGGCATTAACCCCATAAACAGCAACAGCAAGAGCAGATCATAAAGAAATGTATAACTGCAAATTTCTAAAGCAAAAAACATAACTGTAGATTAAAATGAAAAACAAAACAAACGCAAAATAAATGAAAGTGAATAAGAAATTAACTGCAAGGCAAAGTAAAAGTCAAAGTCAAAGAAAAACAATGCGCAGAATATTTGATAAACACAAAGTAAAACAAAAGCATATAAATGCAAACAAAGAAACCACAACACATTTAAAATTAATACTCTTCACTTATTATGAAAAAAAAAACCAAAAACAAAAAAAAAAACAAACAAACAAAAAATAACAAGATCATTAATGTGAAAATTGCATGAAAATAAAAACAAATATACCGACAAAAAAAAAACCAAAAAAACCAAAAAAAATACAAAAAAAAAAACTATAAAATATAATAATAATTGAGGCAAAACAGATAAATATAGCTGAAAGTAAAGTACAGAGTAACTGGTTACAATAAAAACAAAAAGAGTATATAAAATTAAAATATATTATGTATACAAAAGAATCCCAAAGAAAGAATAATAATAATAAAACGAACTTAATTTAACTAAATAACTAAAACCCTACCGTTTCGATATAACATTTTTAACAGCCATCTCTTAGCAGACGTAGTGCCAGTACCCATGGGCCGATCCACTCAAAACAAAGATCCGTAATACCAACTGCAAGCGATAGTTAAAAGAAAGCATGAATGTAAGAAAGTAAGAAAGTATGAAAGTAAGAAAGTAAGAAAGTGAGGGCAGCTGCAATTCCCACTAACAGATCCAAATACTCCCTCCCATCCACTGTTTAGGAACTTTTCAAAATAGTTGGATTTCTCTTTCGTAAAATATTTGAGTTTTTTTTTTGTAAGATTTATTTTGATGTTGCTTTATTTGTTTGATAGTCAAGACAACTTCATATGCTATAGGCCTCAGCTAACCTAATAACTTTCTCGCTCTCTTGAGTCCTCTCCACACCCCCACCCCTCCACATAAAAAGCAAAAGAAAATAAAAGGAAAAAAATATAAAAAATAAATAAATAAATAAAAACGAATAAAAAGCTAAATCTCTTAAACGGCATACTAAGCTTTATAACTAACCCCCTTTTACCATCCACTTAACTAGTGCTAGTCTAAGGTGTAAGAAGCAGATGAAAAACCAAACCCAACAAAACGAAAAACGAAAAACAAAAAACAAAAAAAAAAAAAAAGAAAGAAGGAAAATAAATTGATTATAAAATTAAACATGAAATGTTATAAAGTTTTGCTACAGATGAAGCAAAGTCTCTAAATAATAGTTTAATGGAAAATGTTATACTTAAATATATATTATAAATATATTATTATAAAAGAAAACAAATACTTTTATTAAATGAATTTAAAAGTAATGCAAATCATAGGCAAATTCTCGTTGAATTTTCCCCCATAATAAAATTATAAATGGGCTCCTCTTTTCATCTGGAACTGGAACTTTTGGCCGCCTAAATGAAAGACAAACATTTTTAAAGCCTTTTCTTATATATAGATTTCCTACAAATTTTACAATTATTATTATTGCTTCACATTGCATAATTTTTTCCGAATAAATTGTAAAAAAGAAAAAAGTGCAAAAGTTCCGAACAAGTTCCGAGGAAGTAAATTTCAAACTTTAAATATTTCAATAAAAAATGAATAAATAAATAAATGTAAACGAATTCAACAGGCAACCAATAACTTGTTTGCAACATAGTTTTCGAAATGAATTTTCTAGTGCATGTTTTCCTATAAATTAAAACCAATTAACAAAAAACAGAAATAAAATAAAAAGAAGCAAAATGCGAAGAAAAACAGAAAAACTAAGCAATTAGTTAAGTAGTGAAATAAAATGCTGCAGTTTGCATTAAATATGCATAAAATATGTAAACACGAGTTGTGAGATCACTCAATTTTTTGATGCAGTCGCGGGCAGCCGTAAATCTTAAGAAAATAATAAAAAAGAACAATGAACAATTGAAAAAGAATCCCATAGCTATTTGCGAATTGAATTGTATTGTTTTTATCCAAAATTTCTACGCACAAAATTTCACTTCAACAATTTCTTTCGACCGGGCAAAGTGTGTTCCCAAAACCGCCGATAAATATTAGTAGTTTATATAGGGTAACAAAAGCTATAAAAATATAATAATTAAAAACAAAAAAACAAAGAAAAAAACATAAATAATATATATAAAAATAAAAACTGCCAAGTAAATGTTTGACCCTCTAGCGCGTGTATTAAAATTTTCAAAATAAATTATGTAGGAAAATTGGCTTTTAGAATTTTTCAATTTCAATTAAATTCATTAGATATCGGCAAATGAAAACTTTATTTGCACCACAAATGCTTGCTGATCCAAAATGTTGCATACTTTGTTGCACAATCTATTGGCATGCGGCAACTACTAGAACACACTTGAAAAACATATTTAACAAGAATATATATATGTATAAACTGCCATTTTTTACACCAAGTGTATGAAAACAAAACGAAACAAAACAAAACGAAAAAAAGAAAACAACCAAAAACCAATGAAACAAACACGATTCATGTGACTCTTTTGTGTGTAAACAGACAACTTACGTAATCAGCACAAGGCAACTACAATAAATGTTCAAGAATTCTGAAAACGCAACTTTTCCTTTATTCAACAATTTCACAAAACAACAAACAACAACAACAGCTACAAAGTCAACAACAACAACAACAATTACTTATGTTTGCAGCTTTTGGAAACAATCGACGAAGACGTTGACGATGACAATGACGATGACGATAACAATGACGATGACGATGCTGCTTCTAATTTCGTGTCCAGTTTTGAAACTGATCTAAACAATTTCATATTCAAAATGTGGCAGATGTTTATTTGAAATACGTTTTGACCAATTTAATAAACTAGTTTAATGTTACCAATTGACTATGGATTGAGCCAAACTGAACTCATTAGTTAGTTCGTTTAGTTGCAATCCATTAGATTATTCAAATCTACTCAAGTTGCCACGACACGACTGAGTATTCATGATAGAATGAATGACACTGCCACGCCCACACATTTTGGCAAGTATTCGAAAGATTCCAACTGAAGAAAAGCGTGAAGTATGCAAATTTTTGGATCATTATTTGCCCGAGACCTCTCTCACAACACGTGCAAACCGCAGCGAATAATATGAATGCAAAAAATTAAAAAAAAAACAAAACTGTTTTAGAAAAACTAAAAAAAAAACGATAAAAAAAGAAAATAGCTTGCAAAATTTGTTGACCTAATTTGCAAATCCCATTTGGTTGAAACAACTAAAAGAAGAAAATAATTTATTATTTAAATAATGATATATGTATAGAATTAAGATATGTAACATTACGGTATACAAATATGTATGCATATGTTATATAAATGGTAAATGAAAATGAAAATAAAAGCAGCATGTAAACTATACCTAAGTACGATTACTGCATATTTTAATTTACAATAACAACAATAACAATAACAATAATAAACCAAAAATGTTAAACAACATGTTTAATCAAAAATTCATCTATAATTATCAAATATAATTTCCTTCACCAAATGCCAGAGAAGCTGCAGTTGCTTTACAAAATGGTAATGAGCTGATGATATAACAATATTTTGATTTGCAAATTGCAATTGTAGTTGAATTTTCAAAATAACATTTTAATTACATTACAACTGCGGCAAGGCAGTTGCAGTTAGTGAAAGAACGAATCAATAAAAAGTAACAAAAAATAAAAAAGAAAAAAAAAACAAACAAACATATTTCATTTGCTCTAGTTTTGAGATTTATTTAAAGTGAAACAAAGTAAAATATTAAAAATAAAAATAAAAACAAAAGAGAAACCGAACAGAATTGCTTTAATTTAGATTTAAAAAATAAATGAAAAAGAAAATAAATTATAGATAAAAGAAAACATTCATAAAAGAAAACAAAAAATCATGGTAAAATAAAAAATATATTTATGTGTAACAAAATGATGAAAAACAAATACTGCTTTTGTATTGTTTAAGTTTAACTATAAATCAATGACAAAGTTTAAATATAAATAAAAATAAAGACAAAAACAAAATAAGATGTAATATTAAAATGAACTTACAACAAAAAGTAACTGAACATCAACAAGAACAAGAACAAGAGCAACAACAACAAGAACAACAACAGCAGAAAGCTTCATAAACAATGATAATGTCATGTATGAGTAACAAAAACGAGAAACTGTTTGAAAAATTTTACTGAATTCAATAAAAATATTATGTTGATATGGAATTAAGTAATTCCAAATAAACAAAAAAATTGTTTTATTTTACAACTAATCAGCAGCATTTTTCCAAAGAGTTAAAGAACAATGAACGAGTATCTGGCATTCTGACGTCGCAATGTGTTCCATATTTGAATTTAACTGCCAATAACTGCCTCTAACAGAGTTGTTATCATTACAGAACCAAGAGGAGCAGAACATTTTAACAGTGGCTCGTAAGTAATTGAGCACACGTTTATACACATATTAAAGATGCTTTAATTGTTGACAATATTTGGCTACAATGCAAAAATCTGATTTATTTATTTCTTTGTTAACGGAGTAGTAATTATTGTACAAACATTTTAAAAATGGATATATGGATATATTAAATTATACTCGATAAGTTAGGCTTTGAAATTGTTGCCTATCGACCAACCACCACAAATAATCGATAATCCATCAAACAACTGCGGGTATTTATAATATATTTCTGTTCAATTTATAACCGTATACTCTGGATAAGATTATCAAACACCTTCAATTAAGTAAATGTCTTCTATTGCTGATCTGAAACATTGAACGAATTTATTAATTACCTTTGAATTTTTGCGGTGAAACCAAGGTCTTCTGAATTTGCCATTCACAACGAAACTGCTGTTGAAATGAAATTCAATGAATTCTAAATTTAATTTGTTTTATGTGAGCGGATATTTAATTATAATAAAATAATATATTAAAGTTAGCATTACACATTTATCTACATTTAATAATATAATCTTGAAAATATGAAAAATAATCGATAAAAAAGTATGAGTGCATAAAGATTCGATGAACTAAAATGAACTGGAACAAACTCTTGAAGCCGCGTCACTTTTTTCTATTTTAAAATAACTTAAATCGTAAATTTGTAATAAAAGAAAGATATTCCATTGTCAAAAACGGTTTCCTAAATAATAGTTAGGCTGTGAAACATTTGTGTGGTGACCGCAATAAACAAAAAGAAAAATATTGGAAAACCTAGATCGCAAAATCAACGTGCAAAAAAGGACGCCGACGCCAACATAAATTAGCATCGCATTCCCGCACATCCTTGGCTCAGATCGTAAGTGAGTTTCAACAAACACAATATGAGCAAAGACATTTACTACTCGGATAAGTACTACGATGAGAAGTTTGAATACAGGTATGTGGATCTACGGGATGCAACTGTAAATGCATACTCTTGTATATAGAGATCATTTATATGCTATGTTCTCCCTTGCAGACATGTGGTCTTACCAAAAGAGCTCGTCAAGCTGGTCCCTAAAACGCATCTGATGACAGAAACAGAATGGAGATCCATTGGCGTGCAGCAGTCGCGCGGATGGATACACTATATGATTCACAAGCCGGAGCCGCACATTTTGCTATTTCGACGTCCCAAAACGGAGGAGTAGGCGGTCAAACAACTGTTAGCTCGCATACTATCACATACACATTCTTATACATCCACATACATACACACATACATATAAGCGTTCAGATACAGCTGAGTTACGGGGCAGCTGCTGTTGCTGCTTCTGCTACTGCGCACTCGGTGGTAGCTGCACAACTGTTGCGGCGGCGTAAAGACAAAACCCACACACACACATACTTACATACGCACGTACACATACACATACCCATACGATTTACGTCCATTCAATTATTATTTTGCACATGCACTGTTTTGGTTTTAAGTGTCGTTATTCCCATTGATGGTTTTTAAAAAGTTAATATATTGAATATGTTGCCATATGTTTATAGAAGGGAAGAGAGCGAGGGAGAGAGATCGCCGTAGTTTAAAATTAACCTTTTAACTTGTAACCATCTGGAATTTCGAATCCATGTTTCCTGCTTATTAAATCGCATTCCGATTTTATCATTCAATTTGTATTTTAAATTTAAATGCCGCCATAGTTAAGTGCACCCAATGTTTTATAGTATGTTATCTGAAAACTCACATCGCGATATGAAAATTGCCAGCATATTTTCACTTAATATTATAAAAAAAAATATATATGATTTGTGATCTTGAAAATTTTAATCAATACATAATGCATACGTTTAAACATAATATAAATTTAAAAATACAAATAAATACTTATATATGTAGAGGAATTTCAGCGTTGATTGCTCGAAGTTTTTCAATACCCAATACAATCTTGTTTTGCTAACAACATAATATATAATAACCTACTCAACTTTGATTTCTAGATCGTATTCTACATTGAATTTCAACTGTATCATTTAAGATCCGATAAATTAGAATATTTACATGTTTAGTTCCTGTTTCTTCACTTGCTGAACTTACTCGCAGATGCCTACAGATTGACAATCAATCGAAATTATAAAAACTTCAAGAATTAGTTTAATGATAGATGTTAGACTTGTCTACTCTCCAAATATACTTACAACACCTAATGCAAAGACATCCCGTTTACTTTCAAGTATCTTCAGTTAGTCTCAGTGATTATGTAGTTATGAAGAGTTGATTATCAGTTTGAAGTGCTGCAAATACACACATCCTTTTCTTCAGTGAAATACCTATTTATATATACAATTGTGGTACACTAATGCAACTTTCCTTGTACCCATTAATGCGGTATAGGGTATATAATGTGCATATGTATTTGTGGTACACAGAGTGATGATATTTTCATTTTCCACTTTCAAAAATGAAGATCGACAGTTCCGGTAGAAATGCTTTACACGTTTTCGTACATACAGTCATAAGCAAAAGTATTCTGACAGAGCGATTTGCAATGTTTGGCGACTCACTTTTATGCACTGAATGATATATATAATATAATAAAGTAAATAAAGCAAATGAATTGAATTAATTTTAATATTTGATCCCTTATCAAATAACTGATTAGGAAATTATTTAAATTATTGTTTCATTCGAAAATTGTATGTAGAGAAAGTAAACAAACAATATTTTAAGAAGTTCTATAACTTTCGCCCACAGATTATGGGAAATGTAATACTAACTATGAAATGAAACGCTTCTTGATGAGATTAAGTATGATTTGCATATTTGTATGAAGTGTTTAAGTTAATTGATTGCTTGGTTGTCCACTCAGGATCTATCAGAAGTATATTTTTGATTGTTTAGGCTTATTTACAATACACTTGGCAGTGAATTTGTCTAATTAAAATGAATGACAAATATTTGTATACTTATCAATGTAATCACAGACAGATAAGAGTTATGTTAACTATTAGAAGCTTTCAAATCGCAGGCGTTTGATATTGTAAATTCTCTAAAGAGAATAACTTTATCAAATAATTGTAATTGTAGAAATACTTATGCATATGACTGTGTGCATATACAGATGAGAAAGAGCTGACAAAAATGTGCTGTGCTTTGCGTAGATGCAAGGGTAGCTGCTGCTGGTTATGAATTCACCACCCAAGGGAAGGGACTACGACAAAACGCTGTCAACAACGGGCATTTACTCACAGTTAGGCCCTGCCACTTACCCGTAGTTATCAAATAGCGACAAAACCCCGATACGATTTTATTTGTTTCGTTTTTTTTTATTTATTTTATTTTTCGCCTTTTTTGTTTTTGCTTTCCCACCAGCGTGTCGTTTGGGGTCGCTGGCGGTGTCGGTGTCGGTGTCGGTGTCGTTGTCGTTGTCGGTGTCGGTGTCGGCCAACGGTCAGCAGAACAACAGAACTAGCCCCCAAGGCAAATCGAATAGACACAGATCAAAGGCAGCTGTGACACTGCAGCAGCAGCTGTGCTGATTTTTTTTTATTATTACTATTTATTGTACGATTCATGGCATGAGGAAAGCCGGATATGCCTAATTACAATGAGTTTGCATCGGTTTCAAGACATTCTGATCAAGTTAAGGTGTCAACAAAGAAACGCTTCTATTCTATTCTTGTCAAACTTGACATCATTTAAAAGGAAACTTATGGGATCTTTAAGTAATGAAATATTTAAAATATGAATGAACTTAAGTTATAATATATTTGGCATCAATTAAATGAAAACTTGTGGGATCTTTAAGTAATGAAATAATCTAAATATGAATGAACTTAAGCTATAATATATATATTAAGTAAATCAAGTAAATGCTTATCTAAAATTGAAGCACAAAAACATTGCATTTGCAATATTTATATGCATTTGTATCAGATGTACACGAAATACTCCAGAGCAGCATACATATAAATTAGGAGGCTAAAAGTTTTAAAGTTGTATTATTACTGTATTCAGATAAGAATTAATAGCATATTTCATTATTTCACGAATTAATTTCCCTAGATAATATCTATATATATCAATCTATAGTTTTATTAATAGTATTGCTTAAGCATATAAGTAAAGCATCTCGTTCTAAGTCGTTCCTTGTCCTAAATCCCTTTCCAACTTAGCATATGTTCACTGTTGTGCAACAAAATAAAAAATATAAATAAAAACTTTAGAAAAAACAATAACAGGCTGATCAGAGCACAACTTATACAATGCCGAAACTAATGAGTGAGAAGTGGACGACAAAGACACTGAACTACTTTTGAAGGAAGGTGCAAGGAAATGTTGGGAAAGTGAAAGAGCTCGAGTTGATAATGAATTCTCTTCAATTTCGCCAGATGATTGAAAGCGAAACTAGGCAAATGCAGAGAACAAGGCTTGCTAATTATGTGACAACGTCGACGTCGACGTCAACGTCAGCGTCAGCGTTAGTGGGAATGCGTTGAATGCGTTACGTGTGCGCTGAATGCAATTGATAAGCATCGCGAAATGCAGTGACTGCGACTGCGACTGCGACTGCGACTGCGACCGCGTAAGCAAGAACATATTTAATGAATGAAAGTAATCCAACACAAACACACACAATGATATGTTGCTGCTGTCGACGTGGGCAGCGCAGTCGCGAACATTTTGCTCGCTCGTTGGCTACGTTTCAAATTTGATTTTGATGTAGTTTTAGTACTATTTTATAATCAGGCAAGCAAAGTTGAGCTGTCTCTATTCACCGTTCTCACAGTTCGAAATCTCTTTTCTCTCTTACGTCCAAATTGCCAGTGGAATCATCATTGTCAATTGTGCAAACAGTGCAAACTGTGGCCCTCCGATCGGTGATCAGTGCATGAGTCCGATCAGTCGTGCCATCGTCGCGTGCTCGACAACACAACACAACTCAACCCAAAGCAACACAACACAGCACAACACAACAAAACACAACACAACACAATAAAAGCGCGTTCTGTAGTATCGTGTAGTTGCTGAAAATAGAGTCGATATTAAATAAATTAACCAAAAGGTTTTAAGTTTATGCAAATTGAACTGAGGCTGCCGTTTATTACATATATACACACACACTAATTTGTAAGTGTAATAAATAATGCGATATCAATGCTATAAACATTGTTAGCAGAGACATATAAACAATTACTTATATCATGTAAATGTCAGTTTGAATAATGAATATTAATAACAATTCATTGACAATCACAGAAGTACTCATCAGCAGTTGTGAATTAAGTGAATGACAATCATTTAACACTTGCATTATAAATGATAAATAAAACATGTATTATTTTTATTATTTTTAATATTTCTAATATTAATTCTACTTATAAAAAGTGGGTAAGTTTGCTGAAATTTCTGAAATTCCTCAAGGATTCGTAATATTTATTTGTCTTTCAGAAAGTGTTTCTATTCAAATAGAAATGCATTTTGTTTACTCGTCATATATATTACGAATTTTAAAAATACACTTAAACCTTTCTACAGCAAACACAAAGAGAGCGCATTAATTTAATTTTTCATTTTAAAACATATTTTATTGTAATTTATATAGCACACTCAAATGCTGTAAATATATATTTTTATGCAGAAATTCTGTGACAATAGCATTACACAGGGTATATCCTAGTCAAATACTTCGTCTAATGCTGTTGTAATTGGTTAATGCATCGATTTTCGCTTACTGAGTTAAGAGAGAGCGCAGCGAATTTTGATAACTGATGCTGATAAGAGCCTCGCCTCGCCCCACCTCGCCACACTTCGCCACGCCTCGCGATGGACCATTGAGTCGAAGGGCCAAGGTTCTGCACCCTTTTCTAGGGGTAGACAGCATTGCATATTGCATATTGCAAACATCGCAAAGTTTGGTTTTGTTTTTATTATATTCTATTTATTTGTGGTCCTATTTTTAGCAGATTTTACTATTTCTGTTGTCATGTTTTGCTGGCCATAAAAATAGACTAGGATATCAATTGAATTGTCTTCTGCATTCAGTTAAATTTCCAAATTCTTTGTGATTAAATTGCTTTATAAATATTGCATAATAATAAATATTAGTTGCCTCATCGATAGCCACTTTAAAAACATATTGTTGTATGTAAGGACATCGATCAATTATTATTAGAATTGTTGAATTATCATAAATATGTTCAAAGCTGTTTTCTTAAAACTATCATGCTAGATGCTCAAGTTCTCAAGTGTAATCATTGTATAATTATATTCTAATTTGATTGATTCATCTAGTTTAATCTTTCGGCCTTTCGCTGAGATTAAAACTCGTTGAGAATAAACAACGATTCAATTAATATGAATAAATATATTCTAATATAATCAATAGAGCAATTGATCTGGAAAATAAATTTGTTTAATGAACCGAAGCAACTCTTAACTTTAATTAACTTTAATTAATAGTTAACAAAACACCAGTCAAATAGGTGTGTTAAGCATTATAATTAAATTGCTGGACACGGTTTTATATAACATATTTCGAATGTTGATCGGAAAACAGTTTAGCATTAACATCGAAATCTATACTATGCACGTAGTAACTGCAGTTGTTTTGTTTTACAACCTTAGATGCAAATAATTCATAGTCAATGTTCTGTGTTCGCCAAATGATTTGCATTACAACAATAATAAAAAAAAAAATAACAAAACAACAAAGCCAACAAAACCAACTACGTGGAGGCGGACAACCTCATTTGTTTTCTCTACAAGTTGAAGGAATTAATTAAAATGCCGTCAGACCCCAGAAATAACTGCTAACATTACCCTTTTAGATCTATGCCAATAAGTTAAGCTAAGTTAGTTCATTTGCATGTAGAATTTGATATATAAATATGTGTTATATATACAACTATTAATCACTATTCATAGCCTTGAATGAGCTATTTTTTTTTGTATTAAATATACATATTTCAATGAATTTATTTATTAAATATAAATTAACTTCCCTTGAAATTTCAATGAGACAACAAAGCGATTGATCTGTTCAACTGCAACGAGAATGTCCTGACTTTAAGCTATTTGTTTAATTTATCTATGCTTCCGCTTAATGATATGTTAATTGTTTAATATTTATAAAGTGTTAAAAATTGTTATTAATCTATATGCATGTAATACTTTCAATTGCCCATCTGTCTGGCTGTTCAATTAAGAGCCCTCCGACAATTTGGATCAGTTTCCACACATGATCACGATCATCCCTATCAGTTGACATTGATCAGAATCATCTATATATATTTATATATATATATATATATATATATGCATATAATACCCGATATGTTACGATATGAGTAACCCATGTTCCATGTTGTGCATGGAATATTGAACATTAGTTTCCATTAGGTGCTCGCTCCGTCTGTCGCTCTGTCGCTTTGTCGGCTCGTCACTCGGTCCGAGTATGTAAATTTATTTGTTTGTCACGTCTATGGCAAAAATGTTTCTCAATTACATTCAATGCAACAATCAGCAAAGATATATTAATTGAGCTGCATTTCGCACATTTGCACATTCTGTGAGGAAACACTTTTGGACACGAACAATGAGAACAATGGGTGTCAAATCCCAATTGACGCTAAATGACATTGAAATTCGAGTAATTTATGCAAATATCCAAGACTAATAGCATTTATGCGAAGATTTTTATTTGCTTAGTGAATCTTTCTATTTGAAATGGATGAAAATGGAAATTGTTTTGTAATTTAGATCGTTCTTTGTATAGAGAATCTTTCTACTTCAAATGTATTTAAATTTATTTAAAATATCAAACATTTAAATAATTTACTAACATGATATTACACATCACATAACTAATTAATAATTAACATATTTTATTAGTTTCTACCATCATTTGTAGCCGCAAATTCAATTGTTTAAGACGATCGCTTAATAAGTTGAAGAAGTTTTTCAGCTTCAAAGAAATTCAACTTCTATTACAACTTTAGAAAAATAAGAAAATAATATTTAATTTGCAATTGCAAATATTCCCCCAAAAATATATAATTTTAATATTTTTTTTAAATATTTAACTAATTTTTAACATATTTTATTAGTTTCTAGCATCATTTGTAGCCGCAAATTCAATTGCTTAAGACGATCGCTTAACAAGTTGAAGAAGTCTTTCAGTTTCAAAGAAAGTAAACTTTAATTACAACTTTCGAAAAATAAGCAAAAAAATATTTAATTTGCAATTGCAAATATTCCCCCAAAAATATATAATTTTATTATTTTTTTTTAATTTTTAAATAATTATTTTTATCATGAAATAAGTACATTATCGTTGACTGAATGATTTCATAATTAACTATCAAATTATTTGCCTCTAATTAAGTAAAGTAAAGCTTAAGAAAATCTAATATAAAGTTCAAGAAAATGTAAATTGTAATTGTTTATATTAAATGATATCTTTATATAAATAATAAATTGTTTGAAAAGTTATAATAATAGATTATACTCCATTTTCATTTCAGGTTTACTCTTGGCCATTCCTTGGGCTGGCTTACCTGCCTAGACTAGGAGCAACTGAAGCGCACCTTTGGCAACGTCCCTCCCCGCCCGCGTGTACGGGCCTAGGGTAATAACTCACACACACACACACACACACACACAACCACAGAGCCACAATGACGCGACCCAAGCAGAATGCCAGCAAATTCAAGAGCTTCATGCAGGAGAATGTGCTCACAATGGCCACCGTGATTGGTGTATTTGCTGGTGGACTTGTTGGCTTTATCATCAAGAACAGCACCGGGGAGTGGTCAAAGCGTGAGATAATGTATATATCATTTCCGGGTGAAATATTTCTGCGGTAAGTCACGCAATAAGTTCAATTAAACCAGATAAATCATAGATTAATAAATAAATAAATAATAATTATGTGCACAGCATGCTGAAGTGTCTGATCGTTCCGTTGTTGGTTTCCTCCATAACAAGTGCCATCGGTGGACTGGATCTGAGCATGTCCAGCAAGATAGCCACCAGGTAACATAGAAAAAAGAACTCCACCCTGTTGCCGATCAGTTGTTAACCACTGTAACTGATTGTGTACACTTTCAGAGCCATAACTTACTACTTTGTCACGACAATTTCGGCGGTTATTTTGGGCATTTGTCTAGTCACAACCATAAGACCCGGCCAGGGTGCCAAAATTGTGGAGACTCGCACAGAGACAATTGACAAGGCCTCCAAGGTCTTGACACCCGATACTTTGATGGATCTAGTGAGGTAGGTTAACTGCATTGGATTGCTGAAATTTATATATATTAAATGGGCATTTTATTAATTAACACAGAAACATGTTCACGGACAACATCATTCAGTCGACAATGTTTCAGGTATGCTCGAATCTTTAGTTGTAAAAGTTCTTCAGTTGTTGAGTCGAGTTGAGTTGAGTTGAGTTGTATTTTGATTGAATTGATGGCAGAATACGCATTCGCTCAATTCATCATTGCAAGTGAGCCAATTATTCAATTGTTCTGTTGCTTACATAATTTGATTAAAGCACAGCACAGCACAGCACAGCACTGCGCGGCACATAATCAAAACTGACATGATAGCATAGGATACTCCAAAGCAAAGTTCTTTCCGTTTCAATTGAAATTGAAAATTATAGGGGACCGTCTGGCTGTGTCTGTAACTATATATATATATATATATATATCTCTATCTGTATCTGTATTTGTATCTGTATCTGTAGCTGTATCTGTAGCTGTATCTGTATGTGTGTCTACATGCATATATAATTTACGTACACGTTGAAATTATTATCAATTATCACCACAGACACACACTCATCATAAGCGAGTATGACTCAAATTGAATCAAAGTATTCAACTCGGACAGTTCTTGATTTATATGCATATATAAATATATATATATATAGGTATATATAAATAATTTATATATATTTACATATATATATATAGGTAAATTTGATAACATTACATTATTATCACGATCAGCTCTCTAAACAAATTCGCATTTAAATTTATTAAAATCTTACACAGAGATTTATAAAACTTATGAAAACGAAATGATTTAAAAATATATAAAATGCTTAGTTATATTTTAAAGTTATGGTTATAAATGAATAAAGTAGTATATAATATTATATTACAAGTATTTCTATGCAATAATTCTTATATATTTATTTAAAAGTTATAATTAATTAATCTTCTATATTTCTTTTTAAAGTTATAGTTAAAGATGAATATCTAAATACATTAGTCTTCTATATTACTTTTTAAAGTTATAGTTATAGCTAAGTAAAATAGTATTTATATGCAATAATTCTTCTATGGGTGCAATGTCTGATTCTCTATTAGCTGAAAAGAAGAGAGGAAAGGGAAAAGAGGCAGTAAATGTTTAATGTTTACTTACTTAAACAGAGAGAAGGATTCAATAAAAGAGTGAAGGATGAAAATGCGGAGGATAAGAAAGAATTTGTATAAAGCAAAGCTA
The DNA here is from genome assembly GCA_035042075.1 of Drosophila macrospina. Taxonomy (NCBI): domain Eukaryota; kingdom Metazoa; phylum Arthropoda; class Insecta; order Diptera; family Drosophilidae; genus Drosophila; species Drosophila macrospina. The sequence continues at coordinate 150,572 of JAWNLW010000326.1, read as the reverse complement.
GAAAGAGAGAAGAGGAAAGGCAATAGTTCAAACACTACATAAGGCAAAGTTTTCATGATAAAATGAATACTTAAAGTCATTAAAAAAATTGTAAGTCTCAGAGTTTTATATTGCAGAAAAGCGAGCAAAGTCTTTGTCTTATTAAAAAGATTAAATTTCTCATAATAATATATTTAAAAAAAAAACACTAACATTATTCAAGTTGTCTATACATAAACAATTCAAATGAAACTCTTAGCTCAAATTTATAAATGAGTTTTAATTAAATAATTTGCAGCATCGCACTGAGATATTTGAGAACACCAGCATTTCGCCAGCACGTGAGTAGATTCTGAACTGCAGATGTCGATCGTCTTTAGCACTTTGCCACTTTGGCACTTTTGCACTTACAGAGCCAATGGAGAACTGGGAGTTCAAGTCGGCACAACGCGAGGGTTCCAATGTGCTTGGCCTGGTCATGTTCAGCGTGATCCTGGGCACAACCATTGGACGTATGCGTGAGAAGGGGCAGTTGCTGCAGGACTTCTTTACCACACTCAGTGAGGCAATGATGACAATAACATCTTGGGTAATTTGGTGAGTGCATGAATCAAAGATGATCTCAAGTTATCAAGTTACTGACTACTTAAACTGTTGGAACTCACAGGATATCGCCACTTGGTGTGGCCTTTTTGATAGCGGCCAAGATTATTGAGATGGAGTCAATAGCGGCAACAATACAATCACTAGGATGGTATTTCATAACCGTCATGATAGGTCTATTCCTGCACGGCTTTGGTAAGCTAGTCACTTTGAGAGATGTCATCATGATGCTAATCTTAGTATACTTTGGATAATTAGGCACTATTGCGATCATCTTCTTCTTGGGCACTCGGCAGATGCCGTATCGGTTCATAGCCAAGCTGAGTCAGGTATTGGCCACTGCCTTCGGCACGGGCTCCAGCTCGGCCACCATGCCGCTGACCATCAAATGTTTGGACAACATGGGCATCGATCCACGGGTCACGCGCTTCGTCATACCCGTTGGTGCCACCATCAACATGGATGGCACCGCCTTGTATGAGGCAGTGGCAGCTCTCTTCATTGCCCAGTACCGCGAGATGAGCTACTCCTTCGGCACCATTGTGGCGGTCAGCATAACGGCGACGGCGGCTTCTATTGGCGCTGCGGGCATACCGCAGGCAGGACTGGTTACAATGGTGATGGTGTTGGATACTGTGGGCCTGGAACCCAAGGATGTATCCCTGATTATTGCCGTAGATTGGCTGCTGTAAGTACTCACTGCTTACTTACTGATAACAGCTATCAATTGCTAGCCATTGCTCATTCCGTTTTCAGCGATCGATTCCGTACCACCATCAACGTCATGTGCGATGCTCTGGGCACTATTTTGGTCAATCATCTATCGAAGAACGATTTGGCAAGCGTAGATCGGGTGAGTATATAGTTCTATAGTCTTTTTCAATTATTTCTTTAATATATTCATCTCACTTCAGCTGAATGCTGAGCCACATGAGCTCCTCGAGCTTGGGGCGAATGGACACGAGATGAAAGAATGAAGGCAGTCTTCGCTTGGCGCCTATAATCGCAAGCGATGAGTGATGGGGGATGAGCACAAGAACGATGTTGATGAGATCCAAGTGGTGAATGAGCCGTGAATGCTCTTGCACCACTTGCAGCATCATCGTCAGTTGCCCCTCCTCATCATTTGGTTTGTGGCTTAAGGCGGCCAAGACGCTATTTCAATTTCAAGCAATTTGCAACAGTTATGCAACAACTGTCGAAACATCAATACGAATTTATTGAATCCGTTTGTCATCGCTTTGGCATTCGAGAAAAGCAACAATTAATATACGAAAGTAATTACATAATTAGCATATTTTAATTAGCATGATGTAAATAATTTCGATTATAATTACAATTAAATTGATCGAGTTCAAATTGCAATTACATTTTCATACTTAGTATTAAAAACAAGCAAAATTGTTCAAAAAAAGAAAAACATTACAAATTGTTATTACAAATTAACCATAATTACGAATAGAACGAATCGAAGAATACGTATTGAAACAATAGAAACTACACAAAATATTATGAAAACTAGAAATTTGTAAGTACAACACAATTGATTAACAACATTTGTATTAAGTACAATTAGACGTAAACAATATTAATGCAAAATGTTAACAAAATACTGTCGCTCAAATTTTACACATAAATTAAATGCCGTTAAAAGTTCTTGTTCGACGTTGAGCTTTGTAAATACTTAATAGCTTAAGTATAATTAAAAAAAATAAATAAATAAAATTATTACATAATTGTGTCAGCATTAACCAAAACCAAAAGCGAAGAAAAACCATGAAACAATTTCCCAAATATCAAAGAATATAAATAAATCACGAATATTAAATGACAATAAGAATGAATAAGAAATGTCAGAAAAAGGTTTAAACGTTAAATAGAAAATTTGCAATAATAGTAATATTATTTATTACATGTTATGAATTAAGTTTAAGACTTTGCAACAAATATAAATATATATATATATTGAACAAATACAAATCGCTGTCAAAATTAATATAATAAATCAAATACATAAGCCGTTTGTAGTTCTGTGTGTAGTTTAAATGTTTACAAATAAAATTTTCCAAGCTGTACATGTACTAAACTATATGAAATTAATGTGGAACTTGAGAAATTGTTGATATCCCTGAAAGGATATTGCCTTAAAATAATTTAATTAACTTTATGGCTCCTTTTACTAACTTAAATATCTTTATTGTTGCTTTAGCTACTGAATCTATATCAACTTTTCAGAGGGAATTATGGAAGTTGCTTATATTTATTTATTTATTTATATTTATTTTTATTAAAACGCACATAATAATAATAGGGAATAACACTAACTTAAATGTCTTTATAGCTGCTTTTAGACACCCAATCAATAACAACTCTGCAAAGTAGTGAATTCTATAGAAATATCTTAATTTATTTATGTATATTTATTAAATTTTCCATACTCAATTTTAGTTAATTTAATAATAATAGTGAAGAGTAGGAATTTAGACTTTTAGTAACTAGTTTCAACTGCGCAAGCCTTAAATAACTTTATAGACAAACACGTTTAATAATGATTTATTGGAGCATTTTGTCTGCTTAACTGAAATTGTTGATATGTGAAGAAATCATTAGCTGAAATGAATACGACTTTTCAGATTAGTGTATACTTCCAAATTATGTTTATTTATATTATACCAGACACTCAAAAGAGTTAAAATTTTTAATATATATAATTATCTTCAATAATTTATTAAGTAATCCGACATTATTATCAACGCACCAGTATATCTAAAATTGCCTGTGAAAGAAAGCTCAAGAAGGTCCACAAATCGTACCCGATCCGCAGGAGATGGTCTAAGTTTCTAGATAACTTAATTACAATATCCAATTCAAGTTATAAAATAGAATTTCATTATTAAATTGGATTTAAATTGATTGGCCTTATCATAAATATTGTAAGCAATAGATTGCTTAATGCAACTGATTAATAACCAATTGATTTACTGACCATAATGCGAAGACATATTCGCAATTTTAGGCCTCACTTAACGATCAATGTTTTTTGGCCAATTTGATGGACCTATGTTCTTTGGCAATTGCAAAGCCTGTACAACAAACTGATGTAAGCGAGAGAGAAAAAGTGGCAAGGCGTAGATCTAAATTCTCCGTATATTCGACAATAACGTAAAATACAAATCAAAAAAAAATATATAAAAATAAAAGTTTAGGAACCCAGAATACGCATCTGCCACAATGCCCAGCACAATGGAGGAATTGCAGCAGCTAACGAATAAAGAGCTGTTCATCTTGTGCCACAAATACCAAATTGCGGCACAGCAAATTGCGGACCTTACGCGGCGACAATTGGAGCGCAGGGTGCACGTGGCAATCATTGCGGAACGTGCCAAGGCGCGTGTGCATAGTGTAGTGAATACGTTGGGGATTCAGCCGGGTCAGGCGTATCTCCAGAATTGGTTCAAAGAGCATCTTCAACAGCATCCGATGTCAATGCCAAATCGTCAGATGCCGCTGTCGAGTTGGCGCAACTTTGCTGCCAGAAGGCAAGCATACAATTTACCGACTTCTCAGCGGTTTCGTGGCGGGGTCGATTATCTCAAGCATCTGGAACGCCTGCGACACTATACGTTGGATGGAAGCCAAGAATGCCTTGAGGATGAATCGGAACACGAGATGAAGCCGCAGTGGCAGGATGAGCAGGAGCTTCTCGCTGAACCGTTGACAGCGACGAGCACCGATTGTATTGAATGGGATGCGAACAAGGAGGCAACTACCGAATATTATTCCCTAAGTGTTGAAGACGAAAGCAGGAGCAATGCATCCATCGAGTATGTCAACCACAATGAGTTGCAAAAAGGCGAGAAATTCGCCCGATGGACAGTTTCCTCACACAATATGCGCCAGGAATCCGAGCGAGATGGAGATTCTTTGTCGGAGCGAGTGCTGTGCACCATTAACTATCTGGCTGAGGTGCAACACGGCGATCACATCCAGCGAAAGAGCTACGATTATGATGATAACGAGGAGTGGATGGAGAATAGTGAGAACTTCAACCAGGGCGATTCACTTCCTTCCCATTCAACCATTAACCGTCAGCGACGCTCATTCTGGCGCTACATCTTAGAACTGATTTGCTGGGACTCTGAGGGAAAACTGGATGCGGAAAAATTGCGTTATTCCATTCTATGCTGTGCTATGGTCATCTGCACGTATATTGGCATGAAATTGTTGCCTTAGTTTGGGCATGTGCGCCTTTTGGGGGCAAGTGTAAAGCAATGTGTGAATAAAATTAATTATTAGTCAAATTAATAGCATTAATATTATTGATAGTTGCTGACAATTGTGAGTCAGATTAAGCTGCAGATGCTCAAAGAAAAGTTCTCTTATTTGTTATTGAAATACTTATTTGTATTATCGATTAATCTGTATAATGTCTATCGATCAAATTCGCGCGACAATGCATTCAAATTAAGGACCTACATTTTTTATTCACATTTAAGTTACATTAATCTGCAGACTTACCTATAATTTCGTAAGTATATTTCTAAACCAAACAATTGTTTTACAGGTAAAGAATTTGATTATCGATAAACAATTTAAAATGTAGATTGTCTAAATATTCTAAGCATTTCATTGCCATTGTTTAAAAGATCTTAATTTAATTTAACGTATCTAAACTCTTTCCGTTTTATATGTACTTTCTTCACTTACTCAACTTCAATTCCTTCTCTATTTGCTTTAACGAGACTCTTTTTGTAGCAAGCTTAGGGAAGAGCATCATTTATGTAGAGAGTTTATATTCAGTTTGCTTTGTACTTATTAAAGGACGCACAATGTATAAAACGTGTTTAAAATCTAAAGTTTTTGAAAATCAAAATCCTTTTATGTGGTGCAATAGAGAAACTAACGGTGCTATGATTTTAGCATCTAATCCAATAGGCGATTGGTCGATAACAGATTGTAAGGAACCCGAAGATGGAGAGCAGGTATCAATAATCATTAATGCCAGCATTCTAGTATGTTCTAATTGATCTAATCGAATTGATTTGCAGTCACGATTGCCTAATCCAAAAGCCATTGTTATTGTTGAGCCCCGTCAACTTCTAGATGAGACAAGGTCCACCATAAGCACGAGCACCACCACCGCCTCGGGTAATTCAGAGTGGTTCATTCTGCCCTACACTGTTGAGAACAACAATGATGTTATGCTCTTGGTTAGCAGTCTGTCCACTGTTGTCCAAATTCTCACCCGGATGACAAATGCGGCGGCCCAAGAGTTACGACTGCATCCCGAGCTCGAGGAGGGCTTCCAGGGTCTTCGATTGCTGCTCAATTATGCCGATCAAATGTATACTACGCTCTTGCAGGTAATCATAGAACTACCCACAATTTAGCAACGACCTTCGCTTAAGGATTTCTTTTAATTACAGCCTCAGGCGTTCGCATTGGATCGACAAACATCTCAAAGGAATTCCCCATCCCAGTCCTATAGCCTATTTTATCATTTATTTGAGCCACTAGCACGACAGACAGAAAGAACATTGACTTACTCCCTTCCCCATAGGGCTGTTGACGTGTCAACGAGTGCTGCTGGGGCTCCTGAAACTGCTGATGAGTCGTTAGACCCAGAGGCAAATGTAGATCAGATTTGAAATTGACTTCAAATCAGACTAAGATTTTCTTTGGTTGCGGTGCAGCTTAAATTGTTTGTGATTATAAATATATTAATATATAGTATGCAGCATGCATTACAACTTGAGAATTTCCAATTGTTTCAAAGTATAAATAAAGTAAAAAACAATTATGTTCTTTGACTCTATATCTAGAATATAAATACCCTTTTTTGAATTTTAATAAGTTCAGGGTATTCAAGTAAATACTTTACAAAGCTTAAACTCACGAAGTTCAATACATCTTCCCATATTAGTCTGGCAATAGAGAGAGGCACTTTAACAGCTTTCCTCTCAGGGTTAACAGCTAACAGTACAGAGGCATGTTAATTACGTCAGTTAATGTTAACATCATTATACTACAAGCAACGGTAGTTTAAGCGCAAACGACAACGACAAATCGTACGTGTTCACACATTGGCACAGCCATACACACACACTCTCACACTCCCACGCTCTCTCACTCTCGCACTCTCAGCAACTGAAGCATATAGACACTCTCGCATTTGCTGTGCTGCTGTGACGTAGGCGCCCGCTTTCGTTGGGTCCGACGCCGCTCACACACATGCACACACACACACACACACACACACACACAGTCTGTCTCACACACTCGTTCTCTTATAGCTATTGTGTATTGTCTTCGCTCAGTTGTCGTTGCCGACGTCGTTGGGCCACTTGCTGCTGCCTCTTGTGCGCCTGTTCATTCGTATCGCGTAGAGGGACCTGCCTCAATGCTGCGCGTTGATTTTTTAGGGAGCCGCCACAGAAAAATGTGTGATGCTTGGCGCTTTTTTTTGTTGTGTGTGTTTTGTTTTGTTGTTTTTTTTTTTGTCGATTGCTTGGGAGTTTGGTTGGACTGGCCCGTTTGAGACTGTAGGCGCCGCTTCGTCTTTTGGCGCATGCGTATGACAAAACGCCCCCGCAGAGTTGCAGTTGAAATGGAGGCGACGAGACATTGAGGCAACGAGGCGCTTTGCAGCTTTGTAGCTTGCAGCTTTGGCCACCATTTTTGATTTTGATTGCTCTGTAGTTGGTTATGAAGAAAACAGAATGCGGCTGCTGGATGCTGAGGAGAATACAGCCCTCAATTGGGTTGTGGGTGGTGGTTGGGTGGTGCCCTTGGCATTTCTCGTTTGTCGGCAGCGAGATCAAAGCAACTGGAATGATGGCTAGGGTAACTTTCAGCATTGTTATATGTATATAAACTATAAGCTACAATTGTAACTGTAACTTTATGATGGCGTCACGCTATCTTTCATGAAATTTACCTACTTTTCTATTTGTTTGCGTGTGTGCGCGTATGTGTGTCTCATTGCTTATCTTATTGTGCGACGTTCGCCAAATGCTGTGCACTTGTTCGGTAAACCGCAGCGAGCGCTGTCATTGCCATCGGCAGCGGGCGTAACGGTAAACGACGGCACGACGGTCGCATCTGATAGACAGCTGTCTCCTGGTTACGTCAGTCAAAATGACGCATCGTGTTTTGGTAACAGGAAAGCATAAAAGTCAGACAACAAATGCGGCGCACAACTAACGAGGGCGACGACTGGAGCGAGAGTCACCACAAAAGAAAATCACCACAAAACAAAAGAACAAAGCGCAAGCAACAAGCAGCAAGCAGTAAGCAGTAACAGCAGCGACAGCGACAACAGCAAGCAGCGACATCAGCAGCAGCGACAAAAGCAGCAGCGACAGCGTCGCCAAACAACAGACGCAGCAGTTACAAAAGAGTGCGACACGTTTTGGCGCCCACGTCGAACCACCCTCGCAATATTGGGGGCAACTCAACTGAGACAGACGCTGGGCCAATAACCTTTTTGCAATTAGACATAAGTGCAGTCGCGTCTACCAAAAGCACAAAAGCTTCTCAGGTTCAGCTCTAAATCTTTGCGTCACAATTTAAATTGCAGCAAGTAATTAGGTTTTATTTGACTAGCAGATACCCTCTGCCAACAAACTCAATATACATATATTAAAATTGCACAGTTTCTATGTATTATGGATATATATGGAAGCTTAAAAATGTTGTTTATTAATTTAATACATATTCAGATTTTCAGTACAATTCAGCTTAATAAAGAAATATATTTAATATACACACATTTTTTTCTCATAATTGTAAACTTAATGAAACTCCAAGATACTCGTTGCTTAAAGAAATTATAGAGTATAATTGCGTGCCATTGGGATAGCCCTGCAAGGCAGCATTACCCCGCCGGATCCATGCAAACGCATACACACATACACACACCGACTGCAAAACAACAGTCGCCAACGTCAACGCCGAAGTCAGCGACAGCGTCAGCGCCAGCGCCGACGCAAGCGTTGCACGTACACGTTTCTTTTTCTGCTGCTTTCACAGAGACATGCGATATGAGAGCGGGACGGGAGAGCAGTTGTACATTCTGGGCGCCTGTTGAATTGCGGACAAAATTTGAGCAGATCCGCTCACAAAAAAAAGCAGGCAGCATTATTATGTGTGGGGCGCGACAAGCAGTGAATTTAGTTGGAGCTTTGCTGTAAGTAAGTTCCACAATAACGTTCCAATAGCTGGCTCCACTTCACGGCAATGCGGTGGTTTGCTTGGTGGTTGCCTGGCCCATTCCAATTGGAAATGGTTCGCATGCGACCGCCACAAATGACATGGGAAAAATCCCCAACTGGTATTTTAAGCAGGCGCACAGCTTGGATCAGCACTAGGCCAGCCAAAGAGTTCACAATCAAAATCAGAGTCGTGACAGAAACGCAGACAGAGACGCAGACGCAGACAAAGGCAGAGACGGACAACAACTGGCCATTGAGATAAGAAGCAGCGCAAACAAAACGAGATAAGCGAAGAGCAGCAAATGTGCATTCCCAGAAATGTGAAAAAAGGAAAGCAACTAAAAAAAAAATATACTGGCGAGCGAAGGCATTCCAGAGCTGCATGAGCAGGGGAAGCATTGGAAGTATTGATCGTTGTTGGGATAAGAATATTTTCAATTGCTTAGAACTTGATGATATTTAATACAAGTTAATCATATACCTTTTTGGTAGTCAATTACTCACCCAACAAAAGCGTTGACACCTGCCGGTTGTCAATTGCCACAGTTAGTAACTGTATAAAAAGCAAGCCTTTGATTAACTTCCATTCAGTCGTGCGGCAAACGCCCAGCAGTAAATATTTCCCCAAGTGCCAAAGAGTGATAGCGTGAGAGAGTAAGTAAGAGCAGAGAAGAGCAAGTGAGAAGTGAGAACAAACAACTTTTGAGTATTGAGAGCTTTACGCTAAGTTCCTGAGTGCAACACATAACTTTTAGTTCTAGTTGTGCTCTGTTTTAGTTTGGATAGAGATTATTTTGTTTTGTTTTCAATTTGATTAGATGTTTACGCAGTGATTTTTGCGTGTGTCAGACAGTTGTTTTTGTTTTTTGTCTTTTCATTGACATTGCGAATGATATTTGAGTATTTTTCCACTACAATCAAACTAATACCGTGCGCTATCAATTAGATCAAAAATAATATTGCTGTTCTTTTTTATAATTATTGCTCGCTGTCTCACTTACAGTGAAGTTTTATAATAACAATATATATTTTAGCACTAATATTATATCAATAATTAAGACAATATATCAAATTGCTAATTCTTACAAGATCATGTTGTTTATGCATGTTATATTATATTCTTACTAAGCACTTTGAGCATTCTCTTATTTCTTTGCTTACACAACCGGCTAACGGACTCTGCTAAAATCTGTTTAACTCTTCGTTGACTCTCTTCGCTTAAATGGGATTTTAGAAATTGTCCAAGCAATTGTATTCATTTCCCATAACAATCTTTATGAACTGATAAGAACTGCCACACATACTATAGAACACATTTAAGGGAGCAGTCTCTTTGCTAAGACAATAGCGGATTCTCTTTAGGCCGGGTAACTTTATAACTTTTTGCTTACGCAGCTTGAAACCGGTTTCGACTTAACGAAAGAGAATTATAAATAACAACAGAAATCGTTAAGAATGCTAAGCAGGTTCAGAAGCTTATCGTCGATCATTCCAAGACAGACTCTCTATAAATCGGGGTTTGTATTCAGTTCAGTTGCTTGCCAAGCGTCTCTGTGAGCAGAATGGCTTTGAAATACTTGTTGCTTTCCTTGTTTGTGGGCATATTGATAATAATACCCAACGATGCTTCGCGTTTACTTAGAGGAAGAAACCGCACCATGTCCGGAAAACCATACAAAGTTCTGATCACGCATCCAGAGGTGCCGCAGTCGGGCATTGATCTGCTCAAGGAGAACTGTGAGCTCGTGCAGGTGCAAGGCTTACCCCCAAATCGTACCGAATTGCTGGAGAAGATCAGGGGCGTCGATGGCGTCTTATGGGGCGGACACTCGCCGTTGAATGCTGAAGTTCTGGATGCAGCTGGACCACAATTGAAATCGATATCCACCATGTCGGCGGGCATCGACTATGTGGATGTCGAGGAGGTAAAGCGCCGCAAGATTCCATTGGGACACACGCCCACTGTGCTGAACCCAGCGGTTGCCGATCTGGCGGTAGGTCTCCTAATTGCAGCAGGTCGTCGCTTCCACGAGGGACGCAAGAAGATCGATACGTGAGTGCCACGATTATCCTTCATAATCCTTCACTAATTACTCCTGTTTAGGGACAACTGGGAGAACTATCATCTGAACTGGTTGTTGGGTCAGGATGTACGTGATTCCGTTGTTGGTTTCTTTGGCTTTGGCGGCATTGGCCAGGCCATTGCCAAGCGTCTCTCCGGCTTCGATATCGATCAGGTTCTCTATACCACACGGCGTCGCATCGATAGGGAAACCGAGAAGGAGCTCAATGCCAAAAAGGTTGAATTCGATGAGCTGCTGGCCAAGAGTGACTTTGTAGTCATTGCCTCCCCATTGACGCCTGCCACAAAGGGTATCTTCAATGCCACCGCCTTCAACAAGATGAAGCAAAACGCCGTCCTGGTCAACATTGCACGCGGACGTAAGCAGTCGATACTGTTATCATTCAGTTATCAGTTCCCTCATTGCATTACCTTCTTCCTCTTCCTCTAGAAATCATCAATCAGGATGATCTCTACGATGCCCTCAAGTCAAACAGAATCTTTGCCGCCGGTCTCGATGTTGTGGATCCCGAACCTCTGCCCCCCAACAACAAATTGCTCACCCTGGACAATGTCGGTGAGTAAGAGCTGCAGAGTCTCATTCTAGTGCTAATTACTCGCACTCTCCAACTTCCTTATCATTATTGCGACTTTGTCTTATCGTTAGCAACTTCTGTTGGTTTTATTGTCAAACAGATTTTTGTTATTGGCCCGAGTCTATTTTTGTTTTGGACATCAGCAATTTATGGTCAAGGTTGCTTGTAGGTTATCTGATAATGTTTGAAGAGCAAATGCTCTAAATGCTCTCAAGTTATGTTATTTAATTGATAGAGAGTGAATAACTTCGAGTAGTTTGTGAAATGTCACAGTTATATCAAAGAAGCTTTGCAGTTAAGCTCATTGAGTGCTGTCAGCAAAACATTTACGAATACTACACAAGGAAGAATGACAAACTTAAGAGAATATAAAGCTAGACTTATTGAGGGCACAGTAAATATAGAATTCAAGAAAGGCTGTTAACGAATACTATTCATAGAAGAATGAGAAAATCTAAAGAGGAAATTGATAAAAGCAATGTAGAAATAGAACGCAACAATGAGCTATACTTCAAGCAAGGCTGAACATGCAAAACGTTCACGAATACAACACAAAGAGGAATAGCCAGAACAAGGGCACTTAGTGCTAAGTAAACAAGGAAGTGTTCAATTAATTCTCTTGACATTTTTGTGCTGGCTAACACGTTTAGGCCAAGCCCCTTTAGCGTGACACTAAATGTCAAAAAATGGCAAAGATAATGAATGATTTACTTACTACGATGGGTGTAAAGAGACTTGATAAGGCCAAACTAAATGTAAATGTGCTTAGTTAATTCAACAATTCATTGAAATATCAAGGTAAACACAATTTACAATTTCTCAATTGTTTCAGTAATTCTGCCCCACATTGGATCGGCCACAACACGAACTCGTTCCGACATGGCCACAATAGCTGCCCACAATGTGCTACGAGGCTTGGCCGGAGAGCGAATGCTATCGCCTGCCTATTAACGAGCCAACTAACTAACTAACTAACTAACTAACTAAGTAGCCATGGCTTTAATTGCCAAGTGTGAAATTATTATAATTGCGTGAATAAAAATATAAAAAAAATGTGTGAATTGCATTTCAATCAATCTGGAGTTTCTTTCTTTTAATGATTATTTTTCTCACTTTATTCACATTGGAATTTCATTTAAATAAGTTTCATTAACTTCCCTTACTCGCCGCCCCGTTTGAGCATTTTATAATATCGACAAGAAGTTATGGTGAATATAATTTGTACAACTGAAAGTAAATGATGATAAAGGTGAGATTATACATTAATGCTGCACTCACCTGGTAGATATATCATAAAGAACTGACAATACGGATAAATAGAGCTTACAATGATGCCAAGTAAAAAGATTACAGCAATTTCCTAAACAATTTCCAGAACATACAAATATCAATGCCATAATCTTATACTTAAATAAGAATAACTTTACTTTATAAATACCAACAAATAAAAGAATAGTTCCTATCACATGACAGCACATCATTACAACAGCATAGGGCAGACAATATTCCCAAACCTCTTCATTAGTGCGAGCTAAAATTGATAACATAAAAACAAGTAATTGTCATATTCTTAAATGCTAAAATACTTACTGCGAAAATAAAACACGGAATATATGAGAAATATGGCATGAGCCAGAGTCCAAGAGGCTAGGAAAATGCTTTTCTCTCGCAGCGAGCAACATGCATTGTCCAAGCAAGCACAATTGCGGCACATGGTCAGCTTGAGAATGCGAGAATGCGAGAATAAGAGAATGCGAGAATGCCAAAAGCGGAACAGGACTGTATTGGTGAAATAGATAATATAAGACTAATTTGCAAGCACTTACTTAATTATCAATGTGTGCTGAGTGTTCGTGAAAAACAATAATTTAGCTCAATCAAGTTGATTATTAAATTATTATTATTGCTGGTAATAAATTAAAAAAATAAATAAACAAATAAATACATTAAAATGAAAATTTAAATAATTTAGTTAAATAAGCATACATAAATGGTCTGCACACTTTTAAAAGTGGATTTTTTGTATAAGTTATTTCAAACTATTCATAAGTTGAGCGCACAAATTCTATTGCCCTTGCTTAAGAGCATGGAAATGTATAAGAGAGATAGGCTGCCAGCCAGACTAAGAGAGAGCTTTGTTTTGGGAAAAAGCTTAAGCATAATTTGCGTGCACAATTTAGGAAGTTGCATTCAGTTAAGCGATGTCTCTCAGTGAGAACAGTTCGCCATGAGCGTTTCAAGGGCATTCAAAGTGCTCATCTCGCATCCCACGGTGCCGGCACCGGCTGTGGAGCTGCTTCGTTCGCGTGGGGCCGAGACAATCATCTGCGAGAGTGTGCCACCTTGCAGAGAGGAGATATTGAAAAAGGTGCCCGGTGTGGATGCCATTTACTGGGCGCATTATCAGCCGCTCAATGCTGGAATTCTGGATGCAGCAGGTCCACAGTTGCGTGCTGTGAGCACCATGTCATCGGGCATTGATTTTGTGGATGTGCCGGAGTTCAAGCGTCGTCAGATTCCATTGGGACACACGCCGGGTGTGGTTAAGAATGCGGTTGCGGATCTGGCAATTGGATTAATGATTGCAGCGGGTCGCAATTTTCATTCCGGTCGCAGCGAAATTGAGACGTGAGTGCGAATATCAGCTGTAAGAGAGCTTAGCAGTGAGCTTTTGTTGAAAGCTCTGGCAGAGATCGCGCGCGTTATATTTGAATGTGGCAGCGAGCTGCCAACTTGTTGTTAGTGCAAAAGTATGTAACAGAGAGAACTATAAGTATCTTCTCTATGGCAAGTAGGCTCCTTTAGATCTTATGCAGCTCAAATGTATATTCTGCTGCTTACAGGGTATTCCGTAGTCGTGCATTTTCAACCAGAACATGTTTACTTCTTCCAGCTCTCGTTGGGTAACTGAACGCATCGATTGGCAAATGGGACACGAGATACGCGACTCCACAGTTGGTTTCTTTGGATTTGGAGGCATCAGTCAAGCGATTGCCAAACGCTTGCAGAGCTGGGATGTGGCCAAGATACTCTATACAACGCGCACCCGCAAGGAGAACGATGTGGACTACAAGGCGGAGCATGTGTCCTTCGAGCGTTTGTTGCAAGACAGCGACTTTCTTGTGGTTGCAGCGCCTCTAACCGATCAGACGCGTGGCAAGTTTAATGCGAAGGCGTTTGAGCAAATGAAACGCAGCGCGATCTTTGTGAATGTGGCCAGAGGCGGTGAGTACAAAGGGGGCGTGCCTAATGCTAGAATGCGTTGCTTAACACACTCCACACACTTGAAGGACTCGTGCAGCAACAGGATTTATGTGAGGCTTTGAGCACGGGACAGATATTTGCCGCTGGCTTGGACGTCACCACGCCGGAACCCCTGCCCGCCGACGATCCGCTCCTGAAGCTGCCCAATTGTGGTGTGAAATGAGCTACGGATTATCAATGTATTTCCTAATCTTACTTTGGGCTCATCTATTGTAGTTGTACTGCCCCATATGGGCACGCAGACCTGGAAGACAACCATTGAAATGAGTCTCTTGGCGGCCAACAACATCATCAATGCCATGGAGGGAAGGCCCATGATTAGGCCAGCATATTGAGCTGAGGGAAGCCTAGAAGTATCTATATTAGACGGGCTGCTTAATAAATACTCTGCTGCAGAGGAATAGCTTTAGTTGATCAAGTTCTTTATTGTTGATTGGGCTTCAATAAAGATCCCACAACGTGACCTGGCACATTCTTCCCAACAGTATCCATTTCTTGTCTCAATTTTAATCGCTGGAGTTATCTTCCTTGACGGCATAACTCAGATAGAGTGCATCCCACTCGTCACGCTGTAGAGCCTTTAGATAGCGTTGTCGCTCCAGCAGGACACGTTGCACCAGATCGACGTCCGACTGATCCGCCTGATGCTTCTGCGCAATCTCCAGCGCTCTCTTCCAGTTGTGCATGCGCAGCGCCAAGGCGACAGCTTGGCCAAACTTGCGATTGTGCAGCAAGATGGTCTCCGCCTCGAGCATTCGCCCCAGCATGAGCGAGTTCTCGGCCATTTGCTCGGCACTCGAGGGCGACAAGGTCTTCAAGTGTTGCAAGTAGCAGACTTTGTCAATTTGCAATGCCGCCGAATAAGCCTCCTCGCTCAGTTGCAACTGATGCTTTCTGGTGGCCACCGCAGCGAGGGTGGCCCAGAGGCTCGTGTGCTGTGCCAGGCGGCAGATCCTCAATGCCTGTTGCCACTGTCCCTCCTGCAGGGAGCGATGCAGCACCTCACAGTAGATGTTCACGTTCACAGGCAGCAAGGCGCCGGCACAGCGAAATGTGATCACCGCATCCTCAAAGCTGTCGATGGCCACGTGCTTGCCGAACTCCCTGAATGAGATGAGAAGATGCTGGAATAGGAGCAGCCTAATCAGCTGGGAAGATCATACTCACGCGGTGTCAAGTGTGATTGTGGTTAAGGCTATGATCGTGGGATCGGCAGCTCCTTCGCCAGGACAATACCAAATGCTGTAGCAGGAGTCGTGCACGCCCACTAAAATGTTCGTCTCGCTCGCCCACTTGATGGCCGTCAATTGGGTGCCAATCTTATGGATGTCATCATTGCCATTCAGCGATCTGTGGATCAATAAATCAATGAGAAATCGAATAATTCCTATTGCTTCTGCACCACCTATCAGTCGATCCGCCAGAGGAGCCTCCACTCAGGTTCCTCGTCTCGCTGATGTACAACTCCCGATTGTTGTCGATGAACGCAATGAACTGATCCTCCGAGTTTCCAGCACGACAGGCAGCGATCTCCGCCAGCTGCTGTTTGGCCCGCAGCGACTGTGGCTCATATTGTCGCGATGCTCCCGGGATTAGGTCGAATAAGTGGAGCAGAGATGGCTCCGAGTTGTCGCGTATGGCGAGCACATCCAGGCCAAGGGAAATCGAGCGCCAGTTGAGCAGCGGCAGCTGAGCCTGTGAGCCGGGATAACGTGGATTCAGATGCAGGCGACCCGTATAGGTGTACACCCAAATGGAGCTGGCATCCAGCACCATAAAGTATCTACAAAATATGCAAATATTTAGATAGATAGAAGCATGGACGTAACGCTGACTGCACCCACTTTTTGCCCACTTCAATGACGCGAACATCGTTGCGGCCATCAATTATAATCGGTGTGTTGATGTACTTCTCGTTGTAGATGTGCAGTTGGTGGGTGGTGGCCACCACGAGGTGGCCATAACCCAGAGCGAAATTGATGACACGCTGTGGAAAGTCGAGCACATCGTGTGTGCCATTGGCAATGTCCTGCAACGCTATCGATTTGCGGCCTGTGCTCGTCGCCTTCAGGTTACGTGAGATAAGTTGTTGCTCCACCGCATAACCCACAATCAGTTGACCCGTCGAGGTGCCACATGCCACCTGAGTGCCATCCGTGGACCAGGACAGTGTGTAAAATGAGCCCACACTCGGCGAGGTGAAGCGAACACTGCTATAGGACCACTTGGAGTCAAAGAGAACTGCAATTAGCTGGGCAAGCATATGGCAACTGGACTGTGTCACTTACTCCTGTGCTGTGACAGAGTTTGAGCATGTTGAAGGTGCCCACCAACAGGTAATCCTTCTCCGGATTGAAGGCCACACTCGTGATGGCATATTCCTCGGCTGCACTGCTGAACAGATTGGCTCCCTGGGCATCCCAGATCTTGAAGCGAAAGTCCTCCCCGCCCGAAGCGATGATGTTCGACTGAGCCGACCAACTCAGCGAGAGCACAAGGCCATCATGGGCTCGCCACTGCGAAGATTGTATTTGTTATTATAATTAAGGATAAATGGAGATGCATTTAAATAAAAGTAAATTTAAATTATTTTAAATATATGGACAAATTGAAGAGTATATAAAGTAATGAGTATAATAAATGTATTTAAATAAAATAAATTATTTTAAATATATGCACAAATTGAAGCGAGACATATATGTAAAGTAATGAGTATAATAAATGTATTTAAATAAAATAAATTATTTCAAATATATGGACAAATTGAAGAGAGAAATATATATGAAGTAATTACTATAATAAAAGTATTTAAATAAAATAAATTATTTCAAATATATGGACAAATTGAAGAGAGAAATATATATAAAGTAATAATTATAATAAATGTGTTTAAATAAAATAAATTATTTCAAATATATGAACAAATTGAAGAGAGACATATATGTAAAGTAAGGAGTATAATAAATGTATTTAAATAAAACTTGATAACAGAATATTACCAGAGCTAACAAATGCAATGAAACTCCACTAGAAGAAAGAGAAATCTGTTGATATTAAATATAAATTTGTATGCTAATCATACTGCAAAGGACAGAGAAATAAAGGACAAAGACTCCACTGTGTTTAGCAGAAGAAGAACTTGACGATTGAAATTCCCTTTAAAGCTAAGTATAAATAAACTTAAATTCACTACTGAATATCAACTGAACCTAATAAAGTTTGTCACACTAAAAACCTACTCGAGTTGATAATAATTCACTACTGAATATCAACTGAACTTAATAAAGTTTGTCACACTAGAAAACTACTCGAGTTTTCAATAATTCCCTGACTTAATCCTAGTTGAGCAACCTCACCCTTATCAACTTGCTGTTGGCCGCCAGCGGTTTGATGGAAATGTGACCACCCTGACTGAAGGCAATCGCCGTGGATGTTGGCGCCCAGCGAGCAGAACGAATTGGCTCATCACTTTGTATGACTGTGGAGCGCAGCATGCCGGAACGTGACCAGATCTTGACCACACCATCCTCGGCAGCTGTTAAGAGACCCGCTCCATCGGGACTCCAGCGACCGGAACTAATTGCCGCTGTGTGAGCGGAAATGCTTCGCTCGACCCTTGCACTTTTGTTCAAGATGATGAAGCGTCCATCGTTGCTGCAGATGAGTAGAGTGTCGCTGCCCTTGCCGCCTCCACTGCTGCGACCACCGAGCAGTAACCAATCCAGGTCGGTGGGTATGAAGTCATCCGGCAGCTTGGCAACCTCAACAGAATCACGACTCACATCGCTCCATTTGTAGATCTGATGATCGTCGCTATTGAAATGAATTTTCTTTGTTACTGTAAATGATTTAAGAGGGGGAAATATATCAATATATATAGATTCCACACCTGACAAAGTAGATCTCCTCATTGCTGCTCCAGTCCACACAGCTCAAGGGATAATTGGAGGACTCCTTGCCTCGCTCCTGCGTGTTTTCGGCACTTTTCAAAGAACTTCTTTTGCAAATTCGCGTCTTTAGTTTCATTTTTTATCAAATTAACTTTCTGTTTTCATTGAAATGTTTGTTTGTGGTCAAGTTGCCATGGCAACCATGTTGTGGCACCGGCAAGGGAAGGATAACAACTATTTAGGGTTGCACGGAGCGCCAGAGAGGTGTGTGCACTGGCTAAATGGTTTGCAACCTGACTTACAACTCGTTGATGAAGTTCAACTAATGACATCCTCATTAACTGAGCTGATCTTCATCAAAATGTATATTTTCATTATTACTTTAATTGCTCAAACTTAACTAGCTTCATTTCCGTTGATGTAAGCCAGCTTGACTGAAGATTACGCTGCTTAAGTTGTTCAGCTGAAGTATCAGCAAAGTCTACCTGGCGTCTCACCTGTAATTAAGAAGGGCTTATTAGCCAGTCAAGCAAGCGAAACTCATTTCCATTGTTATTTAAAATCATAATAATTGCCGGTACTATCAGTGGAGCATTTGACAGTTGCCAATCGAGAAGAAGCTCATGCAAAGACTTGATTTGGAAGAGTTAAACAAATATATTATGTATTCAGCTGATAGCTTAAAAAGATACATGAATCCCAGAATGACGTGATAGTCCTTAATTTTCAATTGACTTATTATTCTTGCATTATTCACAATTTATATTTATTTCTATATATATTTATTTACTTTTATTTATATTTATTTATATTCATTTATATTTATTTGTATTTATATTTATTTATATTTATTTATATTTATTTATATTTATTTACATTTATTTATATTTATTTATATTTATTTACATTTATTTATATTTCATTATATTTATTTATATTTAATTATTTTTACTTATATTTATTTCTATTTATTTATATTCATATATATTTTTTTACATTTATTTATATTTATTTACATTTATTTATATTTATTTATATTTCATTATATTTATTTCTATTTATTTACATTTATTTATACTTATTTATATTTATTTATATTTATTTATACTTATTTATATTTATTTATATTTATTTACATTTATTTATATTTATTTACATTTATATTTATTTATATTTCATTATATTTATTTCTATTTATTTACATTTATATTTATTTATATTTATTTCTATTTACATTTATTTATATTTATTTATATATATGTACTTATATTTATTTACATTATTTTTAAGCTCTTTCTTATGTTACTTATTTAAAGAATAAACAAACTCAAAATTGCAACTTTTCAGTCTTTATTTTTAACATAACTTTTCCCACCTTGCAGTTTTCTTGCAGTGCACCAGCTGACGCATTAGAGTTGGTAATTAACAATGTATGTGCCATTTAATTAACTTCAGCAACGAGCAATCGAGCAACATAAAACTAAACGATACCCAAGAATGTTTTCCTAATCGAGTTCCAAGAATTTCTCATAAAAAATATAAATAATAGCTGTACTATAATTATTTTCTAATTTGTATGCAGCCGTCAAACATAAGTCTATGGGACTAGTCAATCACCAATGGAGCTACTTACTCTGATGTTATTGTCCTGCTAAGCACATTACGCATACGCCCCCCAGACCACTCATACCCCCCATTAATGTGTCAAACTCCACAATATCTGCCTAAAGCCATCTTTTCTTTTCTTTGCATTTGTCTTTGGCTTTGGTGGCGTTGTGCATTGTCTCAGATCGAAGGCGTAGTTTATTGGATTCATTTCGATTGGTTTGACACATTTTGTGTCCATTGAACTTGCCTCTTGCCCCATTCGAGAAGGTAAAAGTAATTTCTTATTGCGGGTTTTGATGTGCTAGAGTTTTCTTTACTACAGCGACTATATTTACCGAAGTTATTGGCTGCTTAACATTTATTCTGTTGGGCATTGAACTGAACTAGACAGACGCCAGAGTTGACAGTCAAATTGGAGGATATGATGTGTGATTAATAACAATTCTAAATATATGATAAATATGTAACTATGCGAAGCATTTTAAGAATTATTTATTATAGCTCACGGAAAATGTAAGTAATGTATTTAAATATATATTTATAAATGCTTTTCTCATAATTAAAGCTATAGTCAGTTGTGGCCAATGCTCTAGCTCAGTCCACATATAATTAATGGCAGCAGAAAAGACATTAAGACCAAAGCCATATAACTTGCAAGTCAATGTACTTCATGCTGCAACTGATTAAACGATTTTACTAAAAGCAGACAAACTCGTTAAAAACAAACTAATAAAAGACAAATCACGATGCCGTTGAAAACACATAAAATATTTGTAAGAAATTTAGCAAAGAATCCACTCTGCTGGCAGGATTCAGACACATGAAATGGAGCTGAGTTGCTGCCCATGTTGTAAACTGTCAACATTGCATTTCCTTATCAAAAAAGTCCGCGCTTGATTAGATGGCGACGAGGCGAATGGCAACATTGACGACCGAGTCGCTCTTAACATTCAATTGCAACTGACGACAAGCTGACAAACTGACAGACTGACTGAGTGACAGAGCGACAGACCGCTACATAGAGAGAGAGATGGACAGATGGACAGATGGACAGATGAACGGGCAGACTGTGGTTGCCATTAAGCGTCAATGGTGCAAGCAAACGCTGTGGTTTACTGCACAGTGGGACGAACTCTTGCAAACAGCTTGATAGCGTGGGTTGAAAAGGCAATAAATAAAATTGTGTGAAGAGGAATTATTGAAAGCAATCAGATAGTAAATAATTGTGGAATGTAAAGTCAAATTCAATGCAAATTCGAATATATAAATTAATATTTATATTTGTTTAATATGTATTAGTATTTTTATTTATTATTTTATATCAATAAATATATAATAAATACAAAGTAGTTTACTATATTATTTTTTTATATTTAAAATGTATGTATATATTTAGTTTATACGATTATTTTGTAAATGTTCTTTTGTTAAATATAAAATATAATATAAAATATAAAACATAAATAAATTACATTAGTTTGGATAGTTATTGTTTTATAAAATATAAAAATAATAAATTTAATTTATATATTTACAAATTTTTAATTTCCTATTTATTATTATAATATTTTATTTCAAATTTATAACAAGTTTTGCATTAATATTAGAAGTAATATTTATTAATTTTTATTGACATTTGTCCCACTGTGCGCCAGTTGAAACTGCAAGTGATTGTGGCAGCCATTAGAAGTGCGCTCCATGGCGGAGTGCTTCTAGCCAAGCAGCTCCTAGCCCAGTCCCATATAAATAACTAATTTCAATATGAAATCCAGCGACACTCGATGTTCTCAATGCGTATCATTGTCTTCCTACCTACCCTCTCTCGCTCCCTCTCTTTCTCTCTCTCTCCCTCTCTCTCTCTCTCTCTTGCGCTCTTTCTCTTTTAGTCTCTCGCTTGCTGTGCTTTCAATTTGTGTTTCAATTTTCAATCAGTCGCTGCAGTGTGTCGAGTGCATTGAAAGGGGGCTGATTGAACGATCTCTCTCTCTCTCTCTTTCTGTCTCTCTGTCTCTTCCTGCCAGTCTCTCTCACTCTCTCTGCCAGTGTCGCTTGTGGGTTCGTTCGTTTTGTTATTGGTTCGTTTGTCGTTGCGATTTCTGCTGTGTCTCGACTTGTGGCACATTTTCATGTTCAGTTTTGATTCAGTTCGCTTTCAGTTTGTCAACGCGTCGCATGCGTGAGTCTTTGTCGTACGTCCCAAGAAAAAAATAAATAAAATAAAAAACATTTAGTCGAACTGTTTCTATAGCTTAAAATTAGCATACGAAATCAAGTGTAAAGTGGAAAAATCAGTGTGAAAGCATAAACGAAGAAAAGCGTAAATTAAAGAATAATAAAAAGAAGGGAAAACTCTTCAATTCAGTTGCAGCTCGCCCTCGTCCAAACGACAAACAACAAGTTGTTAACCCTTTTGGCCATGTCGCCCTATGCCAACTGTGTGCTGTTGCTGGGGTTGCTTTTTCTGGCGCTTCATTTGAATGCAGGTGGGTTGCAGTGCAGTTGCCTGAAAGTGTCCGCTAATTAAGTGTGTGTGTGTATATGCGAGTGTGAAGCAGCCACTCAATGAAATGAGTTCACTGAACCAAATTAAATCTAAAGAAATCAGAAATATGATTCAAGCAGCTATCACTGTTACAGCGCCCTGAAATCACGGTGAACTGTGATAGCTCATTAAATGGAATATACAATTATTTTATTGTTCAGTAATAATCTATCAATTTCCTTGTTGACCCCAATTGATAAGCCGCAGATGTTTCGCATTAGGACTGCTTTTTGTTACAGACAGCGCGAACAGCCTCCAGAATGACACTCAGTATACGAGGCGTACGAGGCGTATACTTAACATTGCTTGAAGTGCTTGCAACACAGATTATTTCATCGTTTATTATTTGTATTATTTATGCACTTGTCCGTTGCTATATTTATTTGTACACCGAGAGGCTGACAGAGTGACAGACTGACAGGCTGCATACACACTCCGCGATGCTGCGAAATAATATTTTCATGACCTTAAAAAGTGGAAGAAAATTTCATATGCATAAATAGATGCGAGTAAATATACATATACATATGTATATATAAATGTATAGCTGCTGTGCTATATTGCTGACACAAGAAGAGTTATAATACATAAACAGCAGTGTATTTTCCACAGCAACAATTGAAAAGTTTCCAGTTATAAATTGATGAAAACTTCATTTAATTGAATTGAAACTGTTAACAAGCTACAAAATAATGTGAGCTTGTCCAGCAAAGTTGACAACTGCATCTCAATGTGGGGGGAATTTTCCGCATTTCGATTATACTTGTGTCTTTTCTTCGTTGGCAGCCTAAGAACTACACTGAGCGAAAGAGCAGTGTACTTTCTATTGCTAAATTTGCTATAAATGTTTATATTTGAAATGAAAATGATCAAAAACATTTTGTAAATAATATGGAAAGGTTTCTGTAATTGAGTTGAGCAAAGAAGAAGTGTTTTAGCCACATTAAAAGTCAAGAACTTCGTAACTTCAATGTTTTGTTAACATTTGAGCTCCTTCGACTGCTGGCATGCTACTTCTTCCAGTGTAATAGCCCCATTTGAAGCCCACAACTCTGCGGATGTCGTCATATCTCTAGCTGAAAGTTAATGTCAGTTTCGGAAGTTTTATGGGAGTGTGCTTCTGTCTCTGCCCCATGCCACAATGTCAGCCATTTTTTTTTTTGGTTTGTGTCCACTACACGCACCTCAATAAAACTGTGGACTGACTGACAGCCTCAGTCTGACTTGCATGACACATGAAGTTTTCGTGCCTTCAACAAACTAAACTTAATTGTTTGCAGTGTGTGTCACACCCACTTCCGAAATAAAGTTGGAATAATAAAAAACAATTCTTTGTTAGTTCTAATGCGAAAGAAAGCGAAACGTTTTATACAAATCATGCTAATAGTTTATTCATCTTTATAGAGCCCATAACATTTGATTCTCTGATGAGCTCAGCACAAGCATTTCACAAATTAATTATAGTGTAAGAGTGCAGTTGATTATTGCCATAATTAAAACAAATTTCACTTGCAAATTGCTTAATTCACAGTCTGACTAAGCGAGACTATTTCATATGCATGTCTGTCATGATGACAATTGACTTGAGATACAATCGGAGCAATCATTGTAATGCAAAGCAACCTTTAGATGCCTCATTACATTGCACACCCAAATACCCAAAAGCATGACAAACACTCATCATATTAATCTGTTGTATGTTCAACTTGTAAGTCATTAAATCATTTTCCTTCCTTTTTTTTTAACAATTCGTTGGAATTTTTTGTCAAATTGTAGATTTTCAATAAGCTGGGCGCGTTTTTGTGGGTGTGAATGCAATCGCAATGTTGAATGTATGTTTAACATTTAGCGTAGATTTCCACACATTTTCATTTATTGCAGTTCTAATTATACAAGCATTCGTCAGTTTTTACTTTTCATTTGAGTTGAACGAACTTCGCCTTGCATGTCAGTCACTTTGAGCCGCTGCTTCCCTTTCCCTTTCCCTTTTCATTCTCACTCTCTCTCGTTTAGGGCCACACTCGTAAGCCGTCGCTTTTATGGCTAAGATATGGCGCGGCATGTTGGCGACTTTAGCCTGGCTTTTAGGGGAGCTACTATTGCTGATAATCAACACATTTTTTACAGTTTTTAAGCGCCAGCAACTTCAACTTCAGTTGCAAATGTTATAAATCCCAGCGGAGCTAATGCTGAAATTGCATGTGAACTTTGTGAACTTCTATACATATATATAAACATGTGTGTGTGTGTGTGTGTGTGTGTGTGTGTATGTGTGTGTGTGTTTGGGAAACTCACAGGCCCAAGTTTTAGTTTATTGTTGCTGACTTTAGTTTGCATTCATATCAAGTAAATACGACTACACCGGGCATTCAACTTGTGTAATAATATGGCTGCAATGCCATACAACGAGAAAAGGCAAAGAAAATTGCTCGAAAGTTATCATAATTTTCGAGCTGTATCTGAATTCGAGTGGGCTATCGTGTGGCCAGTTCAAATTGCAACTTTATCAAGTGCAAATTGTAACTAAATTGTCTTTTAAGTATGCAAATTGCTTGCCTAGGAATTTGTCATTCCTTAGGACTTTGCTCTATAAAGCATTTAATTTATAGGAAGAGTGGAGTTATGTGTATAAATCAGAGCTTAAAAGTTAGAGCAGAGGAAAATCTATAAAGAAAATATTTCAAATGCTAATAGAAGTGCCATAATTAATGCAAGATAATAAGTATATTCAGCTATAATTCATTTATTTAATAAACTACTGACAGATTGCTGTATCAACTGTAACTTTGTTGTAGATCTAAGTTAAATATGACAATTTCTGGAGGACTTGTTGAAATATAAACATATTTATGCTCATTTCATAATAGTTTCAATCAATAAACAAAGCTTGATTATCAGCTTAAAATAAGCAGTTAATTATAATAATAATTAAATCACTGTTTGTCTGACTTATGTAAAATTGAACTTCAGCCAAGTAAATGCGAACTATAGATAACTAAAATAGTAGTAATAATAATAGAAACACTCGCACTTACGCACTGAGTTTGAGTTTGAGGTTGAGAGAGACGTGTGTGTAACCATTTTTGGGTCGCTGTGGCTGGAACTGCCAAAACATTTGGCATAAACGCGCGCACAATATCAATTTTCATGTTGCATACAATTACAGTCATTACCATTAGTAAACTGCCACCGCACTGCATACACACATACATACATACACTTATATATATATATATATGTACATAAACAATTTTGGCCAAGCATCTGACAATTCGACTGTCAATTAATTTCAATATATTGTAAATGATAATAATTTCTAAGCAATGCGAACTCGAACTTCAAGTTTCAACTTCAACTGCATGCGAAGTAGGCAAAGTATCGATTGCGTTTCATTTCATTGGGTTATTCAAATGCTACAGCAAATTGTAATGTTTATGTTTGTTGTTTATGGCCAAATTCGGCTTGCAGTCAACGCAAAAAAAAAAACACGTTTCTCTTGCGGCTTGGCTAACGATGCCTCTGCAAGAGGCAAGCTTATCTAAGCTTTCATTTAAACGCACCTCAAAGTGTTGGTTAAGTGCATTTAACCTGAACGTTAACGTTTGACGCTTAAATTGGGCGGCAGGTAAACGAGTTTTTATTGTCGTCACTCGACATCCGCTGTCCAGTGTTGGCCAGGCTAAGAACCTGCCTCTGCCTCTGGCTCTGTCTCTGTCTCTGTCACTGAGTTTGCTTCTGCTTCTGTTTTCAGCCAAAATTACAGTTTTCTTGGTTACCAAATAAAATGTTTAATAATTATTTACACGCTCTTTGGTTAATCGTGCGCATAAACAACGCCAAAGCCGAAAGTTTTGACACTTTTATAAGGCAGTTTTCCCATACACTGTCCCATAAATAACTCAGCCAAAAGGCTCCCGTGTCTAATTAAACTCAACTGCAACATTTTTCAAAAGCCGCCGCCAGCTAACGGCCAAATGATCGCAGCAGGCATCTATTTGCCTTATGGCCCATTATTTATTCAACTGGCAACGAAAATCATCGCTTGATTGCATTTTAGAGCGTAACTACTTACTTACTTTATGATAACCCCCCTTAAGCACTCCCCCTCCCCCATCCATCAACTGGCATACAATTTCAATGCACAACCCGATAGATCTATCAATTCGCATTTCAATTAACCTGGCACATACTTTTGGCTTGAATAAGCGTTTCATAACGCGTCCAGTCAAGTTGTAATTATCATATCTTGTGCACATACGTGACTAGGGCTACAAATGTATCATTCCTTAGTTAAGAGACGACTTGGTTTGCATTCATGTCCGTACAGAAGTAAACACCCCTAGGTTAGACTTGTATCTTTTCAATACTCAAAATATGAATTTATACTGGGTGCAGTCAGTTGTTGACTTGTTTAACTCATCAATTCAGTTAGCAAACTAAGTATAAATTTCGAAAGGAATTTATTTAGAAAACTAAATCAATCTATTTGGTAGTCAACTTAACACTTTGATAGCTCATGCTTACAGCTATATAGACAATATTTTATATTGCTTCCCTTTTAGACTATGAACTAAAAGTTCAAAGTCTATTAGGTTTGACGAAGGCGAAATGTGCGTAACAGGCAGAAGGAGGCGTGGCAGACCCTATAAAGTATATATATTCTTGATCAGCATCAACAGCCGAGACGATATAGCCATGTCCGTCTGTCCGTCTGTCCGTCTGTCCGTCTGTATGAACACCTAGATCTCAGAGACTATAAGAGCTAGAGTAACCAAATTTGGTGACAACACGTGTATTGTTTGCAGGCAGATCAAGTTTGTTTTAGATTTTTGCCACGCCCCCTTCCGCCCCCGCAAATCGAAAAAAAACGTATAACTGAAGCTGCCGACTTTAGATTTAATTCAGATTTGGCACATATGGAGAATGTCCCGTAGCGGACGTTTTCTGAAAATTTTAGCACGATCGGATCATAAACATAGAAGATATTAGAATTAATGATCACCATTTTCATGGCACCTCTGCGGCCAAAATTGCCGCACAGGCGCGGGTTCGAATCCCACTGCTGACAATTCCAAATTACATTTTTTAATAATTTTAAATTAATTACTTTCATTTTATATATACATATATTATTAATTTTGCCTTATTTGTCAGAAAATGTTAAGAATTTAAAGAAAGCAATAACCAAATTTCGTTAGAAATTCGTATACATATATGTATATATATGACAAATGCAAAAACTCGTGCTGTATATGTATTGGCGTTGCTGACTGCGCAGTATGTAAGGCGGTGGCTCAAGCTATAGGACGTACGATTTGCGTGTGAGAGGTCTGCGGTTCGAATCTCGGTGCAACCCAAACAAAATTTTTATGTTTTTAAAATTTTATAAAAGCAATATATATGCACAAGACGCGTTTTTAACCACCAATTGATTTGTCAGCATAGTTTTCATAAGCATCTCAGTAAAAACAGACGCGCGCTGTACAGTTACAGTTATACGTGTATACACAGCAACGCGCAAAAAAAGGAACGGTTGTTTGTTTTCCCTTTCGCTCTTGCGCGCTCACTCACTATTGCTGCTCTCTTCCAAGAACGAACGATAATGAGTTGAACATTGCTAAGCTTATTTGGCTTTAAATTAGTTTTATATTTGCTTTATTTTTTTTGCTTTCCCCGATTAGTTCATAGTCTACCAGACGTTGTACGACTGTAGCTGCCTGACTTGTTCATTTTAAGTATAACAACTTTTATTGCAACTTATTGAAATGTTTCTGTTAGAAAAACTATACAAATTAATATATTTATATTATATTTACATATATTATTATATTTACAATTTATATAAATTAACGCTATTGCTTATTTTCATAATAATTAACAAGTGAAAATTAAAATTAAATTAATTCTTGCCTGAAAATAGTACAAAATATTCTAATAAAAGCTTAAGCAAACATGCGATTTTAATTAATATTTTTCTTTTGAGATAACTAAAGCGAGTAAGTGAAAGAGTTCACAATTGAATGTTTGTAATAATAAAATTTATTAAACCTTCTATTCTTCTCTAAAATAATATGAAAGCTGCAATCGATTCCCTTTAATTAGACTTAAGTAGCACAAGAAATGTTTAAACTATTCAATGCAATCTTAGCATATAAGTAAACAAGAAAATACTGCTCATATATTTGATTAATATTTTAACATTTTATTACAATTTATTCACACATAAAAAATAAAATTATATATTAAATATATTTGCTATATTTGCTTTATCATATTCACATCTCACTTGTTTCTTCTTTCTTCATTTTGCAGCCTCTGCCGTGCTGCGTTGCTGGCGCTGCTCGACGGACGTGTCCAATGGGGAGTTCTGCAACGATCCCTTCCAGCCGGACAGCATCTCGGAGCAGCAGCGCTATTGGAGCTATGTGAACTGCACGTACTCAGTGGGTGTCAAGTCGGTGAATGCGCGTCCCGTGTGCAAGAAACTAGTGCAGGAAGGTAAGTTGCATGCCACAGAAGACATGAGCAATTATTTAGCTACATACACATTGGACTGTCTATTGTTGCTATTTTTGCTATTGTTTGCTGTGTGTGTGGTGCTTGTGGTGCGGAGACCCACCGGTGGCTCACACCCGCCGTGTTGCTGCCGCATGTTGTTGCCTGCCACAAAGCGTCAAACAAGATTGAGATTTATTGGCCTGACAATGTCGGCAACAAGTGCGGCATACAAATCCATAGGGGCAATGGCAACCAGACAATTGCTCGTTCGCCCAGTTTTGTGATCGCGTTTCGCGGTTCGCGCTGCAGCTGCTGGGCGTTAACTGGGAGGCGTGGCAGCAACTGCACAAGTGGCGACACTTGGCCCAACTCAACTCAACTCAACGCAAGCCAAGCCAGGCCAGGCCATGCCCGTTGCATGTGCCGCTAATTTACGGCAAATTTATGTGGCGAGCACACATGAAAATAAAATCAAATAAAATGAAATAAAGAGAGAGAGAAAACGCCAACACACACACACACACATAGACACACATACACACACGTGGGGCGTATGAGTGATATTCGTGTTGCAGTCGTCGATCTTTAACTGTTTTTTCTTTTTATTTTATTTTATTTTATTGTTCGGCCAGCGGCTGTGGCAAATTGTGCCGCTTGTTGGCATTTGCATTTGACAAGCAACAACAACAACAACAAAACAAACATTAAAGTCCACATAAAAACCAAATGAAATGGAAAATTTTATACGCTGCTCAATTTGCCAAACGTTGCGTATCGTTGCATTTTGATCTGCATTGCGGTTTTATTGGTTACTTTGCAACTCGACAACTGTTGTTGCCTTGCCTGACCAACTAAAGAAGACTCCCCTTGTTAAGATAGATATTTTATTACTCCTTACATCTTTTTATTCTGTCTGTAAATAGCAAAGAATATTGTTTCAGTTTATCAGCTTTTTTAGTGTCATTAAAAGTGTATAAAAGAAAACAATTTATTTGTTGACGTTGTTGCTGCACAGAGTAGAAATAATCTTAATAAATATGTCAATTTAAATATAATTGAATTTAAGTCAGTGTCTTGAAAATTTAAGCATTGGCTGGTTGATTTATTGACAGCCATTTCAATTATCTTCATATTCAATATTAATAAAATATAATTTAAATAATAATACTTATAAATTAATTAAAGTAATATAAATAATATATTGAATTACATAAAGTAACAGAATATAAAATTTAAATAGTAATTATGTTTCAATACTTTTAAGGCTTTCAACATGTTTTCATATATTTTGTTTGTATAGTTAATTTTATTAAAAGAATTTAAATAGTAAGTTTTAATGTTGATTATTTATTTTCCGCTTCATTTTATTTTAAGTGGTATAGATTTATTCTTTTTGTTTGCTTTAAGTTAACTTTTACTATTCATATCTAAACATTTGCTATATCTTTTTTAAATACATATTTATGTGATTCTTAATTGTGATGCTTAATTTGAAATATTATTATTTTTTGTATTATAAAGAATTTGTTTAGTATTTTTAGAATATTTTAAAGAGTTTCTTCTTTTTGTTTGCTTCAAGTTAACTTTTCCTTTTCATTTGTAAACATTTACTATTTGAAATGCTTTAACTTAATTTTCTTCATTTAATATCA
The DNA here is from genome assembly GCA_035042075.1 of Drosophila macrospina. Classification (NCBI taxonomy): domain Eukaryota; kingdom Metazoa; phylum Arthropoda; class Insecta; order Diptera; family Drosophilidae; genus Drosophila; species Drosophila macrospina. The sequence goes on along the minus strand of JAWNLW010000326.1, from coordinate 119,665 downwards.
AAATATCTCTCTCTTCAAATTGTTATTCTTTTTAATTTATTTCTGTAATATTTCTGGTCAATTTATAATTTATAATCCTTACATTTTTAATCTGCAATAAACCGTAATATGCACATAATCTTATCAATTGGCAAGAGATCAAGTTGATTTTTTGTTTTTTTTTTTCGTTTCGTATTTCGTCTAGCATTTAGCTAATTTCTTATGGCCAATTAATGAACACCATTAAATTTTTGCAATCAAGCGTCTACAAATTGGCGCTGCGAATATTTGCAAAGATTTGCGGCTGGCAATTAAAATTGCAACTGCAAATCTCGAACTGAGTCTCTGGTTTTGTGAGTCTCCAAATGAGCAGCCAGATGCGAGCACATAATGTACGAATAAACTAAGCAGAGACAAAAACAAACAAACAGCATTAGCAACAACAACAACAACACACAAAAATATAAATTAATTAAGTTGTTGCACAGCGTGAAGCGCTCAATTACGGCAATGGGACGGGGAAACGGGAGGGAAAATAGTGATAGAGATAGAGATAGAAATAGAGACAGAGACAGCGGCAAATGTCTGAGAAAAATGCAACTAGGCGATGCTGCAGTTGTTGTTGCTGTTGCTGCTGTTGTTGTCATGTGTTTAAGTTATTGTTGTTGCTGCTCAATTTATATGCCGTTAAATTAATTGCTTATGAAGTTTGGGCCGACGACTGGCTGAGTTTTTGGCAAATGTCAAATTAAAAATGTATTCCATAATTCCATAAAACCAACAGCCAGGCCAAGCAATTAGCTATCAGTGTTGTGTCTATACCTGTGTCTCTCTGTGTGTGTGTGTGTGTGTGTGTGTATATGTGTGCGTTGCATTTTAGTTGTCACTGTGCGTCACTGTGCAAATATTTTGCAACTTGTTGCATTTTGGTTAACCGAAAAGTTGTCGTCGATTTTTTGCCTATTTTTGGCCAATTGCGTTGACTTTTTTTTCTATGCGTGCGTTTTTCTTCTCGTTGTTGTGTTTGTTTGTTGTTGTCTTTGTTGTTGTTGTTGTTGTTGTGCTCTCTCGATTTCGTTACTGTGAAAAATGTTGCCAAACACATTTCGATCAATAAATAATTAAATTAATTAAAATTTAAATTTATGACACAATGCAGCATTTCCAACTTGGTTTCGCGCGCCGCACGCGGCGTATGCGCAATTGTTTTTGCCATTTTCTTTGGACTCTGCAGCTGAAAACTGCATTCTGTGTGCCTTGTTTGATGCCGCGGCCGTGATAAGGCGACAATTGTCAACAATTTTATTAGAGACTTGTCTCCCTACCCCTCTCCATCTCTACCCACTTCTCTTGCATTCGCTCTCTCTCTCGCTCGCTCTCGCATTGTTTGGTGTCTCACTTGCACGCATGTCGAGTGCTTGCTTCTTGGAGCCAATCACAAAAATGGTCAACGCTCACCTTTTTGAGCAGCTTTTAAAGTTTTATTTCATTTTATTGCGATTTATTTCTTGACTTTTATGTTTTGTTGTTTTGTTCTGTTTACCTAACACACGCACACACACACACAGATGCACACACGCAATGAGAAAACGCAATTTGTTGTGCATTTTTTCTGGTTTTCATTTGCCGTTTGCTGATTGCAAATTGTCTCGTTTTGCTGATTCTTGCGTTCGTTTTGGCAGTGTATGTTGCGGCCAGCTCTAGACATAGACTCAGGCCTCATTTTCAGTTGCGTTTTTGTTCAACGGGCTGGCCAGGCCGGACCAGGCCAAGCCTGACTTAGCCGAGCCGAGCCGAGCCTAGCCTGGCCTGTCCGGGCCAGGCCTGGCAAACGCTCGCTCAGGTTGCATACGGTTGTGCACAGAAAGCCTTGAGCCCATTTCGAATTTGTTGCTCCGTTTGCCGTACACACAGTCAGTTACAGTTAGAATTCTGCAGAGAATAGCATGATCTAAAAGAATACAGTTAAATGTTTATACTTTCAAACTTATACATAGTTACCTCGAAAGCTTTCTCACTCATAAGACTGCTCTGCAAGGAAGCTTTCAGTGTATAAGCAAACACAGTAAGAGAGCTCTGAAAGCTCTTCCAATACGAGCGCAAATTCTGTGCGGTTAAAGCTTTGGAAGGATGTTCTGAAAGAGACTGATGGGAGATCTAAAAGATGTAAATTTCTAGTTTCATAGGAAACTCGGACTGTGCGATAACAAAGAAGATAAGAATGATAAGCACTACAGTCCACTACAATAGCGAACTTTCAATATCTTCATGAACTTTAAGTCGCATTAAATAGAATTATCTTTGCAGAATTTACTTTGCTTGTCTCTGAGTTTAATATCTATCATTTATTATGGTCTCTTGCAATTGCCTCAGTTGCAGTTACCTCACGGCCTGACTATTTGGCAGTTTGCCATTAGCCAGCATGTGATCGACGATTTGGACGACATTTGAAATGACATTTTTGAGTTAGACACGCCGCAAAACTGAACTAAAGATAAAGACAGAAAAAAGAACGACTAAAACGAGAACCAGAATATGAAAAAAGCCAATGCCCACGCAGACTGACCACATGACACATAAATAACTTTTAATGTGCAACATTTTACTCTCCTCTCAACAGATAGACAGAGAGAGAGAGAGAGAGAGAGAGAGAGAGAGAGAGAGAGAGATATTAATTGAAATTGTTTAGTGCAGAAATATTTAAAGTTTATTATGTCATTTATTTAATTGCAGTCTATGGCAAGCGCGTGATTGCACGTTCCTGTTTCTATGAGGATATTGACGATCCAGCAGACAAGTGCGCCATGGACACAACCTCATCGTACACCAAGACCATCTATTGCCGCACGTGCACCACGGATGGTTGCAACTCCGCTGGAGGTTTGTCGGGTTGGCTGGGCGTGTTGGTGCTGCCGCTGCTTGCCGCACTGAGGCAGCTATGCAAATGAACAAATGACTGCAAGGAAGCAGACTGCACTTAATTGCATGAATGCAAAATGAATTTAATGTTGAGAGTCCATCGAGCAGAACAAAGAAAAAACAAATGAACACATACAAATTAAACAATACAAAAATTACAATTCATAAACAAAAATGTACTAATTTCGTCTAATTAAGTTTGCGTTGTCTTAACTTATTTCTACGAATTGCAAAAGGCACTCACAATATGCACAAAAGCCAGTCACATTCGCTATATATATACCATAAACAAATTGCACAAATTGTGTAGAGAACTTTACTTCTAAATGTTATGTAGCTGTAGGGCATCAAAGGTTTCCACTTGGCCAGCCTGAGGCGAAACAAACTCACAAACATACACAAATTGGTTATCATATTTAGTAATTACATAATCTACACACATACACATACATTCATTTGTATATGTATATTATCATACACACACATATGTATAACTTTGTAATATTGTAATACTTCATATTGTAACTCTAATTGAAACACTTTTATATGGTGTGTTACAAATAAATTGATTAGATCGTACGAAATTGTCTCTCTTTTTACTTATCAAACGAATGGGATCTCAATTATGATGTAATTGTTTGTTTGGATGAACAGGCAATGCTTTGCAGATGTTTTACTTGTATCTAGAGATGTTACTTCCTTTGGACAATGAGTTAATAATACACAGGTTTGTATTTGCCATATCATACTATTAATTCAATTTAAACTAATTATTATTTTCCTATATTTAAATGAATGAAAATACAATAAGTTTCAGCAACCTTTGCTCCGTCTTTAGTCTTTAGTAATAAATCATTCTTAATCACTTCCCAATTCAATTGACAATTAACTACTTCATTTGTGAACTGTTTGTACTTGCTATAAATAGACCTTTGCTTCCTTTAATTTACCTCCGTCTGTCTTCCACTCACATGTCTCACATGTTCTTACTCATTTGATGTAATTACAATTGTAATTAGTTCACTTCATTCACATAATGATTTCGTCTTCTCATATTCACCGCACAAGTCCAAGTTCCTTGCCTTCAATTGTTTAATTTCAAAAGCAAATCAAAAGTAATTGTCTCACATCATTGCGCTTGACATTGTGATTGTGAAATAAACATAAAAAAATAAAATACAACAAAATAAAAGAAACTGCGCTGCAAACGCAATAAAGATACAAGATCTGTATGAAATTAAATGTTCTGTTGTCGCTTCGCTGCCTTCCTCAATCCTCAATGTGAATCCAGAACGGAAATGAGTTCAGATCTGAGTCTGCCCACATTTTAGGAATTGGTAAATTAATTGACGACCACGCAAAAATGTCAATGTCAGTGCTGCTGCTGACATTTGACCCAAGTCAATTGAGTTTCAACTGTATCTTCATTTAGTTTAACTCTAAAGTGGGAGTATTTCTTTGGGTACCGCCCTAAGGCGTGCTTATATTTATTATATTTCATTAAAAGCGCATAAAAATAATCGCAAACATAAATAAAATTTGTCACAAGCACGAAAATTGAAAGCTGTCCGTTTGAAAGTTCAAGAAAAACAAATAAAGTGTATTTTAAGCAGTCAATAAACGACTTGAAGCCACGCTGTATTTAGACAAATAAATAGAAGTTTACTAGGAACTAATCATTTTGTACTTTTTGCCTAAATAACTTCAATTCTAATGTACCCCTTCCAAGCGCACAACGAGTACAGGGTATGGAAATGGGTGGCAACTAAGCCAAGCGAACGTTTTGGCCATTTAAACTTGTCGCACGGCACCGCTTGATTTTGATTTGTCTTTTTTGTTTAACTACACACAAGCAATGTATTTGATTTTATTTTGTGTGTTTTTTAAATCATTTTTGCTTGTTTTTTGTGTTTTATGACGTGCCTAGCGAAAATGTCGTACAGTTTATGCAATAAAACTGGCCATTTATCATGGAGGGGGCATGGAAAAATATTGTAAATCGACATTGTTCAGCGGCGTTGGGTATTTGCAGCAAATGTTACGCATACGCCCCGATGGCCCCAGGCTGGCTGTCAATAGTCAATACGATCGTCTGGCCGTAACTCTGTTAGTCAAAAACCTGCTGCCGTATTCAAGTTTATTATGTGATTTGACTTTTTATTGCTCGGGCTTAGGCTTTAGCTTCAACTTAACCTCCTAATCCGTTGTGCGCATTACGATTTGGTTACAAACTTTGTTGTTGTTGTTGTACTGTTGTTGGGGCCCGGCCCCGGTTCGCCAATCAACTTCAAGTGCATCGATGGCGTCGCTCTCGATCGCTGTCTCATTTGGTGTGCGTGCCACTGCAACGAGTCGCATTTTTCACGCTTTGTCAAGTGTTTAATGTTTTATTTTCATTTTTTTGGTAGCAGGAGGAGTCAACGGGACGTCCACTGACATCTAATGCTGCAGATTAATGTCAAGATTTGCATATGAAATCATATATCTGTATGAACTTGTCAGCGCCTCGACTGCCTATTTCAGCCTGGGAGTTGCCAAATTTGGCTAAATACTGTTCACAGTTTTCAGCCACTGGCCAAAATGATGTGCGTGTCGTCGGTTCATGAATCATAAACACATTCATTTGCTTTAAGCAAAGTTTACTTTCAATCTAAGGAATAACAAAATTACAGCAGAGAATAACGCCATCTATGGTTTGCTGTTGGCAACTGCACAAATCTGCTTGCTTTCAAACTTGTAACTTTTTTATTTATTTCTTTTGCGCTAGCTTAGACATATAAATAAGAAATAATTAAAAAAACATTTAGTCAGCTATTTAATCTGTTCAATAATATATATAAGTACACTTCAAGAAGTCTAATAATGTGTGTTTTAATGTATTACAGCTTATCTATGTTATATGAGGGAAAGTGCAATCAAAAGTAAACGTTTGTCTAGCGCACGCACTGAAAGCTTTACAAAAAGCTTTATCTCCTGCCTTAGCAAAGTTTCACACCACATTTAAGGTGACCATGTTAAGTTAAGCACTTTAACTGAAGAATTAAATGTTAATATTTGTCAATTCACTTATGTTTTTTATAATTTATATAAATAAAGTAAAATTATTAAATATAAAAGAGATTTAAAAAATAAAGAAGTTATCATATATTCAAATTATTTGTGCAAAATCTAAGAATTTAGAAAGAAAAGCAACGTCTTCAATTGGAATAAAGAAGAGCTACAACAATCCTATGAGAGTATAATCTCAATTGAAAGTCTGTCTGATAGTCAGCAGCATGGGGCATCCCCAGGAAACGTCATCAGCACACAGAGACCGAGGCAGTTGCTGTCGCTGCCGCTGCCCATGCTGCTGCTGCTGCTGCTGCTATAGTCTACGGCAACGCCGACGCTGACTGAGCTGTGGCAGTGTGGCAGCAGAGCCTGCGGGTCGCTGGGCCGCACAGTCGTTACTCGAACGAGCAGCCGTTTGCATCGCGCGCACTTTTAAATTGACATTAACAAAAGGAATCAAAATCAAAAGGAAATAGAAAAAAGTAAAGCAAAAGAGAAAGAGAAAGAGAGAAAGGAAAGAGTTGCTTCTGCCTTAAAGAAGCCGCACAAAGGATACACAAGGAATTCAAGAAGACCGCTTACCGGAAAACCGGCGTCATTGTGTCGCCAATTGGTCTGCATACCCTGTAAAGCTTCGTTAACATTCCAAAGCAAAATAATACATAATTATAACGATGTCGGCATCCATAAAGTTCATCATTGCTGGCTTTTGCCTGTTGGCCACCGCCTACAACATCAGAGGTGAGTCCAGAACTCGATCGTTGGCAGCTGCACGTGCAAATGTGAATGTGAATGTGTATGTAAATGTGAATGCATTCATAAACATTCATTAAATTATTGTGTTAATATTCGAAATGAGTAGCTGTTTACGTGTAACTACAGCTGCCCCAACAAGGTCGACATAGAGTCTTTGAGTGCTTCACTACTTGAGTGTTTCTAAATCAAATACTCAGGTGTGCCGATCACTTCAATGAATGAAATGTTTCACTTTTGTTTATATAGTATTTTATGTTTTTCTTGTTGGCAAATTTTTACGATTTCCCTGCGGTGTTTATAAAAAGTAATAGAATGCTTAAAAATAGCTCATAACATTGTAAAAGGCTAAACAATTGATTTGCTTAACTCAACTGAAGATGATTTCACATCTAAGTATGGAAATTTATTGTATAGATATTGTTGAGATGTATTTCTACCTATTTTTATGGTCCTATGACTGTCGTAAACAAATTGATATTGAGTAGCTGCAATTTTCACATGTGCACATACAGTCAGGCTGCGCTATAACAAACGCGTGCAGCTGCAGTGAGATTTCCTCGAATTTAATGGCAGTTCGATGGAGGCAAATTGATTTCAAGAGATATTTCGAAGGGCTTGGCCAGGTTAAGTCTTGGCTTGGCTTGGCTTGGCTTTTAGCCCTCACGCAAACAATTTGTGGGTCAATGTACAGAAAATTCGCGCAGTATTCCCAGATATATATGTATCTATATCCATATATATATTTATATATATATGTGCATGTGTCAAATTATTTTGGCAGTTCACGTTGCCCGATGATTGGCATGGAAAATGTGTATTAAAATTTGGCTTTGCTTTGGAATATTGCCTGATTCATTTATTTGAAATATTTGCCAAGCTGTTTCATTCACAAAATATCGAAAGTATTCACTGTAGAATGCAATGCAGCCTTCAGCTTAATTGGATTGTGGCGTTGAATTGAGTTGTTAATTGTAATGAATGTTAATTGAGTTGGTTTGAATGAATATTAAGCGCATGTCCTGTTGCTTTTTTGTGGTATATCCTTTTGTGTGTGTGTGTGTGTGTGTGGGGTCCTGAAATTATCTAATTGGATTGCATTCAATCAGAGACATGTCGAGGACCCCACTGCGCATCAGTCTGGAGCTGTGCGCATGTCAAACTGGCGCCAGAACGTCGTCTGCTCCAGTTTCCAGCAGCGACAGAGCATCCCAACTGTACACAGATTTCTACCCCTCGCTGGATGTGGATGTGGATGTGTGGAAACTATGTCACAGGCCTCGATAGTAGACCAACGAATGGGCATGACAGCAGGAGGGGAGGGGGTGCTGATGGGTGGGCGGTGTGGGGAGTGGGGGTGTGTGAAGACGCTGGTCGAATTGCTTGCCATGAATTGCGTAATTTGAACGAAACTGATAATGAACAGGCGTTGCCAACACCAAATGAGCTATGACAACAGGATGCGCAGATTGAGCACGCTTCGCAGGATGCCAATGCTTCCTCCCACCCCCTCTCGTGATGTCTTTGTCACACATTGTGTCGAGGGGTTGCTTAATTGCAGGCGACAACACACTTCCGATGCGTATCAAATTATGCGATGAATACATGAATTGAGTTTTTGTTTTTCATTATGCTTGACAGTTTCTGCATTATTTTTCTGTTTTTTGACAGGCAAAAGGGGGATGGGGTTAAGTGCGGAAGACCTTTTCGGTATAATGTTGCAATTTATTTAGGCAGCTTAGGGGTTGCACGACTTCACGCTAAAGATGATACGAAATTTGCATATAAACAACCAAAAAAAACAAGAACTTCCTGTAGGCTTCAATTGCAAGGCCTTGGCATTCAATTATTTAGCAGCAAGATAAGGCATGCTTCAATAGTGAATACCCTGCAGTAAAGTATTTATATCTATTGTTGTTGTACCTCAAATTTGTCATGGAAAGAATGGTTTAAAGTAACTGTATTTTAATTGCATGGCTCACATAAGTCACGACAGTTATTGCCCTACTTAATGCTACTCTTTTTCACATATTTTATGGCTACAGGGTATGGGCTGCCTATGCGTGAGTATGCAGATAACGATACATTTAAGACGCGACCTTGTGCTGCCCGCAAATGCAATCAATTACTCACACTTACCTTTATAAAGCTGGGCTAGTTAGTCCTTAGAGAGGCGGAGAGGGAGTGGGAGAGAGTGGGAGAGGGGAACTCTGCCTTCTTGACGTGGGTGCTGGCAAATTACTTGCAATTGCACGTCAGTCTACAGGAAGCTTGAAAACTAGAGCGGACACGGCTGAAATGCAGACGAAGGCGTGGGCGCTGAATGGGGCTGACAGCAACAATAACAACAACAACAACAGCAACAATAACAACAACAACAACTACAACAATTACAGCTACACTAGAAATCTAAATACACGCGCCATCGTCGTCTTCAGGGTTGACAGGCGAAGGACAAACGCTCAAGTTGCCAGCACAAATTCTAGCGGCCAGCTCAAATTCAAATTCAAATTCAATTTCATATTCATATTCAAATACAAATACAAATTTAAATAGAAATTCATAACAATGTAATTTAATATACGACTAGTGCACGTACTTACAACCATCCAAATGGTATGCAAATGTTGTCAGCGTCAATATTTGGCACCTCGAACCGTCACAAGATAACCGCAAACTGGGCCTGGTCGCTGCCGCGGTGACGCGTGTCAAGGTCCAAGGTTTCTCCTGCTATGAACCTGGCATGTTTACTTTAGATTTACGGCAAGTTGACTGTTAAATATGTAAACAAAGCTTCACCCCTTCCCTCACATTGCCCTGGACATGCGAAATGTTCTCAAGGCCTCAAGGCCCCAAGGCACAAAGCCATCTTGATCTTCCGCTCGTCAGTGTGAGACTCTCCAAGCCAATCACGCATACTCATGCTCTGTGGAGTGGGAACGAAATGAGGTTGTTATGCACCCGCAGGTGGTTCCTGGGGTCGTCTGCCCGTAAGTGGCCGTAAGTGGCTTCATTAATTATTAATTTTATGCGAATCAGTTCTATAAATAGTTGAGTTTTCCTTTAAATATTTGTGTTTTCCTTTTTTGTCTAAGTTGATCAATGTTTACGAATTTGTATTCAATTTAAAAACAAATTATATTGAAAAAATAAATAAACAAAGCGCTTGATAAAAAAATTTGTTGGCCACTGTGCGAAGCGCAAATCAATCAGCGAACGGTCAAAATGTGTTGAGTGATTTATAAAAACGAAAGGGGAAAGCAGCTGAGAGATTTCACTAAAATTGAACAATCAGAGAGCACAGTTTGCATTGGCATTTCTATAGAATTTTAGTTAATCTGCTGATAGAAATATAATGTTATTTTAATTTGCATTCAATGTAAAGGCAGACAGTCTAATATTTCTCGATCCAAACATTATTAATTTTACTGCCCCCTTTTATATTTGCATTAACACATGTTCTACATTTGCAAAGCATAAGAATATTTTAGAGAATGCAATAAGAAATTTCGAATATTCATAAAATCCATTTTGTAGCAAAATCTCTGATATACTTAAATCATTTTTAATTTGCTTAAACTTTTATACGAATTTAATGCCAAATGCTTATTTGCTTAGACTGAAAATATAGTTATTCGATTAGGTTACTTTGCTTACTCAAATTAAATAATAATGTTTAATTTAGAAGATGTAATTAGTAACTCCTGCGATATCCTAGTTGTTACTCTGTTTTGCTTGCCAAGACATTTCGCGGAAACTATTAGAGCGTAAAAATTCCATTGAATGGCCAACAGAATTACGACACGTTCACTTATTATCAATTACAATGCTCCAGCATTGCGTATACGTAATAAAAACTCAATGACGGCGCCACATTGACTGGCTACGCAGCACATACCCTGTCGACTGAGTGAAACGGGGGATGGCCAGCATTTTTGGGCGGCAAATTGAGGGGGCGTTGTTGTTTTCCCTTTGCTTTTTTGGCTAGAAAAGATGATGTCAACAGCCAGCACTGTGAAAAGTCTGTCGCCAAATCTTTATTGAGGTCAGAGCGTAAAGGTCATAGCCTAGTAATGTCTTTGCTTTGTTTTTGTAATTTTGCACAGCCCATGAGCATCAGCACTTGCAATGCTGGCACTGCAGCTCGGACACCATTGGGGCCGAGGACTTTTGCGATGTGACCTTCCAGGAGGACAACATACCGCACGAGCTGATCAAGGAGCGCAACATCAACTTGCTGCGCAGTTGCAACAGCACCATCAACTCCGATCACGAGCGTCCCGTTTGCCGCAAAACAGTGGAGGAAAGTGAGTAAAGACATTCATAAACTGAACAAACTTAATCGCTTAACAAACTCTCTCTCGTTGGTCAGACAATGGCAAGATAATCACAAAGCGCTTCTGCTACTACACCAACAAGTCGGATCCCGTTGACCTCTGCAATGTGACCAGCCCCGAGAAGAATGTGCGCCGGATATTCTGCGAGGATTGCCTCAGTGATCGCTGCAATGGCGCTGCTCGGCTGGCCGCTCTCTTTGTTGCCTTCCTGTTGCCCGTGTTGGCCATGGCCAACTAAGCAGCGTTTAATGCACTCTTGTATCTCTATTTTAGTTCGAACGTGATATTTTGTTTAGCTGCAAATGCTAAGCTAGCTGCTGATTAACATCTATAAACTATATATTTTAACTAGTTTAGTTAGAGCTATGTATTCCTTTGTCGTACTTTTATGTTAAGCTCTTAGTTCATACACTTTGTTTATAGTCGAAATTGATTTGCTTAACTGCCTAACAGCGGCATTTTAAATAATTTTAAACACTCAAAACCAAACAAAATAAAACTAATAAACTACAAATTATAATTAATCGAATGCTTAGCTAAGCGAAACTATAAATATATTAACTACAACAACAGAACAACAACAATAAGCACAGCTCTAAGATGAATAAGATGAATATAGCAAATATTTCATTGTAAAACAAAACAAAGAATCTTTTAATGTAAAAGCCAGACACCAATGTAAGTATCACAGTTGCATTAATCAAACACACACCGAATAAAGTTCATAATCTATGTGACAAAATCAAGTTTGTATTACTTTATATGGGGGCTGACTATTGGGTTACAAATGATGTTAGGAAATTGTTGATAGATAAGTTCCAGATACGAGCTATTAATTGTGGACATCTATGAGTATTTGGAAGCGTTGAAAACTCTGATCCTATCGCATGTTAACAACTCTCTTGCTGCCAAATAGCGACGAACTAATCACACTCTAATCCAAGGACTTTACTAATCCAATTAGTTGCTCAAATAACCTGCAGCTGTCCAGGCGTTGTCGCTGTTCTCAATCTGTGACAGTTTGACAGCTGCCTCATCATCTGATTTAATCAATGCAAATTGCAAATGCAGCTCTTCTTCATTGACCCCCCACTGTGGCAGCTGACACCTTATTAACTTTAGATCAGCTGCACTGCAAATATAAATAGATTTTAAAGAGCTTACTTTAACTTATATACTTGTTAATAGAAACTACATTACTATAATTGGAATTTATTAAATTGTTTATTTCAAACAGTTTCAATTACATTAAAGCCTAGATTAAACTAAATTCTTAAGTTGCATAATAATCTATAGCATTGCGCCACATGCTTCCTTGTCAATGTGTCCTATATGCTGTTGTTGCTAATGCCACTAAGTCAGCGTCCTGTCTAATCCAATTTGCGGGCCAGTGAATAATCTATTGGTTTTCTCGCTGACCTCATTTCCAGCTTATCCTGGTTCTTCCTCCCTTACAAAAAATAAAAATACTTTTACCCTCTGCCTCGCGCAATATGGCGATTTCTACCCACTGTGCGTGGTTTCTCTCTCCCGCTGTTGAGAAAAAATAAAACAAATTAAATCAGTGGAGAAACTCTGCCGCTGGCTTAGTGACAACCCGTTCGTAGTAAGTACACTTCAGGCGTATTCAAATATCTCGCATGCGATAAATGTATTATAAAAAGTGTTGCCTACTTTTAGGAGGCAATCAGAAATCACTGAGAATTTGAAGAAATTAACAAATGTTTTGCGTATAAAAGAAGAATCGTCTATTCAATAGTTTACAAATGTATTAACTATTCTTTGACACTCGAATGCTAATGACTTTGTTGCCACAAAAAAATGATTCAGCTCAAGTAAATACAACTTAATTGCATTAGCAGCCAGAGAGAATTGTCAAATAATCGCGCTTAATGATTAGACAATTGTCTGATAATAATAGTATTTGAAATACTCCACAGATTGACTTTCAAGTCACTTTTAATACACACAGAGTTCTCAATGCATACATGATTTTTCTTTGAGTGCATGGAAAATCCACGGAAAAACTACAATGAAATAACGCAACGAAATATGAAGCAAAACAAAACAAAAGCAGCTAAAAAAACCGGTTTATAAATTGCTCACAAAATGTTGATGTTTTGAATGCTGTACATAATGATTATATACTTTGTGTTTCACTCAAACCAAACATCGTTACGCTCAGAGAACTGAGCGTGCGACGAAAATGGGGGATTGTAGATGATATGGTTGATTGTGGACACTCCAGACGTCTGAGCTGTTCGACAAAATTGTGGTCTCGTCAGACGTGCAGCAGACATTGCCCGAGGAGGTTGAGATTTGTGAATACTACTTGGAAAATCGTAGAGAAATATATATTAAATTTATTAAACAACATGATGTACGCCGTGAAATGCAGTTTGGCCGTGGCCGTTATGCTTAGCTTGGCCTGTTCGGGTGTGTTTTTCCTTCTTGTGTTTGTTTCATTTTGTTTGCATGCGAAACCAGTTTGAGTTTTCTAACAAAATATTTGATTTGTAATTTGTAGCTTACGCCATCAAGTGCTACCAATGCGAGTCGCTTACAACACCCAAGTGCGGCCTGAAGTTCGAGGCTGATGATACTTTGCTAATGGATTGCTCCAGAATCGGACCACCGCGTTATCTGCAGAATTTCTTCCCCACTCGCAATGCCACCGGCTGCATGAAGAAGACCCTCGAGAGTGGTAAGTGATCTGAAATCAAAGAGATATTTGTGAAACAGCCGTTAAGAGCTGATTTAATGGGCATCGCATTATGTTCTGCTGCTGATTATGATGTCATTTTATGTATGTACATTTTGCAAGTCTCTTGCGCAGCAGCTGAGTTCTGAGTTCTGATTTCTGATTTCTGTTGAGGTATTTATTTATGTATTTATTTTTATTTTTATTTTTATTTGGTTTTTGGGTATTTGTCACGTTTCTTTTTTGTTCGGGTTTCGTGTAATTTCGTATAATTTTGAGATTATTGTGCGAGCGCATGCAGATATTAATAATGATGACAAGTTTATGCCTGGAAAGAGCAACAAATTTAAACAAATTATGATTGGGTTGAGTTACCTACGGCATATTAATTTCGTATATGCTGAAATTAATTAAACTACGCCGTAACCGAAGACAGCAGAGCGAATTGCTAATCAACTCAAGCGCAGCAAATATTTTCAGTTGCCAGTTTTGCTTGACTTCAGCAGCTAAATGGCAATTACAAAAACCTGTTGACTCAAGAACTGTAAACATTACTCAGAGATCGCTGGCAAATTTGTATTCGAGTGAGAACAATGACACCTACAATTATCACGGGTGCCACAAAAGGGTGGCATTGTTGGGACAAGCTGCCACATAATTAACACATTTCAGCAAAGTGAAAGTTGCCCATTGATAATATTTCCCAATTTCCGAATTTACATATTGTTTATTTTGTTTTCTTTTCCTTTCCGTCTCACTTTCAGTTGTGGGCCATCCACAGATCGTGCGCACCTGCTACTTTGGTGACATCAGCAACATTCAGAGCGGCTGCCAGACCGACCCCTCCCTGCCCTTCGTCAAGCAGCTGGGCTGCGATGTCTGCACCAAGGATGAGTGCAATGGCTCCGCCTCCCTAGCACCTCTGGCTGGAGCCATACTGCTGTTCTTTGGCCTGGCCCGTCTGTTGGCCTAGATCTCCAGCTTGGTCTTACTTTAGTTCTTAACTTCTCGGTTGTATTTATGCATTTCACTCTCTATCCCTTTCTCTTTCTCTTCATCTTTCGCTCTCTTCATCTTTGTCTGTATTAAGTGCATTTGATTTGATCTGTTCTCATAGTTATGAAATATTATCGTTTAAATTTGTGCCTACTTCAAATGCAGTTGCTATAACTTAATAAATATTTATGCATTACTCATAATGCTTGAACTATTTGAATAAAATCTATATAAAAATATATCAATTTAAATGTGTATTTATAGAATTTAACTGGAAATTTGTGGGAATATGTGGAGAAATTTAATCAAATGAGATTTGGATATTTAAAAAGTGTAAAATAACATTTATAATTAAAAGAGAATTATTTTTAAATCAAGATAAATATATTTACACTGCATTATAATATAGTGAATGGCATATAAATGTAGATTTGAGCTTCAAACTTATGCTTCTTTATATAGTTTATCGTATTCAGAAATTAAGTAAACATATGTTTACTTGAATGAATATTATCAGTGAGATATTTGCAGTTTTTGATATAAACTTATATTTATATACACAATAAAATGAATTAAATGACTGTACTCATTACAATAAGCAGCAAAGCACACTCACTTTTCACTTTTCATAATATTTCTCCAGTTGACTTGATACTGAGAATCTGTTCGCAGTTGACAATTAACCGCAGAGAATTTACTTCACTTACTGCTTTGTGACTCACAGGCAATTGCATGCTTCATAAAACTTGGCACAGACCGATAAAGAAAACACCTCAGAAATGTAAATAAGTCTGAATAACAAACAGTTTTTATTAGCCCTTTCCGTAACTGAGAAAGGTCAGGCAATGCGTTGACCCTCTTGGAAAAAGCCCTCTTAGCAAATGTGGTTGTGTGTGGGTTGTGCGTATGAGTGTCTGACTGCATTGTTAATTATGTTTAATTGAGTTAAATTTCATGACGAGTCGAATCTGAGTTTACAACGTGTTAAACATACGCAACATGGATAAGGTCAAGAAACTGCAAGCGAGGGACAACTTCTTCTGCTCAATTAACCCAAACTCATTTGGCATAATTTGAGGAAATTAACCAATTGAAGAGAATAGAAAATGTTGAAAGAAATGCATTCAACGATCGCTTGGGAAAAGCCACTTGAACCAATTCTGAGGGCTCCAAGTGAAATTACCACATTTGGTTAATGAGCAACTCGAGCTGCCCTCACAAATGAAGTAATTCCAATTATAAATAGTTAACAATTAAATAGCAATACATAATATTAAGAAGAGTGGTTGAGTAAAGAGAATTAAAGAAGTTTTATTGGCAACAAAATTCGAATGAATATAAATGTAAAATAAATATAAATAATTTTCTATTTCTATTCTATTATTCACTTGGCTCTAACAACAATTAGCAAGCCTTTCATTTGAGTCACTTCGGTTGAGAGCTTCTCTTTAGTTTACTACGCAGTCTGGAATAAAAAGTAAATAATATTAAGCGAGCAGAGAACTCTCAGCGATCACACCGCAGCTTAAATACATTATAGAAAATAATTAGTTGTTTGTGCAAATTTAATTTAAATAGTATATATAAGTTCAGATTGATTATCACAAATTAAGTCTAGATTATCTCTCTTTCTCTTACTCTCCCTTTTTTTTAGCTTAGTTGTAAACCTAATTATACCTTCACTATATTATTTGTAAAATATTCTAGCAACAATAAATTATTGTTGCTATAATTAATATCGCAATTGTTTGCATTCTATTTCTGGAGAATTCCCAGCACTTCCTCTCTTGAAATTATTCCCTATTTGAGATTACTTTTATTTTTATTTTCATTTCCATTTTAATTTGTATGGAATTGGCAATTTGTTGCCCACATAAGTCACATAATTATATCAATTAATTTGAATTTCTGGGGCAAGAGATGCTTTCACTGCTGTGCTACACATTGCATGGCAGTGGTTTAATACCCTAGCAAAAGAAGGAAATCAAAATAAAACTGGTTTCAAATTTGGAATTTAAATGTTGAATGACATGAATACAAATCTGTAAATATTCACATAACAATAAAACATAGGCCACTTGACATAAATCATGATTATATAATGATATTTGTTTATATACAAATATGTATAAATATTCAAAATATTGCAATGATAGACTGAGTGTGTGTGTGCGTGTGTGTGTGTGTGTGCGTTTTCAGCATGGGAAAAGGAAAAAGTAATAACGTAAATAAACACGACAGAATGAGTCTGACATCACCCGAAACAAGTTCTACGACGCCTATTCATTGTATTCGTTTGTATTCACGTACAAACTAAGTTGCGGTTTGCACATGTATTCAAACGTTTGTGTGTCAAGCGAAAGATTCTAAAGGCCTTCGAGTGAATTTAATTCAAAATTTGCCAACTGCAAAAATACAAAACAAAATCCAAAACAAAAACAAAAACACAACCGAAACACGCAACGAATCTCACTCAAAACGTTGGCGTCTAAGTGTGTTGCCTGAGTGTGAGTGTGAGTGTGAGTGCTTGGGTGTGAGTGTGAGTGCGACTGTGAGTGCGAGCCCGAGTGTGGGTACAACTTTCTGCTTACTTGCAACAGTTTTTGAAAATTCTAGGCTGACCAGACGCTCACCAGTCGCCGTGCCGTACAGATCTATAAGTTGCGTGAATTTTCCAGAGTTTTACATTCAAATTGAAGTCAAAATGCTGTCAAGTGTAAGGAATCTGTTGGCTCTAACCATACTGGCCATGTTGGTTTGCACGGGTATGCGACAGTCTGTGCAGCAAGTATAGCAACACTCAGTTGACACAATCATTTACAGGGTATGCCATTCACTGCTATCAGTGCGATTCACTGACCAGCTCCAAGTGTGGCGAGAAGTTTGAGGCAG
This sequence comes from Drosophila macrospina, assembly GCA_035042075.1. Taxonomy (NCBI): domain Eukaryota; kingdom Metazoa; phylum Arthropoda; class Insecta; order Diptera; family Drosophilidae; genus Drosophila; species Drosophila macrospina. The sequence goes on along the minus strand of JAWNLW010000326.1, from coordinate 102,037 downwards.
ATCCGAATCTATTGCTGGATTGTTCCCGCATTGCCCCGCCGCGTCACCTCTTCACCATGTTGGGGCGCTCTATCAATGCCACAGGCTGCATGAGGAAGACCATTGAAGCCGGTAAGTTGGCGACTACACACCCAAAAAAAATAAAATAATTATGAAAAGCGTATATCACATCATAAGTGTTAGCTTCATGAGGTCATAAAGTGCGTTGCTGTAGGTTCAATTAACTTGATTAATTTTAATCGTAACAATCGAAGTGCGTTGGCGTCGCAATAAGCCAACTGGGCGTGAAAGCCATTTAAATAATGTTTAATTAAATAATTGGATATTAATATGCAACAGTGATGTTCGACATTTGCAGTTCTCTCTTTTAAATTTATTGTTTATTCATTTAAATATTTGTTTTTTACGGACATTTGTTATTTACAGTCGTAGATATTATATTTCAATTTGATTAATCAGTTTAAGTTCTACATATATTTAAGTCACACCCTTTTTTCCGAGCTGACATCAGCATTAAATGCGAAGTTCGTGAGACATGAAACTCCGTGTTTTACTTTTTGTTTTGCACTTTCAAGCAATTAGAATAAATAATATTTAATGGGGGGCAATTGCAAAATTCTCTCAACTAATTATAAATTTCATTTTAAAGAAATGCGCATAAATTTGTATTTTATTTTGTTAAATTATAATGAAGTTCAAATTATTTCACAAATTTCGAGGCGAGTTTGAACTCGATGATTCATATGTAGACTTATAGATGTATTCAGCTAAATATCTACAGAAACTTGAGCTTATTCATTTCAAATAAATGCAACAATTGTACATTTAAATATATAAAATTTGTAGGTATTTAACGTTAAACAAAGCACACACAAGACACCCACTAATTGTTGCTAATTGAATTGATCAAGTGAATTTTAGCTAAATTGTTTGAAGAGTTGCGGGAAATGTCTCGTCGTAGGCAATTAGGCGTCTGGCTAAGTCGTCATCTATAAATTAGTCACATCTATTTATATGTATTTTTATTTTATTATTATTTTAGTATTGCAAAAGCGTAATTAAAGTTCTATTTAACTGCGCAGTGCTCGATTCCATGCTGTAGTTATAGTCAACAATTAAACTGAATTGTAAAACTATTCAATCAGATTTAAGTATGATCTTAAACATTATATAATCGCTGTAAATACAAAGCTCAACACTGTCAACAACTCACAGTCGTTGACCATTTGTTTAGCATTTGTTAGCAATCATATGGAAATTTGCTATAAAATGCTGTGACGCACAGTGCACTTCAATTAGCAGTTCGACAATGAAAAGCCTTTCAAATATGGATATACAGTTGATTACAAATATGATTTTCCCATTTTCAGCGATCGGTCATCCGCAGATCATGCGCTCTTGCTTCTTTGGCGACATCAGGAACACCCACTCGGGCTGTGAGGCGGATCCTTCTCTCCCCTTCGTCAAGCAGCTGAGCTGCGAGGTGTGCGACAAGGATGAGTGCAACAGTTCCACCTCCCTGGCGCCCATTGCTGGTGCCATTGTCCTCTTCTTTGGCGTAGCTCGTCTCTTGGCCTAAACTTGGAGATTCACTGAAGTTTTGAGCTTCAACATTTGGTATTAATTACTTGAACATTCAACAAATGTTTTATGCATATTATTAAATTTAATTATCATTTCCAAATTGTTCTGTTGTCATTCAATTGAATTGTACAACACGAGAACAAAGTCCAATGCATTCGAAGTGCACATTAAAGCAGCTAAATTACCAAAATCATAAGAAAGTATATTCTTTTTTATTATTATTAGGCTTCTCTCTGCAAATTGGTGCAAAAACCTGATAAAAAAAGATTTGGATAAAAGAAAGATGCGTTGATTGAGATAGTTTCTTTAAATTAAAGCAACTTTTATATATATTATTAGTTTCTAATATCAAAGATTATCAGTGTAACAATTTCCTTAACATAGCATATTTATATATTGCCTGTATTTTTTAATTATTATTAATTACTTTCTCACATAAACATTTGGCCATCGAGTTCGTCCTTTGATGGCAACGTTATCCTCGTTGGGATAAATGTATTTGCGTCCCTAGCAAAAGCTGTCCTTGTGCTGCGAGTAAGGCCATAGTTAAAGCTTCCTCTCACTCCGCCATACGCAGCACCCTCTCTATACTCATGTACATACACACACACACGCATCCACACCTACACACATTTACATGCATGTTGTGCTCTTTAGCGACTTTGTTAGCTCTCTTTGCTGTTATTAAAAGTGGCAAAGAGTGAAAGACGACGGCCGTCTGCCGCCTCCTTCCATATGTGTGCTATAAATTCTATCTAGAATATAAGTATATTTATTTTTATGGTGCACGCGACGAGTGCCTCAGGAAAATTCATTAAAATTAGACACTTTCAATAGGTGTCTGCGAGAGTTGACCAACAAATAACAACAACAACAACAACAAGAACAAAAACAATAGGAAAACGCTTTAAGACTAAAGGAACTAGAGAAAGAGAGACTCGTCGAAGTGGAATTTGGAAACGCTGCGGCATTTTTCAGTACAATTTCGAACGTGGCCGTCGACAGACAGACAGGCTAAAGCGAAAGCGTCGTGGTTTATAAACAGAAATACACCGGATAACATCGACAGCCAGAACAACACACTGAAATCTCTATAGTGACGACAGAGCGAGGCGGGTGGCAGTTGTTAAACGACGGTGTGGAACAAGAAATGTAGCGAAAGGCGCGTGTTTACAGCTGAGCATAGAGAACTGAATATGAAACTATACATAATTATTTGACAAAATCCGAGTAATTTATAGAAATATATGTAAGCCCAGAGGCAACGAGAGAACATTTGCAAAGAAACACAGAAAAACACTTTCAATTCAAATCGTTCATTTCAATTGCTCCGCGGGCGTTGAGTGAATAAGTTATAAATACAAAAAGAAACATTTTAAGGAAAAGCAACACTCGAATTTTCCATAAACAATCGAAAGACCAATGCGTCAATTAAATTGAAATTCATCTAAAAGAGCGCGTTAAAGTTCCATTAAATATTCTATTTATATAAATATATCGGCAAGTGGTTTGGTTTACTTTGGTGTGGATTTATTGGCTGTTGGTCAGTGTTGAATTTGCATTGATTTGATTTGATTTGCCGTAAGACAAATATTAAGAAAACATCAGTTGCAATGCAGTATTTACTTTGGTTTGGCGCGCTTGTCACACTGCTAGCCACAGGTTCGTTGCCATTTGGCCTCCTCCTCCTCCTCGCCTGCCCGCCATAAATCTTAAAGAATATATATTTGTATTTGTATATGTATTTCAATGCCAATAGCTTACGCCATCAGATGCTACTCATGCGAATCCGTCTACGAGGCGAGTTGCGGTGAAAATTTTCGTATTGAGAATCATTTCAAGTACGATTGCGCCTTCATTGCCCCGCCCCGATTTCTGGAGAACGAGCTGTCCAACAAGAATGCGACGGCGTGCCTCAAGCGTGTTTTCCGTGGTGAGTTTCCCTCGATAGTTTTACAAGCGAACTTCGAACATCAATTCGCATAGTTTATGCGATGACCTCATTGTACCCTTAATGAGCGTAAGGTGACCTGTTCCAGGCTATGAAATAAGTTTAATGGCTTGAACTTCTGTCAGCTGTAACTCTTGTGAGTTGCAAAAGTATCTGTGAGATACAAAAATTGCTGTAAAATTCAAGCAACAACTTTTCATAATAGGCAAAATTTTAAAACTTAAATTAAGGGATTTGCAACTGTAAACTCTTAGGCAACTAAATAAATATAAACAAGATTTGTATTTATTTTTTCTTTTATTATATTTATATTACTTTTATAAATATCCCTTACAGTTGCTATGATGATTTCCCTTTTCATTTGTCGAGATAAGTCAAAAAATCCCTAAAGAGCTTATAAACAGTTCATTTACTTAACTTCTTTAGCGTTCAACAGTTAATAAACATGTGTAATAATAGAGAGAAGCCAATGATTACTCTACTAAACTTGTAATATTCCATTTAACTGCCTGGAAATGTAATTAGTTTCTCTACGAAAGCCTCAGAATGCCTGTAAACTGTGAATTCCATCATAGAGCCTACACAATCCCTATACTAACCTATCCCCAGTCGTATCGCATAATTTACGCGCTAGAGCACCATAAACAATGCCCAATTCGCATTCGCAGTAAAGCCTACCAAGGCTAAAGCTATTTATCGACCCATCCTAAAAGTATGCTACAACATTGTATCATTTCTCTTGTTAATTGTTTGTTTGGCAACCCAAACCAAACCACACAGAAAATGGCGTCAACAAATTTGTGCGCGGCTGCTACTTTGGCGAGGTCAACGAGACGGACATTGGCTGTAAACTGGATCCCACACTGACCTCCGTCCAGAATGCCAGTTGTCACGTGTGCGACAATGAGAATTTCTGCAATGGAGCCGATCAGCTGACGACACGAACGTGGAAGCTGCCAGCACTTGGCATCATCATTGCAATGGCTGCAATGCAATTGTTGCACGGCGGGCAACGTGGCGTATGATTAACATTTAAGTATTAGAGACATTAGACATTTGTTGTTGCTGTAAATGGCCATGGGCCAGCAATTGATGGCAGCTAATAAAGGCTAAATGAATGTAAAGTAAAGCAAAATCAAAGCACAAATTTGTTTATTTATCCGCAAACGTGAGAAATGAACAAGGGCGCAACGCCTCCACACAATGGACTGGACTCAGTTGCCCACCAAAAATTCATGTTTCATGTCAACGTACATTTATTTTCGGCTATCAAAATGCCGTTCATTCCATTTCGTATACTCGTCGCACTCATGCTAGGTGGCTGGTACTGAATAGACGCGCTCAGCCAAATGAAATCCCAAATGTGTTGTATGGAAAATAACAAAACACAATATCATCTCATTCAAAATGCGAATTCGCTTGGTTCAGTCTCGCGTGTGCAACTCAAACGGCAGGTTCTCGTCTGGTCATGTGACTGAGCGATCCGTCGCCGCAGTCGCAGATATTCTCCAATTGAAGAAACATCCATCATCTGTTTGCCAGACACGTACCTGATACCTGGGCATCCCAGTCGATCTGTGGCATTCGTTCATTCGATCTGGGATGGCGTTGATGCGCCACATGCTGTTGGCACTTGGCCTGCTATTCGTCACGCTGCTTGCCACAGGTGAATTCTCAACACACACACACACACACACACGCATTGTTGACACACATATTTAACCACATGTCGTCATCAACAACAACAATAGCTTTGTCCGTTAGTTGCTATGAATGCGATTCTGTTAACGATTTGAATTGTGGCGATGATTTCCAAGCTGATGACATTGCCAAAACGGATTGTGATTCCATGGAATTGCCAGAGCAACTGCGCGCCTTCTATATACAACGACCGGACACGGCTTGCCTCACCAAATACTATCGCGGCTGTAAGTAATGATTGCTTTACACAGTGTTACTGCTTCCAGCTCTCCTCTCATCTATTTACAGTGCCTGATGATCCGTTGTTCGTGCGTCGTTCCTGCGCATTTGGCGACTTGTCCGTCTGCGATGAGCAGCCGGATCCGGTGATGCCACAACTAAACTTTCTGGGCTGTGTCTTTTGCCACAAGGATATGTGCAACGGTGGCAAACGCATTCAATGCTCTATTGCAGCCTCAATTATGCTGCTGCTCTATGTTTTACTCAACTGAGAAACGATATAAACGATTATTTATATTGTGTTTTTTTTTTTCAACATTTTTCATTTTATTTGCTTTAGTTGTTTGTTTTTATACATCCACTAAAATGATTTAACATACATATATTATTATTAAATATATTATATTAATAATATTGAATTGGGGCATATATTCAATTGTATTTTTGTTTACTGTATGTACTGTATGTGTGTGTGTATGTAATTAAATGAAATACAAATTATAGTAATTAATAAAAGTAAACAACACGCTCTTTAATTCAAATAGCAAACATCGTATAGTTTATAAATATGTATTTATATATATATATGTATATGTATATATGTATATCAGTAGTAATAATCATATATTGTTGTCATACATCACTAGATGTACAATATAATGGTTGGTTATTGTATGAAAATCGAAACCTAACAACAACTACACATCGAAGAACAAACAGTATAAACAATTGTATGTACAAAAGATAATGAATTTGTTGATTGTTTTCTATTTCGTGTGTTTGTTTGTTTGTTTGCTGCCATTGCCAAATACTGTTCAAATGAGCAAATCCTTCTCTCGCCTCCTCTTCACACCACTCTGCTCCTTTCAATGCTCATTCCTCAGTCACAAACACAACAAGCAACAATAATATGAATAGTCAACCAGTTAAAGTAAACACTTTTATCAACAGCGCAGAAACAAGTAACAAATATATATATTTATAAATCTTTTGTGTTTTCTTTTCTTTTTCTTTCATCTTTCATATTTTTGCGTTGATCAACGTTTCAACTAGGCTATTATATGATCTATTATAGCGTTATTATTATTATTTTTTTAATGCTGCTTACATACACATTTTCATTAACAACACAGAGAGTTTAATTTAAAAAAAAACTAAAATTATGTTGTATTTCATATAAATATTTTGTTTTTAACTGATCTTTCGCTGTGCCACAAATTTGCTGCCGCAACTCGCCTCGGAAAAGTGTTTGATGTGTGGGGCATTCATATGTTTTGTGGAAAGTCCTTTTGCATGTGGAGTACCAGCTCCAAAATGTGTGAAGAAATCTTCTCTATGCGCTTCATGTGAACTAAAATTGAGTAGCGCATAGAACTTTGAGTCAAATGAGGCCGCAGCGGCAGCAGCAGCAGCAGCAGCAAAAGCAACAATTGCAAATATTGTTTTCGTATTATTTCTTTTCATTTTGTTTTGTTTTTGGCATATTTTACAAATATATATGTATTTATTGTAATTTCTATATATTTTTAATATATATATATATATATATATATATGTATATGGATGTATATATACGTATTCTGTATTCGTTGTGTTATACTATCAGATTGTAACAATTCGCTTGAGTAGTGCAAAGAGCAGTTGCTAAATGGGCGTGCCAACGCCTACAAAAAAATTGTGCACAACATGTTGAATTTTCGTTTTTCTGACTAGAAAAATTCAAACAGAAACAAATCAAACATACACAAAATTGGCAAAACAAGGAAAAAAATCATTGCAATAGAAATAGGAAGAGAATTAGTTCTTGATGCGTTTACAAAAAATTGAGCTTGAGCAATGCCTTAATGGAATGAATCTTAAATAATCATTGAATTTGTTAGCTATTTAAGCTTAAGCTTTGGATACGAAGCATAAATGAGATCAATTTGACATGTGTGCACATTTCCCCGACCCTCAACTTCCCTCTTATCGGGCTATCAAACTGCATCTTTCATCATCTGTCTGTTGCACGCCCAAGTAGCTTTAATGTGATTTATAATATTTAATTGGGATCTTGATTTTGTTTATATATATGTGTGTGTACATACTATTACACTGCACTGCACGTTTTGGTTGCTAACAAGCAAAGAAAGTGTAAAGTTTAAGCATTTAAATCATGTTGCAAGTTCCATTTTGCGGCATAGTTTGTATATGTTTATGTGTGTGTTTGGGTGTGTGTGTGTGTGTATGTAGATTTAAGGCTAATAAGAAAATAAACATATCCGATGCAATTTACAAAATAAAAGTTTTATACACATATGTAATAATAATATTAATAACATTTATAACAAATTCAGTCAAGTCAGTAAATTTGGTTTACAGAAGCAGAAAAAAATATAAAATAAAATAAAATAAAATACAAATACGCAAATAAACATAAAAATATTAATAGTAATAATAACCATAATAATTATAATTACAATAATAATAATAATAATCAAAATGTGCAGACAAAGTTGCAAATTTACAAACATTCGTTAAACAACTTTTCTTGTTTCGTTTCGTTTTAAGGAATAGATTTTGTTTTGTTTGTCTGTCTGTTTGTTGCCTGCCTTTTCAACACGTTTTATAGAAATAGTTTTACGATTTACATTTAGATATACACAGATATATGTATGTATATATATATGTATAGCATTATAATATAATTTTTGTTTTTATACACGTTAGCATAACAACTATTGTTTGTATAATTTCAAAGCTTTGTGTCTTGAAACATGAACTCACAGAGTATTTCCATAATATAATATATAATAATTTGTTTTTTGCTTGGTTTAAACATTTAACATTAACACGATAATGACGACAACGTCGATTTTTTCTTTTTAGATACATATTTATAAATAAATTTTTATAAATGTTTACATCCATGCTATTCCATCATCTCTAGCAACATTTCTTCTTATTTCTTCTGCTTCTGCTACCGTTTCCGTTATGGCCGGAAACGCAAGCGTTCCACATTGTGGTGTGTGTTTGTGTGTTTGTTTTAAAGTGTGGGTGTGTGTGTGTTTATGGATGTGTATAGGGAGGGGGTCTGAGAGGAGCATAGTGGTTTTGCAGGTTTTGCTGAGCACTTTTGAACATCGGCGGGCAATTTGGTTTCATTTATGAGTGTCGGCCTAAGGGCTCACTTGACCTTAGATGCCCACAAAGCCGTAGACCTCCAGTACACGTATCTCAAAGTCTCCCGATGGGCAAAGCGGCGGATTGTTAAAGGTCTTACAACTGTCCGTCTTGCCAAAACGAATGTTCTCGTCCATCCAAATAGCCTGGCCCTCACTGTAAATGCGCAAGAAAATCATGTTAGCAAATTGATATCAATAAATATGAAATATATAAATATATTCAAGTGTTCAATTGTGAAGAGGAAACTTTAACTAACATTACTCTGTAATGTTAAACTACAGAGACTAAACGAGGTGCTGTTATCTTGCAGTCTCTGTAAGTGAGCTTGGGTTTACATAATGTTAAGCAGCTGTTATCGCATGAAACACTGCATAAACAGTCTGTTAATTATTGGGACTCAAGTTAATCAAGTTTTTCTTCAAGTTAAGAGCCAACACTGAATGCATTTAGGTAGCTGCAACTTACCCGCCACCAATTGTTATCATTTTGGAGTCAGCAGCCATAAAGAGTTCAGAGCTGTGTCCCAGATCGCGATCGCCCTCGATACCCACCCATGGGTATTTGGCACGCTCGGGATAGAGGGAGAATAAAAAGGTTTCGCCGGTGCCAAAGTAGGCCTGTCTCTGGCCCTTGTCATCCTTGACATTGCGCTCGAACCAGCGTGACGAGCAATAGGCGCCAAATACCTGAGTGAAATGTAAAAGAATTTAATTAGTATTTGCGAATTCAATGAGAGAACTTTGTGAACTCACTTCATTATTGCACGTTTTGATCATGAGCAGCGTGGGCTCATGCTGCTCAACGCGTACATAGAAGGTCGTCAGGGAGCAGCCGTGTTCCTCGGTGGTGTAGAGCAGCACCGGTTGATACATCGTGATGCGAACGGGCAGCCAGGACCACAGCGTGAATAGCTGTGAGAAGGAGCAAGGGGACACAAATAGGAGATAGTTGTAAATTAGTAAAGCACTTGATTGAACACATATGTCAATTAGGCAAAAGTAACTACAAATAACTATAAACTATTTAAAGAAAGGTAGCATTAGCCAAAGAGAAATATATATTATGTATATATTTCCATGTAAATGATATAAACACACACATAAAAAAAACATAATTAGGCATTTTTGAGCGGGGATTTGTTACAGAGCGTGTATGTGAGGTAGAGACAGAGAGAGAGATAGAGAGAGTGGGAGTGGTAGTGTGGGGGTTAAGACATAAACTAAAACATGAACTAAAAGGCCAAACGAACTAAAAGCCAAGTCAATTCAAGTATTAACCAAGTATTATTATAACTATCAAATCGTGAACTACATTAAGTACAAATACAAAACATACAAAGTTTCTCTATATAATTTCTTAGAATTTTTCTATTTTTTTGTATTATTTAAAGTGTTTGGCCAGCGCAAAAGCAGCGCTTGAATTGAAGCTGTATGCGATGACTGTCAAACTGTCATCCTGCCAAACTGTAAAGTGGGGCAACGTATGAATTTTGTTTACTTAACTATGGGAACATAATGATTGTTGATTGCGATACGTATGGAGTTTAGTTTACCAATACATGGGACACACACGCACACACACACACACAAACACACAATTACAAAGTGAGAGAGAGAGAGAGAGAGGGGGTATGTAAGAGATAGAGTAAGAGAGAGCGAGAGAGAGAGAGAGAGGTGGGGTTGGGAAACTGTTAAATTGTTGTCTAATAAAACGGCACAAAATGTAACTGCTTTATTGGATGGCGGGAATATTCTTGGATGGTTCATTCACGTATTGAAAGTTTGAAGTGTTGGCTCGTAAAAGATATGCTTACAAATTGTCTATCCGTCCAGGTTTTAATGAAATTCGTTGTGCCCGGTAAACCAAAATGCTATGAAAAGAGATGATATATAGCAATGTCAAAATTAGATGCGACTCGTTTTGAATGATCCAAGGCAAATGTACGACATGGAATAAATAGGGGAGTTAAGGATACGGGACGGGGGCACATGGCACGGGACACGGGTCCTTCTGCTGTTTAAACTGCAAACTGTAAACTTTGAACTGCGTATAAATTGTAATTATCAAAACATAATGGGGGGCAAACAACTCAATTTGTAACTAAAAACTTATGATGAAAATAAGATCATGTAATTCTAGAGCAAAGTGCCAACAATACTTTGATAATTGCACACACACGAGAGCATGCAAAAGTGGGATTGAGATTCAACTGGTAACTCAACAAGACTAGTGTCTTCTCAGACAGTGAGTGTGAGTTAAGTGGGTGTGTGTGTGAGACAGAGAGAAATAGAGAAAGAGAGAGAGAGAGAGACGTTTTGGGCGGTTGGTGTTGGTGCAATTTAAAAGCATTACATTCCATGGATATTCATGGACTTATAGAAATACTTTAGCAAATACGTTACAAATGAAAATCGAAACTAGCAAAATTATCAAATGGTTGCGATTCAGTTGCGACTGCTCTCTGGACTTACATCTTCGTTCTTACAGACTTGACTTTTTAGATTATGTATGGGATAGACGCCCATGGCGATGGCTCTATGACCGGGCGACTTTTCGCCCTGCATATATATAGATATATATATAAATGATTATATATATATATATATATATGTATATATAGAGATGTATAGCATATTATGTACATAGATTGTTTCGGTTTATGCATATGATAATGTCGATTTGAAACGTTTCGAAATATGATATTTCATGTTGATAAAGCGCACGCATATTATTATTATTATTATTATTGTAATTATTATTTATATTTATATTCGTTTATTTGTTTTGAAGATTTTTGGTTTTTTGATTTTTGTTTTTTGAGGAGTTTTTTGTTTGTTTTTGATTCATAGTTTGCCAAGGCAGCGCAAAATACAAGAAAAATAGAAATAACAGTTTTGATATTGTTAATGTTTATATATATGGAACAATATATGCGATAAGTTGGGTTTTCAATTTTGTGTTGTTGTTTTAGTTTTTGTTTTTGTTCTGTATTTTATTTTGTTGGCCTTGGAGTGCAAAGAATATAAACAAATGAAAATAAAACTCAAATGCAAATTTGCTATTAAACAACGGAAATGGTTAAGCAGCGTTTTCAAGTGTTGTTGTTAATATTGCTGTTGTTTGTGTTGTTGTTGTGGTTTTTGTTGTATGCACAAGAGAAACGAACAAAGTAACTCAACAACAAATTCTTCTAGTTAGTTAGTTATATTTGTTGCAGCATTAAAACATTCAAACAATAATGTACCAAGTAAAGACAAATTAGTTGAAGCACAACATAAACGTCATAAACTGAATTTCATATATATATTTATAATATTTCATTGCAATTTAATCGATTGAAAACAACATAAACAAATTAGTATTAGCATGTCCTGCGCTTGTTTAGCCATAAAGTAGCTAGAAAAAAGGCGCAAGACATGAAAGAAATTTGACTCTTTGAACTCTGAACTCAAAAAGTAGCAGAAGTGTTTTGATTATTATTTTTTGTTGTTGTTGTAATTAATTATGAAAAACAAAACAAGCAGAGTTTGAACATCAGTCAGCATTATCAATCATATTTAATAGTTTATATATATATATAGTATAGTGTATATACGTATACGTAATATACACATTTATAGCCCCATACCAAATTGCGACAGCTCTCGGAGTGCAGCTTCTGGTTTTGTTTTTCAATTTATATATCAAGTAAATTGTTGAGTTGTTGTTGTTGTTGTTGGTTTTGTTGGTTTTGTGGTAGTTGTTGTTGTTGTTGTTGTTGTGCAAGTTTTGAAAGAACACAAAAACAAGAAATCAATAAAAGAGTTGTACAGTTGTAATTAGTTAAACTGAGATATACATAGTACTATTGAGTAAGAGCAGATGTGCGGTGCTGTGTGTGTTTGTGGATTAAGTAAAAACCATTTATATCTTTTGTTTTGTGTGTTTACTTATCGCCGAAACTAAACCGAAACTGAAAAGACTGAAGAAAACTGAGTACGGTGCAGTTCCAAAGACCCTTGAAGACTTGTTAGAGTATGCATGTATTTAGTTGGATGTATGAAAGATATATTTGCATGTATGCATGTATTTAGTTGGATGTATGAAAGATGTATTTGCCTAGCTTATTCATTTGTATGGCTTTCTTCTGTAGTTTTTAGTTTTTAGTTTCGAGTTTCGAGTTTTGTTGTTTGAAGTTTTGAGTTTGTTGGATGGTTGGGAATAGAGACATTGAATTGGTCAAAGCATTTGCGTGCAACGTACCTCACGGATGGTCAATGTGTGTGACATCATTTGGATGTTGACCTGCGACTGACTAGTGGGCAGATTATCACTTGAACGCGATTTGATTAATTGCTTCGAACCGCTATTAAGCACGGATCGGCTTTTTAGTAGCATTTCAGTCTTGATAAATATTCTAGAAATATACTGGGTACTGCAAAATAGAGAGTTACACACACAGTTAATCACAAATATCTTGTATACCCTGCAGGCAATGTGTATAGCTCACCTGAGTCCCCTAATACTAAAAGCGGCATGGAGCAGCTTCGCCGGCGATACTGGTATCTTTTTGCAGAACTTGATGAGTGCATTGCCAATGTCGTTTTTAATATTATCCGGACTCCATTCGTTGTTCGACTGGCATTCCTTGTGGAAGAGATTGAGTATGACCAGCGCGATCCGGTATAGCACCTTGATGCCCTCATGAAAGAAGCAATCCATAATGCGCACCAAATGCTGAAAGGGCAAGCCAGCCAATATCCACCAGCACCAGTCCATAAAGACACGCTCCAGCTTTTGGCCCGGACAGATGCGTTGGAAGTACGCAACGGCGCTTTTCTATTTCGTTAATTCAATAAAAATATATAAATTAGAAATTAATAAAAGCAATGATCAATTATCAATGTGTAGTTCAATGTGCTTACTGCATGCTTTTTGGCTATCTGCATGACCGTCTTCCAGGTGACCTCGTGCTGCAGTTTGGTCTGATTGATGAACGTCTTCTCCTTGCTGCCCACAAGTCCAGCCAGGCACAGATAGGCTTCCTCCTCTGCAATCGACAGAATAAACAAATTCCATTTACATTTGTTTAACTAACAATTATTACTTTATTGACTTTGCTGTGACAATGAAGACAAGGAAATGAAGGCTACACAAATGGCGAATAGAGAGCTTCGACTTCAATTTCTTTTTCCAATTAAGACTTTAATTTTAAGCGTATTTAAATGTTATCTTTGTATGCTGCTTGCTCTAGAAACTATTTACGAGTCTACTATAAATATGCTCTTACAAAGAGTATTGTAATTGTGTCAATAATTTATAGTTCCTGATACAGAAAACCACAGCAACCATCAGATGAACATTCAACTTAATTAAGCTTAAGCTGTTTATTCTTGAGAAATAGGTCATTTTAATTATTTTTAGAAAACTCTCTATGTAAAAGAGTATCAAACCTTCGGCCCTGGGGAAACCTTTCAGTCTTACTTTTGTTTTCATCTTTGCCAACTTATTCGATATGAAAGCTGCTTGCTCTAGAAACTACTCACGAGTCTACTATAAATATACACTTCCTGATTTATATAGAAAATGAGAAGAACACTCAACTTAATTAAGCTTAAGCTGTTTATTCTTGAGAAATAACTAATTTAAATTAATTTAAGAAAACTCTCTATGCAAAAGAGTATCAAATCTTCGGCATGCCCTGGGGAAACCTTTCAGTCTTGCTTTTGTTTTCATCTTTGCCAACTTATTCGATATGAAAGCTGCTTGCTCTAGAAACTACTCACGAGTCTACTATAAATATACGCTTCCTGATTTATATAGAAAATGAGAAGAACACTCAACTTAATTAAGTTTAAGCTGTTTATTCTTGAGAAATAACTAATTTAAATTAATTTAAGAAAACTCTCTATGCAAAAGAGTATCAAATCTTCGGCATGCCCTGGGGAAACCTTTCAGTCTTGCTTTTGTTTTCATCTTTGCCAACTTATTTGATATGACAGTTGCTCGAAGCGTGCACAGCGCTATCGAATTGCATTTGACTCGGCAATTAACTATATAGAGCTTAATAACAAAGCTAACCTTAGCGGCAGCTCAACCCATACACACCACACACACGCACACACGTACACACAACACTCTTTACCGCTTAAGCTCAAGCAAGTGTTGTCTCTAATTTAATTATACAATTTCACAATTTCAAATTGCAATTTGCACTGCAGTTGGCTGAGGTCTGAGGTCGTTCCATGCTCCGCTCTCAACGCTCAACGCTCAACGTTCAGTGGCTGTGGTTGCTGTTGTTGTTGTTGTTGTAGCTGCTGTGGTTGCGGTTGATGAGCGTTGTGTGGTTCGAGGCGATTTTCGGTTTGCGAGCGGCTGCAAATTGAGATGGGGGCGTTACCGCAATGACGTTGCACAAATTGCATTGCAGAAAGGTGCATGACCTTGAAAATACCCTGGAATATTTATACTCGTAGATTCAAGCATACTTTTGAGATGCTTAGCAGAGATAGAAACTGCTCTTCTTTCTAATTTAGTTTATTCTTAATTAAAATTAAAATTTATATTCAAATTCTTTTTTCAATTTAATAATAATGAAATTTAAATTGTTTATAGTTGACAATAAATATGCTTCATACAATATACCCCTTAAACAAGCTCAGCTTTTGTAGGGTATATAATGCAACGCAGTAATTCCGCAGTGCACTTTGACCTTCACTTAACAGAGATCGCAGTTCTGCTTTGAGCTTATGCGTCTGCAATTTCTCTCTCTCTCTCTCACGCTCTCGCTCTTTCTATCTCGCTCCAGTCGCAGAATTCGAGCCCCATAATTGGAATTTGTTTATGAAATTAGTCATTGTTGTGCTCAGTTAGTGCACACACATATTTGGCTTATAAATTAGCTCAAATTATGCTAAAAATAATGCCATCTACTTTAGTACCTCCCGCTTCTAGCGTGTTGTAGCTACGAGTTTCGTGTGTGGCTTATTAGCGGCGTTAACTGTTTGCAAAACAGTTTAACAAAGCAACAACAGCAATTATAATAATAATAATAATAATAATGGAAAATATTTAGTAACATTTAGTGTAGCATTTAAAATGCAATCGCCCGGCGAATTCTATTTTATCAGTCAATTAACAAACCGAGTTCATTGCGAGGGATTTAAATGCCATTTAGATAGCTGAGATAGCGCTGTGCCGTTACAGTGACTTACAGCAGTTACAGTTACGCTGATAACAAATAACAATAATATTTCATAGATTTGGTGCAGCAGCCAGTTGGCTGTTATCAGTTAATGCGACTGCGACTGGGTCTTATCAGTGATTCGGTTCAGTTTGGCATTGGCCGGTTTGAATTGGTTTCGAGTTGCCCTTAATAATTATATATTTTATTGTTTCTA
Organism: Drosophila macrospina; assembly: GCA_035042075.1. Classification (NCBI taxonomy): domain Eukaryota; kingdom Metazoa; phylum Arthropoda; class Insecta; order Diptera; family Drosophilidae; genus Drosophila; species Drosophila macrospina. Next base: position 86,038 of record JAWNLW010000326.1, on the reverse strand, counting down.
ATGCTATCAATTGTTCTCAGACAGTCTACAGATCAACATCAACATCAACATCATCATCATCAGAGTAATAATCATTCAGCTTATCTCATTGCATTGTATCTGTATCTATAAGTTGCAGCTTATCAGTTGCGGAAACACACAGTTGACTTTGATAAGCGACTTCACACACTGCATGTTTGTTCAGTTTTAATTTTATTTTTATCATTAAATATTTGAATTCAGATCTATTTTAAGTGGCTGACGCAGAGTGAAAAGTCTATATAGATGTATATATCTTTTCTATAGCTGCAATTGAAATGTTGGTGAACAGTTAAAAATGCAATGCATCATTGGCAATTAATAGTGCATTAATTACATTGATTATTGTGCTTGCTTATAAAGACTCGTAGCTAACATCGAGCAGCGCTGTAAATGTCATATAAGAGCAAAGGGATTTTCATTTAACGACACCGATTGAACCGATAAGCAGCAACAATAATTATATAAAACGGGTTCACAGCCCGTTTCACGTTTCCAATTTGACGTCAGTAAAGAGTGAGCAGAGATAAAGAGAGAGAGAGAGAGAGAGAGAGTATATATATATATATATTATAAACACAGCATTGCTGTCGAAGAATCTTTCACATTTATGGCCTTAAGTCGTTCACCCAACGAACAGCAAACAGCAACCGGCGGCTGTTTAACTTTACTCAATCCAACAAGAAGGAAAGAGCACTGAATAAAAAACATAAACTATGTAAAAAAAATACTACAAAAAGAAGCGCGTATAAACAAAAGTTGAAATAAATGCCTTAGGCAAGTTAACACATATAATACACAAATCTTTATGCTGAGGCGTTAATTGGGCTAAGGCTACGCCGTGTGAGGATTGCAATGCCATTTCAATTGAACTTGAAATGCGTGAAAAACTTTCCCAAAGCCCATGAAAATTACTATTAATTTTTAAAGAATTTTATAAGCAGAAAATTGTGATTGAAAGCATGTAACGAATATTTAAAGAAGTCTTAATTTTAAATGGAATTTATTTAAATCAAATATTTTCAATAACAAATAATCATAATACTTTTAATAATAATAAATACTAAATTGCAGTTGAAAGCATGTAAAAAATACTTTAATAAATTTGCTTTTTAAATTGAATTTATTATTAATAATTAAAAATTCCATTAAATAAATTAATAATAATAATAAAATTTTCAATAATGAAAGTAAAAACAGTACCATTTCTATTTAACAAATCTTGCAATGCAACGCATTCTTAAGCTCAGCTTGTATATTGACAATTCAATTCACGCCTAATAAAACGTAATCATGAAGCTTTCAACTACCTCAAGTAAATGCAAATTTTACAGGCCTCCTCAGTGATTCGCTCTTTATGTAAATCTACACCCTCTCTTACTCTCTCTCTCTTACAAATTCACAGGCTTTCCAATGCAGAACAAGTACACGACTTAAGCCAGAGCTTTTACGCTTTGGTACTGGTGAGCTTTCAGTGCTCATAAATATATGCAAATGTAAAGCACAATGTTTCATTCCCGTGTTAGAAGTTGTTAGAATCGCCTGATAGTTTGCCATTTGTACGTATGTATATTGTTTTTGTTTTTTTTTTATATTCCAGAGCACGTAATGCTCAGGTATTTGAAGAGTGGCAAAGACGAAGGCGTTATAGAGTTTGGCGGGCTATATAAGAGCCGTGCAAAAACAAATATGCATAGCTCGACAATGTTTGGGTAGGGCATAAACAGAACAACAGAATAACAAACAGACATAAAACAAAGGCAAACGCAAAGATGATATAAAAAGTGCGCATTTGTTTGGCTTCGTTGGGCTCGGGATTTGAAATGGGAATCGGAATACGAAGATGAATACGTATTCGCACTCGTGAATGTGCGAGTGCGAGTGTGAATTTGAATGCGAATGAGATTGCGAATATTTATGGGATGTGTTGCCCAAAAATGATTTTATGTGAATTTTATGCTCACGTGCTGGCGTCATTAGCAACAATTGTAAATATAAAACAATCAACACGTCAGACAGTGCTAATCTAGCAGCAATTCCGAAACGTAAACATACCCTGTACTTAGATCTTTTATCTTGCACAACTTCTGCTGATTACTGTTGCAGTCTATAAACTTAAATCAAATAGAAATGATGAACAACAAACAGTTGTCCAACTTATTGAGACTGCTATCATACCCCATTGAACGACATTTACGGGGCACTAGATATATAAATAGCCAACGATTATTGTTATCTATTTGAGAATTGCTGGGAAAATGTATGTCACATGCCAAGCGAGTATCAACTACTGCAAAAAAAGCTTTGCACAAAACGAAGACAAAAAGCAAAACAAAATACAAATTTGCATAAAATTGAGCGACAACGATAACGAGTCAATGACGTCAACAAGATGCCGAGCAGCAATTCAAAGTGCCAATATATAGACATAAATGTATGTACATTTGTACATCTGTACATATGTTTATATTGAAACACATATAGAGACATCATGTACAATCTTTATGTGAGACTCTTGAACTTGAAATGTACAAAATGCTGTTAAAATCTTGATTGAAATGCAATTCAAATTTTATTGCATTTCTTTCTCTCTTTGTTCCATTCTACTTGTTGTTGTTGTTGTTGTAGTTGTAATTCAGCTGCTTGTGAGTTGTTTGATAGAAGATATCTAAAATGGGGAAAGGAGTTCCCTACGTTCTCATTTATTGGGTTACCTGATGTGACCTTCAGCGATTTCTAAATAGTTTTGTATGTTTGGCAATTTGCATATATAGTACAGTTTGTTTGCTTAGTGTAAACAATGGACTTTTGTACCCCCATTAGGTGGTGAGTACTATTTATAGAGACTGTGCCGACTTTCATGATTGTCTGGCCCGGAATCAGACGCTAAAACATCATGTAAACAAACCTCCAAAAGCAGCGAGACAGCCAGACTGACTGAGAGACTGATAGAATGAATACAAAGAAGTATTAAATGTTGTCAACTTTCAAGTCGACCTCCTTCCGTTCCGTTCGACTAAAAGCTTATCAGACGTTGTGCTCTATCAGTTGCAGGCCTGCCTCCCTCTCTCTCTCTCTCTATCACTCTCTCTCTCTCTCTCACTCTTTCTCACTCTCTGTAAGTAAGTCGCAGATGCAATCCCCCATTCTGTGCCAGGCTACACACGTTTTCTTCCAGCCGATAATCCATTTTCTAAATAAAGTACGCGACATACTTGAACCCAGATTGAAATCGATTGATTGTCTTGTCATTATTCTCTCTCTCTCTCTCTCTCTCGCTCTTTCAGTATCTTCCACAAAGGGGGGTGTTCAGAGTTCACTTGAAGCTGAGATTACCAGCTTAATAATCGATGCAAAATGCTGCTAATAAATAACATTACAAATATATATACATATATATATAAATATATTTATATATATATATTTGTACTTATTCATTGTTAAGGGTTATAGAAGCGGGTCATGCAGCTGCTAGTTGTAATCTCAGGCAGGTGATTGCTGCATGAGAACTGCGGAAATTCGGAAACGCCACAGCTAAAGGTTGACATTGAAACTGAAATGAAACCTTTTTCCGGCTTGTGAATGCGAATATTTCCGCAATTTGCGCAGCTTCCGCTAGGCACCTTAAAGTGTTTTAGAAATATGTTGAAAAATCTTCGCTTATATTTGTTACAATTATTAATACAAAATAATTGATTGCTAGAAATTAAAAAGCGCTTTCTGGCAATTAAACAATTCAGAGCAAATCTATAGATGTTGATTATGTTTGGTATTTGGCGGCTTGGTCAATCTCTGCCCACATTCGACCAGATTAATCCAATTTGAAATAGTTTTAATGTGAATGCGATAGATTTAGAAGCTAGCGATGGCCAGTTGCTGTTTGTTTAGCAAACACGGAACTAATTGAAGCTGAGAAATGTATAGACCAACAATTACATAGATTTATGGGTACATAGATTTGGTTGTTGACCAAAACAATTAGCCAGTAAATCACGATACATCAATTTGCGCAGAGTTGCGAGTTACTCACATTTCGAAAACTATGTGAATTACAATTGTATCGATTGTAATAACAAATGTCGATAAATAACCGAAGCGAGCTGAACAAAGTCTCAACAAATTCGTGTGTCGTGGCCTCAAAGTCAACGTAAGGGCGCGTGAGTCGCGTGAGAAGTGTTACAAGAATTGGGGAATGAGTGTGAGTGTGAATGTGAATGTGATTGAGAATGTGAATGATTTGTTCAACTTACCCGACATGAAATGCAAAAGTAACGATGTAATTGGATACAATACTGGACTGTAGGTAATGTCGGGACAATCATAGCCCAGCACATTCACAATGCGATCGGCAACAGCGCGTCCCGTGCTGGTCAAGTGATACGGTAAACAATGTGTGGCATCCACAAATGCGGGCAACATGATTGGCTTCTCCGACAGCTCGGTGGTGCCAAAGACCTGATTTGATTTGATTCGATTGATAAACACAATTACATTTAGTTATTTATCTCAATTCAATTCCATTCCATTCAATTCAATTCGATTCGTTTCGATTCGATTCAAACTCACCTGATGCACCATCTCCCAGTAGAAGCCATCGAGGGTATTTGTTTTGGTCAAATGTTGGGCGCATAGTGTTGGCCATAATTGTGAGCGAATCGGCGAGTTAATTGGCCACGAGTTCTCTCTGAGTATATTCTTAGCAATATGCTTCTTGCCCAACTGCAACTGCTGTTGGATCTCAGTGTATGAGCGCAGTGCTGGCTCCTTGCCTGGAATTGCAGAGAAGATGAAGCATTGAGTATTGAGAGTCAAGAGGTTCTCGATTAGGCTAGGTCATGAACTCTAATGCCTAACAATAAATAAGAGCAACAGTTTGAGCTGTCGTGCCGCACGAGAGCTCGCATTGTAAATCATTCATTCAACAGCCGAACTTAAAATATTTATATATATATACTCTAGTAGTTATAAATCATATAGTATATTATATTTCATTGTTTTGTCAAGTTAACGTTCAGTTCGTTTCGCTTCGCTTGCTGGCCAGTTTCAAGTCAGCTCAAGTGGCAGCTGATAACTTGGCTAGTTGCTGCTACCAGGCCACTTGTTGATAAGGAGCGACAAAACCGTTTTATTCCTTGCCCCAAACTGTTGCCCTCAATTGCATTTGCAACTGGCGGCCAAATCCACAAGTTGCATTTGCTTAAGTTGCTAAATTTAGTCAACTATAGCTCAATAAAATTACGTATACGTCAGAGTGGCAAATAAAATACTTGAGTTTGCAATTAATGTGCCCATGTGTGTGTGCGTGTGTGTGTGTGAGAGTGTGTGTGTGCGTGTGTTTATTGCATTGTTTGATAAGCTTTATTGACTGATGCTTGTTCTACATATACACACAGATAGTTGAGTTCAAATGGTCTGTGGAGCTTGCACATGCAATTAAAATTGAATTGAATTGATAACTAAATTGTAGCATTGACAGTTTCTTATCAATGATAATAATAACTAAAGATAATAACTAATTAAAATTGAATTGTGTGTAAACAGAAATTTAAATTAAAGTATTAACTATTTGTATTATCAATTCGATTTGTCATTTACTTAATTTCAAATTTAAATTGAATTGATAAGAATTATTTATCAATAATTGCGCTTAATTTGTTAATTATACTATACTAACATTATTAAGCAATGAATTGTATGTAAACATTTAAATTAAAGTATTAACTATTTGTATTATCAATTCGATTTGTCATTTACTTAATTTCAAATTTAAATTGAATTGATAAGAAATATTTATCAATAATTGCGCTTAATTTGTTAATTATTCTATACTAACATTATTAAGCAATGAATTGTATGTAAACATTTAAATTAAAGTATTAACTATTTGTATTATCAATTCGATTTGTCATACATTTAATTTCAAATTTAAATTGAATTGATAAGAATTATTTATCAATAATTGCGCATAATTTGTTAATTATACTATACTAACATTATTAAGCAATGAATTGTATGTAAACATTTAAATTAAAGTATTAACTATTTGTATTATCAATTCGATTTGTCATACATTTAATTTCAAGTTTAAATTGAATTGATAAGAAATATTTATCAATAATTGCGCTTAATTTGTTAATTATACTATACTAACATTATTAAGCAATGAATTGTATGTAAACATTTAAATTAAAGTATTAACTATTTGTATTATCAATTCGATTTGTCATACATTTAATTTCAAGTTTAAATTGAATTGATAAGAATTATTTATCAATAATTGCGCATAATTTGTTAATTATTTTACCAACTTCATTAGGCAATAAATTCTATTAATAGTGAATTACAAATTGAAATGAATTTCAGATTGAATACAAGTTATTCAGTTGAACTTGTTAGTTGTAAATGAAACTTTAATTGTAGTAATAAAATAAAATGAAAACTTATCGATTGAATTATTAAGAACAACGAAATCGAGTGCAAATGCCACAAGCTGACACTTCTTAATGGATGTTGTTGAATGTTTGGTTTAAGTGCGAGTATTATTTTCTGATTAACTACGTAATGCAGAACCACTTATCAGTGTTGGTCAGCTGCCTTTTTTTTGGGGGTGGGGGAGAAGAAGGTTAAGAAGGTTGGTTGGCTGAGAACTTGTGTCGATTGACGCCAGAAGCAGAAGCACAAGACTTGCTGGCAGAGTTATCGAAGTGGAGCTGGCATATTGATTAGTTATCGAAAGTGCGGGTAATTGATTGTGCATGGGGTACACGTTGTCTCATTACGACAACTCGACAGCTGATCGATTTTTGCATGCCAGTCGCTTCATTCGCTTATCACAACTTATCACACACACTGGGTTTATTTGCCATTTGTTGTTTGTTGTTATTGGATGGCCCCCGGGCCAACTGATAAGCAGTCAAGACCAGCGCCAGTCATTAAACAAATTGTTAATTTCAACGAATCTGAATTATACATATATATTTGTATTTTCTTACTACGCCTTCAAAAATATTATTTAAATTATTACAGCCAAAATTGACTCAGTTATGATCATGTGAAAACTGTCGCTATAAAATATCAATAACAAGTGATGTGAGAATTATATGGTCTTAGATATAAGGCCCAGCAGGGCAGGGACTAACGGGTGTGAGCTGCAGCACTGCAGCAAATGCAATAACAATAACAATAACAATAACAATAAAAAATTAAAAAACTGGTATAATTGACTGAGGCTCGTTTGAGTTTCCAGCGTTCGTCTCTGTAATTAATCCCCGTCTCAGTTCATTTGCATTTGTCAGAGTCTTGCAATGAAAAATGTTTAGAGAAAAACTCAACAAGTTGCACACACACACACACACACACACTCACACACAGAGATATATATAAATTGATGATTTTCTAAGACATAAATAATAGCAGTTATGGTAATTTTCCTATCGACACTAACAATTTCATTCAATAGTTGTTAACAAATGCATTTCCCTATGCAAATATTATTATTATTTAGTAACAAAAAGTAAAAGTTGCTTGTAATTGTTTATAAAATACCTTGCTTTAAATTTCGAATCATTTATTAAAATTATATGCATTAGCTTATTTAATGTATTATTCAAACTGTAATTTATTAACTAAAATAAACGTAAATGCATTATTTAAAACAGTTTTCATTAATAATTTCTTTTTGCCAATTAATTTATTTAATAATGTGTATTGTGTCAATATTTTCAGTCAGCTTTGTGTAGGAAATATGGAACTTTGTGTAATTAATAACTAATTAGTTGCCTTATGATAATTTACAAATTATTTATAATTCTTACACGACTTTTGTCGTTTGTGACGTCAAACTTGCTTGCCCTTTTGGAATTATTTGGATTAAGTGTTAACAAATTGAACTATTTCTAGTTATAACTAACTTTAATTAATTGTCTAACTGCTGTTGCTCATAAACTAACCACAACATAGCTTAAGTTTTCACTTTTAATCATATTGTTGGTTTAATTAAATGTTTAAAGACTTTGCTTAATATCTCTGTAACTTTTAAGTCTAAAAATGATATAAAAAATGCCGTCGAGAGTTGAGGGAAAACTTTCAAATTGTTTTTAGTTTACTTATAAAATTAGTTAGCATCTGTTGTTGTTTTGTGTTGTGTTGTGTTGTTTGCTGTGTGCAGTTTATTACCTGGACTAAACTGCCAGCACTGGCATTTGGTTGTTATGTCATTCGAGCTGGCCGCTATAAACAGGGGCAGCTCAAAGAACTTTTCACACTCGGGATCGACGTAGATGCTGCTCCGTCGACTGCTGAACTGCTCCAAGTCGCGTATGCCCAAAACTTTGCCAACCATTTTTAAGTCGCTTCTTTAAGTTGTTGTTTTATTGTTGTTGTTGTTGTTGTCGTCTGTTGTGTTTTACTTGCTTTTTGATGTTATTCTTTTCTTTTTTTTTTTTGGTTTACTTTACTTATTTGGCACCGAGTATTTTTTTTTTTTTTTTGCTTTTGTTTTACTTTATGTCACACAGCCACAACAAATACATTTATGTAGATTTTTCGGTTGTCTGTTATTTTTATTTCGCCGCTTGTTTTTATTGTTTTAATTTATTGCGCTCTGCAATTTGCTTGCCTCGTTTATTCGTCGTGCGAGCGGCGCAGCGCAGCACTTGAATTTCATTTGCAGTACATTCAAAAATTTATCAATTCACATTTTATATTTTTTATTGTTATTTTTATTTCATTCTCTTCTTCTTTTTTTAAACTTTTTTTTGGAGAATTTCAAAAATTGTATATTTAAATTTAAATTGATTGTTGTTTTATTCTTCGGTTTGCCTGCGTACGTGCAAGTTGAAAAACATCATTAAACAAAGGTTTTCGTGTTTCAGTTTATTCTTTCTTTTTTTATCGTCAATCGAAATCAATTCAAATTGGAATCGATTCGATTCGACAGAGTCATAAGTCCGTAGGCCTACATGCGTCCGACTCGTTTGAATGCGTTCGATGTTCTGATCGGACGTTCAGCTTCTTGCGGGAACGAAACCGAAAGCCAACCCAAATGGGGTGGCCACTCAGTCAGCGGCAACAGAGTCAGAGCGTAAGAGAGCGCCTAACGCAAAGAGAGCGCGAGCACAGGCACAAGCATGCAGTCGTATGTCTTTCGGACGAGCGGCAGAGTGACGAATGATCACAAACTGGCGCGTGCAAGCTTTGCTAAAGCTCTTTTTTGCCTCTCTGTGCTTGTGTGTGCGTGTGGGTGGGTGTATTTATTTATTTTTTGCACGCTGCTATACGATGCGATGCGCTCGCTATTCGTATTCTTTATTACATATTTCGTTTTGATTTTGTCTTTTCGTAAGCGCCGACAACGCTGACGCCGATGTCAGCGGCAGCGACAACAGCTGTTTTCTGTTTTCGTTCATGCTGCCTGTTGCTCGCCCGTTGTCAGCTTTAACTCTTAATGCGAGAACGAAAGAGTGTGAGTGTGAATTGTAGTACGAGCAAGAGGATGAGCGTGAGAGAGAACGACCCAAATCTCAGTGTATATTCTTTTAAAAATAGCCCGCCCCTGTAAAGTGAGGGAAATTTCGTAAACACACGATTTGGCAATGCACATAACGTACATACGTGAGCCGAAATGCTTGGAAAAGCCACAAAGAATGTTGGTATCCAAAAATTCCTGTATATATTACGTATACGTAAAGAGCTCAGGTTGGGAAATGCCACTAAAAAAATTTGTTTACGGCCAAGTTTCTATTTTAGACAGCAAATTAGATTTATGAGCCTTTAGGCCGCATTCATTGCCGCCTCAGCTTGTGCCCAATAGGTGCCAAGAGGAAAATCCTAAAAATTTATGTGAAAAATATCTGTGTTAACGAATGCCTAATACACACAGATTTATTTATGGCTGAAGTATAATATTAAGCAATGAGTGAATGAAAATTGGGGATGGAAATCGCTTTTTGAAGATTCATTTAAGAAAAGTTTCGAGAGAAATCTTAAATATTTATAATATATTTACATTAAATATTACCGAAATCAAATTTTATCTTATATATGAATATATTTAAGACTTTTCCATTAACAATTTTGCAATTCGTAGCCCAACTGTCAACACTTTTTCAAGCTTTTCCCATCCATTCACAAATTTTCCATTTATATACACAAAAACACATTGTTTTGCTCCATTCACCCAAATCGAACATCTGCAATGTTTTCTTAAATCTCACGTGATATTTTCTATTTCCTTTGCTGCGAAACGCATTTCAACAACAACGAGAAGCGAGAAGCGAGAAACGAGAAACATTTCATTTTGCCGCTTCCCATTTGTGTTTACCTTTCTTTTTACGCTTTTTAGCATTAGTTGAGCGATTCTCGTATACACAAATTGATTTTTCACATGTTTCGTCAGTCAAGGTACGTGAAATCTGTTTGCCATTTGTTTACATACCAATTATACATATATTCAAATGCATATATCAATTTATACCTTATATTTTGTGTGTGTATATATACAGCATTTTATTGCATATAGAATATATACAACGCGTGGCCACCGTGAACATTTGTGTTTGTACACAGCAAAAGTCAAATGATTAATTAGGCGAACCAGCGGTAAACAGATAATTGTATAAAGAAAGGAAAAACATTGACAATTTTCTAGAAATGCCTGTATCAGCGTCTCCTTCTCATACACAAATTGTTTTCAGAGATGAGTCAAAAATTTTAATGTTTCGCATGCCAGAAAGTTCTTGCTCAACACCTCTACAAATATTCTAGAGATCAGTATTTTCATATAGATAGGATGGGATAAACCCGATGTCTTGCTAACACGAATTTCCGTCACGTTTTGCCAACATTCAAATTGGCCAACAACAAGTACGATATAATGCATATCTGATGACGCATATTAACTTTATGGTTCCATTTAGATAAGGTTTGTTCACTACGTACCTAGAACTTTTGGGCTGTAATATCTATTTCTGTAGGGCTTTCATTCTGGCGTTTGCTCTGAGATAATTCTGATGAAGTTCAACAACAACAGGCAAAAGTTATTGTAATTCGTAAAAACTGCTTATCAAATAAATGAGAATTAGTTGATGTGAATATAATCTAACTTCATCTTTACAGTTGCTATAGGAAACTATCGCAATTAGAATATTTTCTGCTTTAATTACTTTCATCATTTTCACAATTACTAACGACGTAATTATAATCGTTGAAATTGATAATCAAATTATTGTAAATGCGATTTAAAAGCCATAATAAATGGCAACAAAGTCTGAGATTAATCGCGGCGATAAAGTTAATTTGCAGTTAATTGATTACACAATTAAAGATCAGCTATCTTTATGGAACTAAACCCCCATTATTAGACTCTACTTACGCCTATAACAAGAATTCCAAAGTTTGAGATATGGCCAAAATCGTTGGCAGTCCAAATAATGTGTACCAATTCTAATTGACGTAGTTTATTAGCCAATTCATGTCGAGATTCTAACACACAACTCACGATTTCTTCACAATTATTCGCAAGGTTCGTTAATTGATGGACACATCATGTGCGCCACAGCATTTATTTTGTGATAAATACGCCAAAATATAATTCAAATCTTGTGGCAATGATCAAGCAAAGAAGCCCTAAGTGAATCATAAATTTGCTTCAAATTGAAAGTTGAAATTTGAATGACGCTTGCGATTTTATGGAAGCAATTTAAAAGTCTAAGAATTGTTGAAACATTTATAACTATTACTATTTTGAATTAAATTGCACAACTGCGCATAAGTTCTCTGGAACTAAATTTCAATTGTTTATTTGCATTTACATTTACAGCGATTGCAATTTCCCAGAACGAAAATCATGGAAAATGAAAGACGCCAATTAAAATCGAAATATTTGCCCGAAAAACAATTGCCAAATGTCTCTTTGCACTTTCCGCGTTTATATTTCATTTATTTGCATTTCGAGAGAATTGAGAATAGAGAAACGAGACAATTTTTCAATTGAAATCAACAATAACAGCAATAAACAAATAAAATTATTGTGACATGATCTAATGTGCAATTTTTAGTACGGCCAAAAGAAAAGCGGAAGCCAGAAAACAAGAAAAGAAAATGTAAGGAAAATTAAGAAAACTTATTGCTAAGGGAGGTCAGGCAAATTGCAAATGCAATTTATTAGACCTTTCTCTGTTGGGGTGCCTCAACCTGAATGCTGCTCGAGGCTGCCAACTACAACAAACAACAACAACAACAATAAGAACCGCCGGCTGCAGCTAAATTTAAGTTTGCAACAAAAGCGTATAAAAAAAAAAAGAGAAAAAACCGCAACCCAAAACACGTTCAACCATTTTTAATCTTCTTTTCGTTTGCTTCCTTTATTCGGTTGTCTTTTATTTCATTTTGCTTTTTGGCAAGATAAACAGTAAATTCGTGTTGCGGTTGTGTCTTGTTTTGTTGATTTCCAATGTGACAACGTTTGCTAATTGAAACAGCGCTGTAAACAAATTAGTTCGAAGAGAAGCTTCTAAATTTAGTCCAGCATTAACAGCAGTTAACGCATTCAATCTATTTTTATATTTTGCACCAAAAAGTGTGCTATAAATGTGGCCAACACGTTGGGTACAAAGTGCAACTGAAAGCACATTAATTGTGGCAATCAAAATAAGTAAATGGATATTTAAATGTTTTAGGCAGCGAGTTTAGAGTTTAATATATATATATATATTATATATAAAATAGTTATCAATATATTAAAAACTTCGCTGATTTGGCAGTCATTGCGTGCTCGGCTTACAGCAGAAGAAGCCATTAAGCTGAACCATATTTAACCTATAAATGAACCGGTTCACAAAAGTCAACAGAGCCATAGACAGACAGAGGGAGAGAGAGAGGGAGAGAGAGAGAGAGAAAGAAAGAGCGTGACACGTTTCTGAGCTGTTAATCAATTAAATTATTTACGACCCTCAACGAGCAATCGTTCAGTTGCATATTTAGCATGTTTTATAAATAGATACGCAAAACACACACACACACACACACACACACACACGCACACACACGCACACTCATCAAGAGACAGCAAAACAAACTCAACGCACATGAAACTCAATTAAAACACGACTCTGATCGAGTAACAATTAACACCATTCCTATTTGTTCTCCGACCAAAAACCAAAACAAAGAGAGACCACATGACAGAGGACCGCTTGGAATGAAGCCGAGCATTTCATTTGCAGAGATTCTCAACGCTTTTCTTGGTAGCTTTCCGTAATTGTATAATTTGTGAGCTGCTCCAAATAATTTGCAAATGCATATTAATTGAATTCGCGTTTCAAGTGGGCGGCCGAGCTAATGAATCGCAAGACACGAGCATTTGCCGTGTCTAATTTGTTTAGCATTTGATCGAAATATGAAGTGAAGCAAATTAAAAAAAAAAATTAATTAGTTTATTGGCGGCTCTTTGAGCCTGGCACAAAGCCATAAATAACTTATTACACTTTTGTAGTATGTGCCAAAAGATTGTTTCAGTTCAGTATTTGAATTCATTTAATTCGAAATCAGTTTAATTTTATATGTTCATTGTTTACATTCAGTAAGGGTGCAAGTGATTTGCATATTTAGAACTTATTATTATACCCTAATGATTTCGAAGTGATTTATATTAAAAGGCATTAGCTGCACTTCCTGTTATATATGTATTTTATAATTTATATATCGAGAATAAATTCAATGATTTATAAGAATTTATGCATCTTTTAGTCGAACACTTTTTGCATATTTCTTCATTTACGTTCTAAGGTATCTTTAGGTCATGCACATCCTGCTAAAAGCCGCTTTAATTGTTCTCCAGACTATTTATAGCTTCATTGTGTTAATTCAGTTGCGTTCTACTTATTAAGCGTCCATTATATCGATATTTCAATAAAAACATCCACAGCTGCGCTTAATACGCGGCGTATGCGTAATATTTGTAATGTGATTTAATGATTGACTGACTGAGTGACTGCCAAACTGACTGGCAGGCTGACCAACTGTTTGCAGTTGAACAATGGACGCATGCAACGCACGAGCGAAAGAGAGCGACAGAGAGAGAGAGGGAGAGAGAGAGAGAGAGAGAGAAGGAGAGTTGAGTTATGGCGAGGTGCGATAATTAACAAGTTGTCATTTTAAAGCCGATTTTGGTTTAATGTGCATTTCGATTGCAATTTTGGAGGCTACAACACACACACGCACGCACACACACACACACTCACAAAGCGTGTGCATCTATTTACATAACAAACACACGCACACACACACACACGTATAGAGTGCGTTTGCAATACAAACATACTTAATGTAATTTTATACAGCAATCGACGACTGACACGCGACTCGTTTCGTTAAGTGTTCGCTTGTGTTGTTTTTGTTATTATTGTTGTTGTTGTTGTTCTTGTTAGTGCAAGTTAACAGTTGGACGGTTGACAACTTTTGGGCTAAAGGCGCGCGCGTGCGAGCTGCTGGCGACAGACAAAACCTCAACGCCCGAGGGTTGAACTGAAACTGAGCATGCGATCGCGTTCAATGCTCAGGCAGCAGCCAGCTTCTGCCACAGAGGCCAAGCAACAGTTGAAGAGCGAGCGCCGCAACGAAAGAGAGCGAGAGAAAGCGCAAGTTACGCTCATGAGCGCCAGGTGCATAACGTGCGCATCAAACTGTTTACCCAAACATTTGAGGCGGCCGCAAACAGAAGAAACAATGATAACAAAAAGCTCGCTAAAGCTTTTTCAATTAGAAAAGCAACTCTCCAAATTAGCGAAAGAAGCTTTATGGCAATCTTTAACAGAATTTTTAACGATTTCCGAGAGAACGAGAGAGTTCATTCAACTTCAGTTATTTCTAAAGGGGCGCGACAGTTATGGGCTGAGTAATATTTTTATATTGTTTGTTTCTTAAACAATTAGCATTTCAGCTTCTCTTGCAGCTATCGACAATTCAATGAGCCATAAATGCGATCAATAGATATTGCATTTATAATTTACATCACTTATCGCTTGTTTTTTTTCTCAATTCATATAATTGTTTATTGAAATGAGCTACAGCGGCAAAAATCAAATGCGCTTATTAGCCATGGTTAAGTCAACTTTGCTGTCATCATGTGATGTCAGCTCTGGTTGAAGTTTTGTATGATCGTTTAAGTCGCTGTTGTTGTTGTTGTTGCTGTTGTTGTGTTGTGCAAGGCGCAGAGAAGTGTGAATCAAAGTTGTCACATGTGTACATTTTGTAGAAACCAATAAAGCTAACAACAGTTGACAAACGTAATGAATTAAGTCAAAATGTTTGTGAAGCGGAAGAGACAGTCAAGCAAATAAGAGTCTCTTGAATAAGCAGTAAATACTTAAGGAAAATACTAAATAAAAGCTCATATGGGAAAAGTTGAATTTATTTATAGTTAAACTATAGCAGTCAAACTTATTTAAATGTGAAATCTACTTCAATTTCCATTCAGTTTCATTTTGCTAGCAAATGCACACAGTGGCGTCCAGAATAGTCATACCAGTTGTAGTCAGACTTGTCTGCTTAAAATTGTATAGCATGCTTTTAGGCAGCTGTCATAAATGCAAGTGCCATGCAAAAACTGACGCCACTAAAAGCATTGCATACTTTTGCAGTAATTTTATAGATTTAAAATTTATATAAATCCATTAAATACCATATCTATAAGCTGTTAAAATAAGCATTTCCCACTCGCACTTTAGCACAGCTGCTGTGCCAAGCAATGGCAAATATGCTTATTAAGTATACGCACTGAAGTACTGCAAATACATTTAAAAAACTGATAAAAAGGCGATGCACTCAACGCTGCGCTATATGGAAAATAAACATATGTAAATTGCATCTCAATTGCAAAACAAAATAAGCCCAGCTGCCATTTAACAGTTAAAGCTTCCTCAGCTGCAGCGCTTGTCTCTCTCTCACTCCCTCTCACTCGCTGTGTTTGTTTCCTCCCTTTGACCCGCTTCTGCTATGGCTTCGTGCTATCTTAACAAAAAAGCAAACAATGTTATCTATTTAGTAAATAAGAGAACACAATGAAAGCTGCAAAGTAGCAGAGAAAAAGAGCAAGAGAGAGAGATAGAGAGAGAGGGAGAGGGAGAAGGGTTGGGTCTCAAATGGCTGGCAATCTTTTGCCGGCTGTAACTAAATTTAAATCTGCGTTGCGGTTGCCATACATTATTGTTGTTGTTATCGTTGTTGTTATTGCTCACATTTTATCAACGAGTATTTGACAATCAAAGAGCATGTAAACAAAACAATAAGAGAGGGAAAAAGAGAGAGGGAGACAGAGATAGAGAGAGACAGAGCGCTACTCTGAAGAGCTGTGATGACACTCAATGCTTGACCTCACCTGAGACACACACACACACACACACACAAATATATAAATGTAATTAGTAGCGCCGCTGTTGACAGCGAAGAAATTAGATAAAAGGAAAAGCGTAGGAAAATGTTCAACACTTTGTTTTTGTTGTTGCAACATTTATCGATTGTATTTGATGGATTAGCCAAGTTGAATGGCATTCGCGCTTGTCTCTCCCACAGTGGCAACGTAATTGATTTAGAAATGTGTATGGGAAATGAGCATGAAAATCATCGGCTCGTTGCTTATCAATCAATGAAGGCAGCTGGCAAATTTCAACAGCTGTTCCCCGTCAAGCACTACAAATATTTATGACTTTCAATTAGACGTGTATTTGATTTTTACGCTTGCGAATTGCTTTTAAGCGTTTACAATATGTATTATAAATGTAAGCAAAAGCTATGCAATTTATCTATGGGGATTACATGGGTCTTGGAACACTTTTATTGGAGTACAAAGGCAGTCTTCTATTGGAAAGTACTGCTAAAAGTTATTTTAATATTTATTTAATGTTATTAAATATTAAAATATTAAGTAGTTAACTGCACTATTAATACTACAACTAAAATTAAGTTTCAAATCTTCTACAATTGTTTGGCACTTGTCCTTTGTTTAATTGAGTTTTGATTTATTAATATACATTTAGCCTGCAGCTTTGATAGCTAAAGATCACAGTGTTGAATACATTAGAAGCCAACTTTAGTTGTATTCAAGCAACAACAACAATAACAGAAATAATAACAACAACAAAGAGCAAATGCCAAAACCAAAACTGAGGCAAAGTTTGAGAAAGAGCAGTGAGAATGCTTGGAGAACTCGTGAGACTGTCACACGCAAGCTGTCGTGACTTGGCACACGAATACAAGACACACACACGCACACACACACACACACACAAAATTATATACATACACCCACACACACATGCAGCAGCCGCCTTTGGCAGTCATTATTAATAAATCTACGAGCACAAGGCGAGCGTCACTTTGCCCCTTCCCCTACCCTTCCCCATCCCCATCCTCTACTCAACAACAACAACAACAAGCTCATGAGATGTTGATTGTTTTATGTGGATGCGGATCAAAGAAGCAAAAGCAAAAGCACATAAAGTGAAGACAGCAGAAGGGAAAACAAGTGGGCGTGTCATATCATCTCAACGGATTTGATCTTTGAACTTTGCCAAAAATAAAGTGTGGCAATTGTTAACGATCTTTAAATACAATTCATGTCGTGTTATGCATAAAAGGGAATTTGACAGAGCTCATGGGATTGCTTTAATCATTTTAATTGGACTAATCTAATCGTAAAGACAAACCAAACCAAACCAAACACAAAGTGAAATACAGATAGACAGCGAGAGAGAGAGAGAGAGAGAGAGAGAGGGAGGGAGTATAAGCATATCCCAGAATAGCAAAGAGCGCGTAATAAATATAAAATATATAGAAGCACTTGGCATACTCTGCATTTTAATCTTTAATCCATTCGAAAGTTATAAAATTATTGTTCAAGTGTTTTTCTTTTTTTCGCATTTTGTGTTTCTGTGTTTTTATATTTTTGATTTCCATTTTGATTTCACTGCTGTTCTGTTCTTTGGCCAGCGGTCAAAGCGGTCAAATTTTGAAATAACAAATGTATTGAAAAGAATTTTCAATAGACAAAATGTTTGCCATAAACTAAATATGTATGCTTAATGAGTATGAGTGACAGTACTTGATGTGACAAGTAATTACAAATTGAAGTCGCCCCCGCAAAATAGAAATAGCACAAACGATGAATCAAGGAATCCTCAATTAAAGAAAAGAGAAAAGAAAAACTCATAATAAACTAAAAATAAAAACCAAAACAAAGTCAAATTGGCAAATGCACAAAAGAAACTGGTTTCGGCCAGTTACAGAATCATCTTCAATGGATTCCTCAACACAATGGATTCGCACACTTTTCGCATATTTTTAGTGGGGGCACGTGCTCCACTGACGTAGCTTGTTCTTTCAAAACTTTGTCAGACACCGAAAGAGCGAGAGAGACAGAGAGAGAGAGAGAGAGAGAACTTGGCAATTGGCATTTCGGTTCAATTTTGATTTTCTTTGCCTCTGTCTTCGCATTCATTTCTCTTTTGATTTATCGATTGAACACGCAGCGCGTGTGGCACTTTCAGATATGCAGAAGCATAATTATACAAATAGATATATACTATATATGATATGATCCAATTTGCAAAAACAAAAAAAAGAAACAAACACTTGTAAAGTATTTATATACTCTGAATCCAATTTGAAAATGTTCGCAGCAGCGCATTCCTTGTTTATTGTTGTTATTCTCATTTCAGTTTTGTTTAAGAATCTTTTCAAAATGAAAACATATACCATGTACCATCGAGATATATATATATATGCATAATTCCATCCAACAAATCTCTTGTTGTTTCGCGTCACAGGAGCACACAAAACATTTGCTTTGTGTTTTGCGTAAGCAAAAATTTTGCGCTTGGCAAAAACAAATAAATATCAAATGTTAAGCTCATAAAGATGATGTTGAACATCACTTAAATATATCGTATAATAGATAGATATAGATAGATATATATAAACATATATATTTGTATATATTATTAATGTTATAACGTTGGCACGCGGCTTGTGACAAGCTCTTTAACATAGTTTTGCGACATTTAAGCAGATTACTTAAGCTATTAGCTTGATCAGGATTACATTTAAATGATATAGTTATGGGAAATTAAATTATATTACATTTAAAAATACAGCATTAAACATTGCTAACTATTCAACAAAGCGTAGAAAAACTTAAGCTTAACTTAAAATATAATACAGAAATGTAACAGAAATGTTTTCTTAGTGTATAAAGACAGAACTGCAGACTGTAACTAAGAAACCCAAAGATAGAGTACTATAAATGCATATTCCCAAGAGTTAAGCCTTAGATCGAAAAGATATATTAGATACCCAATTAAAGAACACACATATACGCCTTGTTATTCCCATGAGAAACCTATGATTAATCAGAAATTATTTGCACAAAGATCATTTGAATGTTATGTGTGGCTAACCCATGATGAATGGCCAGGCAGACCTTATAAATAATATTAATTATATGTGATGATTAAAGGCAGAAAAACACACACAAAATGTTTTGCTTTTTAATATATCTCAGAATATAAAATTCCAAACATAAAAAATGTACAAATATGCTGACTAATTGGTTTTATTTACATTTTTTAATTTCTTTAGCCAAGAAAATTGTATTCGAAATATTTTTATAAATATAGAATAGAAACAACAGTTAAAAGACTTTTGCCAAGTGTTGGCAAAGATTTTAGTTCATTATTTTATATGAGATTTGATCAGAACGCAAAAAGAAATTATTAACTTAGGCAAAAAAACGAAGAAAACGTAGAAAATTAAAGAATTATAGATAAATAAATAAAAAAAACAAGCAAATTGTGAGAGTGGCAGGAAAATTGCATTTATTTTTAAACAAATTAATTGGCCGCTCGCCAGCTGCCATAAAAACGTGAAATTGTTGTTGTTTCTGCACAAGCAACAATCAACAAAAGAACAACAATAAATATATAATGCAAAATTCTTAAGCATTATGTCAAAAATATATATCTTTGTATATATATATATATATATATCAATATGTATATATTGCAAATGGATTTTCCCACAACCATTGCGCCAAATGATAATTGTGCCAATAGAAATTCTCGAAATGAGCAAAAAAATATAGTAAAATATTTATTTATATAAAAAAAAAATCATTTAGACTTGCGGGACAGGTAATATCCGCATGTGCAAGGCCTGTTTACAAAATATGCATTTATATTTATACATATCGCAAAAAAACTAAATTCAAAATCAAAATCAAGGCCAATGCCGTCAACGACTGAGGGGAGACGCCTCCACTAATGGATTGGATGGGATTGGATTGGTTTGGATTGGATTGGATTGGACGCACAATTGCAATTGGAACTGCAATTGGCGTTAATGCATATTGGCAGTTTGACAAAATCCGAGTGCGATTTACCCAACAAGATACTTTATATACATATACTTATATATACATCTATATATCTATAAATCTATGCACATCTGCGCAGAGTTATTATTAAATTTGGATGGTGGAAATGTTGTGCAAATGTAAAATTTAATTGCCTTTGATGTGCCATAAAAATGAATTGATTTTGGTTTTTCCTTCTCCATTCAAATTTGATTTTTACACTGCAACAAAATTATCTGCTTTAAGCAATTTTATTTTACTTTTGTTTATACTTTTTCACACTACAATTCTTAATTAAAATTTTGCTTCTTCATTAATATTTTAATAAGAATTACAGCTCTTCATCTATTTTCTTTCAGTGTAGAATTTTAATTCTTCCACATTTCTGCAACTTCTTTTGTTTTGTTGCCTTCAAATCTAGGTCAATGGGTTGTTTGGCCTTCATTATCTGTCCACTTCCTATTTCTATTGATAAGCTGTGATTGCTGATTGCTGTTTGCGTGATCAGCTCAACGTCTAAGTGCCCAAATACTTAGTTGACGGCATAAATACTTATTTAAATGGCCAATACCACAAATAAATATTGAGTCAGCAATGTATAAAATTGCATGAATATATAGAGTATGTGTAAATGAGTAAATGTAAATTGCATACGCAATAATCAACAGAAATTTCATGGCTCAACGGAAAAATAATAACGAATTCGTATCAACAAAACGATCCACTGAGCGTAGCACAAAAAGCAAAACAAACAAGCAATAATTAATTTTAAAAAAAACTTTTAGCATTCCCAGTAAAAAGGGTCAAGTTATGCAATCAACAAAGAAATGATAAAAGAGAGCAACAAAAAAAAAACAAGAGAATTTAGCATGAAACATCTGCTCAAACGAATTGCAAGTTGAATTGAAATGCTTTCAATATTTATTATTTATTATTTATCATTTATATTCAGCTGAAGAATTTATATTACAGAAGAGCTTAAGATAGGCGTGGCATGAATCATTCAGGTATTCACATACAGCATATACTTTACATCAAGTATTCATTGTCATATTGTTATCATTACACTTTATTTTTGATTGCTTGCAACAGATTTACATAGAGTTGAAGAGAGTTAACTCAATTCCTTTAATGTTAAGCCTAAGTTCCTTTCTCAATTAATTACAGGGCATCTCAGTGTGCAGCTTGATGTCTGCTTTAAATTCGCTTTAAATTCTCGCTTGTTGTTTATGTTTACACAAAGTTGTTAGCATAATTTGACATGAAGCCTTCGAGTGATTTTCTCATACCCTGTACACAAATGCAGCGAGTTATGTTGAACGAACAGCGAGCTGCATATCAGCTAATTTATGCTGTGCAAATTTAGACAGGGTATTTGCTAGTTGTTCTCATCACTAGTCTACATATTCGCTTGCGTGTTATAATAGCGCGAAATTGAACAGTTTGATATAAGAAACGAGCAAAAGCAAGTGTGGAGTACAATGTTGTGTACACGAAATCCAGTCAAATCATTCGGGCCCGGCCAAATTGGCCGGTTCGGTCAGTTTTTGTATTTTTTTTGGGGGGAAGCAATGTGGAAGCAGTTGGCCCGCACGGTAGACGGTACAGCCGTATTAGCCGTAATTATTACAAATGCCTATATTTAATTTATTTTGCTATACGAAATTGTGTTTTGTGTGTTTGTTGTTTGCTGTTTATTGATTAATGTAGTTTTGTCGGGCGGCAGAGCACAAACAAATAATGCATAAATTAATATTCTACTTGAAATATCTCTGCTGAGTTCTAAATAGTATAGCTAACTAAATATATATATTTATTTATACATATATATATCTTTGCAGAGCTGTTACAGTTCGATCATTTGAGCCCACTGCAAATGGAGCTCATTAGAATTTGAACTCGTATTTATTTTAGCTGAATTTATGCGCCTGCTGTTCAGTTTTATAATGTATCTATATATCATTTCTTATTTCTTTTGTTTATTTGCATCAATTTGAAGGCGTTTGTGTATGCGAACGGCTCAAATTGATGGCCGGAAAGTGTAGATAACACAAATAGAATTCTATTTGTTTGAGTTCTATTTAAAATGTAATTAGTCGTTGACACATACAGTTCAAGTGATTCTACCTTATATCTTAATATATTTATATTTATATTTATATTATTATTGTTGTTTTATTTCTACACTCAACTCACCAGTTTGCTTTGGTAGATTGTAAAAGTCAAGTGTTTTGATCTCCGATGTCTCCACATGCGGCGCAAATCCCTCATATAGATCGCTCTCCTCCACAATCCCGCTCAGCTTATCGGCCTGAGCCGATGTATCCGCACGATGATAGGGCATTTTCTTGGCCAGCTTTGCTCTCTTTATATTATCCGTAGGGTCTTTGACTTTCTATTTATTTTGGAGAGTAATCTCAATGCTCCAGTTGTTTGCTTAGACTTGTAGTTGCTACTCAATCAATTGTTTTGTGCGCAGCTTTTGTTGTTTTTGTAATAGTTAATGTGACTAGATCAACTTGATGTGTGTAAGTGAAGTTCTTCTTGTTGTTTTGCTCTTGACAATGCGAATTTATGGAGACAGAAACACTCCAATACGATGATGCCGCGCGGAATTCATTATAATGAACGATTTAGAACAAATACTGCGATTGCATAGTGCTGAACAAATGAGGAATGGCGCTACAAAGTCTGCAAAAGATAAAGATGAACGAAAGTTTATTAGTTTGTGTACATTTTGGACAAATTATGCTGAAAATGTGGTACAGTAGCGAATGGAATTTAGATTTGATTATCGCATATACAAAAAGTTATCGAACATAAACAATATCTGTGCAATCCCATCAGCAACAATCAGTCAAACAAACTGATACACTCATATATTTACATATTGAATTATGGAGTCCTTGTCACTCACATCCACACAGAGATCTGAATTCTGCAATTGGTTCAATGACACGCAAGTGAAAACAACAATTCGCTGAGCATTTCAGTTTCATTTTGGGCCAAACAGAATATATATACACATATATATATTTATTTCAGTTTGTAGACAAGACAGGCGCGTAGTGAGGCGCCTTTCGAATCATAAAATACATGAAACGGCGGCAATAAAAACACAACCGGACAGAGAGTTAAATGTGCTATATAAATACAATGTGAAAATACTTGTAAGGCTCCCAAATGTCGCCCTCGTCGCCCTCCGTTGCCCTCCGTTGCCCACTCTCAACGGTTGAGGGTGGCCACGGTCAGCCGACAGCCGGTTCTGATTTTTGTTTTGTTTCTCTCTCAATCTGAAGCTGATTCACTGAATCAGCTTTCAATTACATTCTGGCTTAGCCGAAACCGGCACAAATATATCTCGATTGGCTATAAAAAAAACCAAAAACCTAAAATATATGATTGCAAATACAAATCATTAAAAGGCAAATACAAATAATTAATGTGGAACGAGCTTGCGAAAGATTTGTACAAATATTTTATAAGCATTGCAAATTAATTAAATTAATTTAAAAACTGTGAATATAATTAAGTATTTCTTTATAAATAATTTAACAAATTTAACTATTTTATTTTAGTTTTAGCATTGCAAAGAAAACTAAATTTAAATATTTAAAAGAATGCGTTTTTTTATTTTACTTTAATTTCAGTACATTATTCATTAGCTGCTAGTTTAATTAATATGTATTTGTTCATTAAATACAAAACGTTTTTAATTAAGAAAATATATATTATTTACAAACATTACGCATGCTTAATTAGCATAATATCTGCTTTAATGAGGTCGCTCGTTAAATAAATTACAATAAATAACAAACAATATTTAAATGTTTGCAAAATAAAACAAAAACTTCTGCAAACACACATTGCGTATACTTGATATGCAGCTACAGCGCCGAATCGCGCATAAATAAATAAATAAATAAACTAAACGGCAACTATAATCCGCACACGCCTGACTAAAAACCCAACGATTTAGTTTTCAAAATTATTTTTGTCGTATTTTGCATTCTGCATTCTTTGCGACGCGCATAATTTTTATTTTATTTAATTTACTTTTGTTTTTTTTTGGTCGAATGCTTTCATTTCATCGCCTGCTCCGCAATTCGCATGTTAAATAGCTCCCCTGCCGCACCCCAAACCGCTCCGCAGAGTTAGCAGCTACTGTAAAAGCAAAATGCGAAAATTGAATTGCAAATTTCAATTGAAATTCTGCGCACGTATCAAAAAACCAAGCGAACAGCACCAACAACTGAAATAACAACAACAAGAAGAGATCAACAGCAACACAGCAACAACAACAATAACAACAGCAGCAAGAACAACAACAACTTCTTTCAATTTCATTTGACACTTTTAATGATTTCGCTTGTCAGCAAACAACATTTTTCCTCAAAGGGGGCTGCTCACATTGACTGACTAGACAGACGGGTCTGATAGCTAGATAGATAGATAGATAGATCGTTGCGTTCGACGCACTTGTCAGAGGTGTTAAATGCTTAGAATGTGAGAGACAGCTGCCTGCCAAATCGACTTGCAACTTATCAGCAACTAACTGAAATTAAATGTTATCAAAACCCAACAAAACAAAAGAAAAAAAGCTCAAGAGATTTATTCTATTTCAACTGCATTCTGTGCAGATTTTTCAACTCCAGCTTAGTAGAATTCTCAATATGGTAAAGCACATTTGGTGTGAAGCACAAATCAAAGTGATATCATAGGGGAAATACTGAGGGTTTTTTTTTATGTTTTTTTTTTTAATGGACTTGCAAGATAAATCAATATTGTGAGGCTGAGAAAAAGTTGCAGACTATTTAAAATAAGTTTTTAATTAAGTTTGCTTTGTTTAAAACATTTCTATTGTTAGAAATAAAAAAGCAGTAAGTGCAGTATTTTCTTGAAACAAAAAAAAACTATTCAAAAGCTGAAAAACTTCATTTACTTTAACAGAATTTCAGCTAGTTTTATGTAGTTAATTATTTTAAACTGAAACTAAGTAATTAATTAATTAATTCAATAAAATATTGAAATATATTATTATAATTTCTGTACCAAACAAAGCTTTTACTATGTTTAGATTTTACTTCAAATATTTAGTGCTAAATGCTGATTTAAATTCAGATAAATATTTTAGTTTTCTACTTTATTCTTGCTTTTTAATAAAAAGAGCAATTTCAGTTCATTTTCAGTTGCCTTAAAAGTGCTAAATAAAAAGTTATATTATCTATAGTTTCAAGGCAGACAAATGACATAATCATTGCTCTAGATATTATTGTGAGCTGTCTGGCTTACCTGTGTTTGTACCTGCCGGAAGTCGGGTCATAGCCTCAATATCAAACTGATAAACAGACAATACCGACGAGCCCCATTTCAAGTTTAATTGTTAGACTACAGTAGCCTCATTAGCGGCTCCAATTGCTGCATTGCTGCATTTAGCATTTAGCATTTAAGTATTTACTTTACTTTGAATTCATGTGCAAATTTCATATGTATGTCAATATTATGCGAGTTTCGCATTTCAAGGTGCCTGGACTTATCAACTAGCACTATTAGGTGTATAAAGTTATTAACAATCGTTTAAATTACAAACGTTTTATTTGTTTATTATTGAGCTACATACGTTTGTTGACTTTGGCAGCGTTTGCAATTGGCAAACAGTCGTTTTATCGTTATCAATTTGCTCGCAAATGTTGCAGCTAATTTAAGCTAATTAAATCAAATGGAATCAAATCAAATCACAGTGCTGAAAACAACATTTAAACGTTTGTCGCAACTCAATTGATTTCAATTGGACGACAAAAATGAAAATGCTGTTTTTACATCATTTGATTAGCCGCCCTCAAGAGAGAACCCAGAACCCAGAGCGCACAGCACACAGTACAACATGGTACATGGTGCGGCTAATTAAAACGTTTATGCAAATAAGCTGACACGGGATGTCATGTCGTAGTGGAGGTCAGTCTATCTGGCTATCTATCTATCTATTTATCTCTGTCTCTCTCTCTCTCTCACACACACACGCACTCTAACTAGGTATTACTATCTCTCTCGCTGCGACAGTTGCGCAGATTAAACATGGCGGCAGCCGCAGGCAAGTGTCAGTGTTGAGTTGTTCACTGACCGCAGCATCGACAACTCAATTGGCTATACCCTGTAAACATAGAGACAACTCAAAAGGGTATGCTTAAGTGACAGCATTATCGACAGCTAAAGCTCTGTAGTTAACTCTCTTTTCGCACTAAGTTCTTTACATTTTCTAGGGTAACATCGAGTCGAGCAAGCGACACATTCTCACAATTGCAAATTTATAGACAGGTGCCAAATGTTGGTGCTAATCCACAGCTCATTTGGTCTAATCAACCGACAAATGAAGACCTACAATACTTGAGCTCACTTACACAAGCTGGCTGCTATGCAACGTGTTTGCTGTGCACCCACGCGAGTGACGTAAGTGCAACATGGCATAACTCAAAGATGGATGGAAATTTTACTCGACTTGCAGTTGTCTAAACAATTTTTACGTCATTTCGTGAATTGCAGTAACTTTCCATTGTTTTCCTTTTGCAATGAAAAGCCATGAATGTGATTGGACTGACGTTGCGTGGCGGCGACTGCGTCGTCGTCGTTTTAATATCAAAGTGCATTCGAGTTGTTTGCACAGGACACACCTAATCTAATCTGAATCTGAGTGAACAGCAAGTGGAGCGTAAGTTTTCTAGAAACTATGGAATTTATGTTTAGAACATATAGCTGAACAAACATAGACAATCGATAGTTTGTATTTATATATCTTAATTTTATTGATAATAGTAAATTGTATCTTTAAACCTTTTGTAGAATGAAAGAATATAGAGCATGATTAATACTACTCGATCAATTCTTTAGCTACAGCCCGCACTATCGATAATATTTCTTATTAATGAGCAAAAGTTCTATACGTCAAAATGTATTCCATGTCAAAACTAATTATATTTGCAGTTAATTGTGTTGTTGCCTCAGCGTTTTCCAAAGTTTCCCATCGTAAACACCTTTCAACCCATATTTAATTATAGTCAAGTTGCCAACTAGGTCAGTAAACTGAACTGTCTATACGTTTTATGACTTTTAGACACACTTGAGCCAAATTTGCATATGATATTAGGTATAAGGTATGATGTTTTGGTGGCCCAACCCAGCCTTTAGAGAGTGCTACTGGGTTAAACTAGGCCAAGTACCTGGCAGCTGTCAGTTTTCACAACCCTCTTCTAAGGCTGCGAGTGCACTGACTTGGCCATGCCCACCCACGCACCCCTCCTGGGACATTCAATGGAGAAGGACAAAAATAGCGAGCAAAAGAAAGGCAAAAAGAAATTGAATTTATGCCATCATATGCTTTGGTAAGCCCTTTAAATACATACATAGAAAAAAGTTACTCAATGTGGGCCAACAGTAAGCATATTGAGAGTGTCGCGCTCTATGAAGGGACTGTCAATATGTATGTATGTGCGTGTGCGTGTGCGTACGTGTGTATGCATTTGTGTGGGTGCGACGTCTGAAAAGGACACTTTACGTCAGCAACAGTGCAAATAGAATTACGCAGTGAGAGAGCAGAGCAAAGAGAGAGAGAAAGAAAGAAAGAGCGAGGGGATTAAACGCAAAGTGGGCGAGCGTGAATGCGTGAGAGCGTGTTGTGTGTAGAGTATGGAGTGTGGAGAGTGAGCGCATGGTGGAGATGGAGTGTGGAGAGAGCGCCTGGTGAGGTTGAGTAAATCAATGAATGAACTCACGCAACGTAGGCGCGTGCGAGCGAGACAGATAGTAGGCGACAAGTTACTGAATCAATTTATGCTCCATCGCAGTCGTTGCTATCGTTGCTGTCGTTGTTGTCGTTGGTGCGGGACAAAAGGGCAATCAGAGGGCACGCACATGCGGCGCCAAGGAAATCAACTTGTCAACTTTGGCAAGGACAGACAGGCGAAAATTTGCTTTTAGCCAAGCCAAGACAATTAAAACGAAACTCTAGCCTAAGTCTCAACGCCAAGCAAGGCACAGGCCAAAGGCCAAAACGAGCCATCAGGCTTGACCTGATTTACAAAGCTACCTACATTGTCCCCAGTCCGCTGGCTCCTCTCACTGACGCCTGTTCGCAGCAACTTGGCCAACTTTTGTGGCAGACGCAGCGACGCTAAAAATGCCAACATGCAAGGCTTATATTTTTTATTTCAATTTCAATTTAAGTTATTATTTTTTTTTTTGGCAACACAAAAGGAAAACCTGTATACTGCACTTGCCGCAACAACGGCAACAATGACTAGGGAGGGTCATTGAACCGCGGCACATAAAATAAAAAACAAAACTGCAACTACAGCAGCAGCAGCAGTAGCAGCAGCAGCAGCAGCAATTTTATTTTTCTACTTTTTGTATTTCATAATAATTACATACTCGACGGCATAAGCGCATTGTAAGCGCACTCTTTGGCTAGAAAAATCACGTGCATTGGCCCAGGCACAGTTATTTTTGCGGGCCTCAACTCTGCTTCTTCTTCTACGTTTTCTTCTTTATCTTGCCACGCTACAAAAAGAGAAAAAGCAACAAGAAAACTCACATAGCATGGCGAGAAGGAAAAGCGATTGCCAGCGAAATAAACTGAAAGAAAAACTAAAATAATGTTGCATGTGAGAAACGAGAGAAATGAGAGAAATGAAGCGGCGGCCAGTTTTGCCAAACAAACAAAGGCAGCGGGCAAGCGATTCAACATTGAAGTGGGTTCGCTTCAGTTTTCAGTTTTCAGTTTTTTACTGTGCAGTTTTTTTTTCGTATTCAGTCTCTGCTTTTGCTTTTTGCCTTTGTGCGAAACCCAAATGTATGTGTTATGTAAGTTAGTGCAGCACAATTTTCGTATATTTTCTTTCCCATTTGGTTTTGGCTTGGCTTGGCTTGGCTTGGCAGCAAAAAAACCCCAATTGTAGTCAAAATGCAGCGACAGCGTGTATTGAGAATAATTCTCTCATATGTGTAAGAGGAAGCAGCAGAGCGAAAGAACATGAATCATCGCTATTGTTGAGTGTCAGCCAGAAATGTGTGTGTATGCTTCCTCATACTTCTTTTATACTTCTACTTCTCTCTTCTTTTTACGTCTCTTTTTACTTTTTTTATATAATTTGTGGTCAACATGGCGCATGAAGCAGCTGAGTAACAATTATCGTTACGCATACGTCATGTTGACAATGCAATTTTTCCACAATACTCGCATTGAACTTTACATTTGTGTGGAGATTGAGCTAAGTTTAGTTGCAATTAAAAACATGTATTACAACTTAAGGGAACAACTTATGCGATTGATTGCTAATCCAGTTTAGCTTAGTTACAAACTATTTCAGAGTTTTTAAAAAGATATTTGAATTGTATTTCTTGAAAATATTTAATATAATTAATAATATTCTACAATATGTAAAGAAATTTCAAAGCAACAAGTTTATTAGGAAAGAATTAATTTAAAAGGTTGAATTCAATAGCATTTATGACATTATTGCCACCATTAAACCCCTAAAAGCTTTTGTATATTGTTACCATATGTTAATAACTCAATTATTGTCAACAAAGTGGCAAAATTATTGGCTTACGTCTAGCGTCTAATTGCATGCTACTGAAATTCTCGACACTTGCTAATCAAATGAAAATATGTATGCTAAGTGCAAAACTTATTTTAAGGCCATTTGGGGGAATGGTCAATGAAATGTTTATAGCGGCAATAACTGTACTCATATTACGGATAATTACAGACACTTACGGCCATATGTCGCCACGCTAAGGCAACTAATGGTCCCAAAAAATTAAACGATGATGATGATTATGGGAAATAAATGAAACGGAGCAACGATATTGTTACAGAGAAAGGAACAGAAGCAGAGACACAGACAGAGAGTGAGGAGGAAGGAGAAGAGAAAGAGAAAGAGAGAGAGTGTGTGTATTGAGTACAATATGATGTAAAATTTAGCGGCCCATAACGCAAGGGGCAACAAGAGCGGTCTTGCACGTCTGGGGATCTCGTCAAGGCCAGCGGCAAACAGCAGGGCGGCCTGTTGCCTGCTGTTGTTGTTGTTGTTGTTGTTTACACTTCGATATTGCAACACAGTCGCAGACAGAGACGAGTAGCAACAACCACCGACAACAGATTGAGAAAAAAAAAAACAAAATGGAAATGTTCGTTTGTTTAAATAAATGTTCAGACAGACCGAGAGATATATCCATAAATGTCGATGTGGCGCAAAACTTATAATTTACTCGCAAATTCTGTATACAACATGCACATTCAAACATTTTGCAATTGCACATAGAACGCAATTACTGTTGTCTATGCTACCTGTGTGTGTGTGTGTGTGTGGATATCTGTTGTTTATTGAGAAACACAAATTTATGGCAGAGATGTGGCTGAAAATCAAATAAAATGAAGTAATTCTTTACGGATGAGTTATGTTTCAGCAGAAGCGAAGAAATTGTGTAACATTTGCAGTTGGATAACATTCGGATAATTCAAACTGTCTAATATATGAAATATTAGATTTATCCGGCTATGGATAGACATGCTTAAGCCATAAATTAGTTAAACAGCACTCACATGCTTTAGTAGGAGACAATATTAACTTTATATAAGGATAAAAAGTTTAGTTTTTGCAGCTGGATAAAATTCGGATAACATATAATGAATAGTTAGTGAACTTATCTAAAGTAGTACATGCCTAATAGGCTTATCCGAGTGTTTTAAAACCAAGCGGATAAGAACGGATAATTAGACACGAGCAGTGTCTATCTTTTAATTACTGCAATTAGGCTAGAATAGCTTATAACTACTTAACAGCATATAAAACAGATAAAACTAAAACTCAATAGCCTTTAAATGATGCCGGATAAGAGGCAAAGATGTTGTCAATATGCACAGCTTATCAGGTTTTCAACCCGTAGCTGATATTGCTCTATATATAATATATATGACAAACATAAAACAAAAACATATCCAAAGCATTGCCGCGACAGAAATGTGACTTGAAGCGCGCGTCGAGGTCAACAAAATATGCAGAAAAGACGAGAACATGTATAGATTGATAAGATAGACTCCGACTACATATGTACGAGCACTTGTGGTTGAGGTAGTTGCTAAAGTCAACGCGGTTGGTTTGCACCCAAAAAAAAGGAAAGAAAACAATATACAAAATACATAAAATACGCTGATAAGCAACACTTAGAGAAGTCTCTGTTCAGTTCACTCCCTCGCTCCCTGCTCTCTGCTTTTTGGCCACATTGATAAGCTGTGTTAAATAATATGGGGCCACAATTGGAAATGACTCTGTCACGAGTCGTTCTCAGTCTCAGTCTCATGCTCAGTCTCGTTGTCGCTGTCGTTGTCGTTGTCGCTATCAAGCGCATAAGCCAGCTGAGCATTTGACTATTTTTAGTATCCCAAAGTTGCTGACATTGATTGTAAATCTTTGGCAATGGCAGTGCTCAATGTAAAAAGGGGGCGGGGCCATCGAATATACTGAGATTATGGGCACGTCATCAACAGACAGCTCAGCAGCAGCATTTGTTACATTGTTTTCATTCATCTCTTTGTATTTGTATGACAAGTTCAGATCATCAATCAGCAAACAGTTGCGAATTCTATTGGATTATTTATTCGATTTTCTTTTCATATTTTATTATTTTTGCAATCGATTGCGACTGTGAAACGTTGAGGTTTTTGTTGAGGGGAGGTGTTGAAAACCGGTCCGATGTCATCATGATTTCATTTTATACCATACTTAAGCCAGCCATATTTTTATATATTACGACCAACTGTGTCTGTGTGTGTGTGTTGCCAAAATGTGTAAGAATCGTATAGCAGACAAAGGTAAGCCGATAACTAGAGATGGGAGCGTCTGACAGCAAAATCGATAACTTCAGCTACTAATTCTACTTTTAAGTTAACAATTCTCAGATGTTTTTCTTTTCTTAATAAACTCTATATACAATCCATATATCGATACACTCGATAACTATTTCTACTTTGCTTTTCACAATTTTTAAAGTGGAACTGCTTTTCTTTTTATAGTATTTAAGGCTTTATAGCTTTCAAGAACTCCTTATCGAGTAACGAATATGTATTCATATGTATCAATTCTAGATAAACTCTAGACACCAACTATCGAGTGTTACTATCGATAAATATATGTTACTGTTAACTAATAAACTTAGATATGCAGATAAATACATAAACTTTACGAGTCTTCACAATTTCTCAATAAAATCATATTCGATTTAGAAAAATGATCGATAAATATGCCAACTATTTACCAATAAATCTAGAGATGTGAGTGCTTACAATATTTCTAAATAAACTTCATTCGCAATCAACTTTTCTGTGATTAAGTTAACCTATTCCATACTATCGATTGTATTTGTCGATTCTGTCGTGTCACACGCCCATCTCTAGTTCTGACTCAGCTGATACAACTTGACTTATACAATTGTTCTACACTTGTTTGGCATTCCAGCGAACTTCAATGATATTCGAGAGCTCAAAGCCTCAGCTGAGCGCGAGACTTGATACAAACTGAAACTCGCGGCACCATCACGTGCTTTCGAGTACACAAGTAGACGACTTATCGCTCAGTTTGACTCTGCGTATCGCCTGGGTCGTATTTATTTTTGTTTTTTTTTGTTTTTTTTCATTTTGTTTTGTATTTTGTAAACAATGGGGAGGCTTGTTTCTAAATATTTATAGTGCCGCCTATTAGACAATTGCACTACAGATTGCGCACAAGTTTCGTTTCGGCCAAACCTTAATTTTATTTAATATGTTTTTGAACTCTATTCATTAGTTCCATGTGGGCAACAGTTTTCATATATATGCATATGTTTATAATTGCATAGGGTACACTGTCCAACTGCTTAATACTGCCTCTGTATTGTGAGATCACGTTCCCAAAATCCGCATGAAATCTCGCTAATTTCATAAGCACGCAAAAAGCAACGAAATGATCATTGCACGTTGTGCGTCATTAGCGCATGAAATGCAACAGTTGAAGCGGAGGATTCGCAGTCTGAAAATAGAAGTCAGTAGGCAGGAGAGTGGAACCGATCTTCGAAACATTCGGGTAAAGAAAAATAACGGATAACAGCGGATAGCAGCGTATATCGAAATAAGTTGTACGTTTTGCTAAGTGGATAAGCGTATAAATACATTTAACAAATATTAATGGAAAGTAGGACGCATCTGCAAATTATACGTCTGAAGAAAAATGAACGGATAACAGCGGATAATCATAAGTTGTGTTTTTTAAGCGAAAAAGATTACACATCTATTTCACAAATAAAAGTTTATTCATGTAATGGAGAGTAGGACGTATCTGCAAATTATCCGTGTGAAGAAATTGCAACGGATAACAGCGGATAAACACATATTATATAATATAGGGATGAATGCATAGCAAATACACATTATCCGCTGATAAAAGCTCTTTCGGATAACAGCTCATATATTAATTTAATAATATAATAATATTAATAAATATTAAAAAATATAATATATATAATAAAAATCTAAATGCTAATGAAAATAAGACACAATTGACAATATTTACCAAAAACATATTATCCGCAAGGAAACAAAGCATTCGGATAACAACTATTTATTGTAAATAAGGTGAATGGAACTATTGCTTTCAAGCCCTATCTTTCCAGCTTGATTGAAATGCAAGTGAATTGAGAAAATATCATAATAATGTTCTTACCTTAATACAAAGTTGTTAAATGAATTTCCCTAATTCAATGAACAAAACCCAGATCAAGCCTAGCAACAAATACTGGCAATATTTTAAACAACTATATAATTAATATTCCATAAGCAGATTACGTCACACGCCGCTGTGGAGTCTAGACCTTACCCAAAGTCATTTACAAATTTTAAAATATTTGCACGTGCGCAAATTCTAAAAATGCTCGGCTAATTGTTGGGTTTTGTTATTTTCGTTTTAGTTTTGCTAATTAAAGAAACCAGAGCTAATTAATTAGTGGGCATATGTGACCATTGGCCGCACAGATGTGGACGTGACATTTACAACTGCCTCAAGTCCGCCAGCCTCAACCCGAGTCCGCGTCCGACTGAATCTCAATCGCAATGGCAACAATCGCAGTCATGAAACGACAAACAAATCTTTTTAAATTATGAAGAGGCGTGCGAAAAATGCCCCAACTAAAAGACGCCCACGCAGCGATTCGACGGGGGCAAAATAAAATAATATTTTTTGAGTATAAATTAAATTAGCGTTGCGAGGAAACTCATGATCCAAAAGCGCGACGAATTTGCAAAGATAATAAACAGAATCGGGAAGAATTTCGTAGGGAGAGGCAACGATGATGGGCATGTAAAAACAAAATAAAGCAAAAGGAAAGCAAAGCAAAGCAAAACAAAGCAAAGCAAAGTAAAGCATAGCAAAGCTCAAGCTTAAGCTGAAGAATTTGCCAAGTAAAGTGAAATTCTTAACTGGGCCTCCTCTTTGTTCAATTCAATTAAGCAGTGGCTTAGGGAGTTGAACCTGACAGTGATTCTGAGGGGAGTAAAACACAGAGAGGGGGAACTTCTTTTGTACGCTAAATCACTTTATTCAAATAATGTATAATATAATAAATGCCTGTATGCAAAATACAATGGGCAGAGGCAAGTAAACTACGCGCCATTGTCAACAACTCGAAACGTTCAAGCCGCTGTCTGGTTTACCTCGAGCAAGAGAGGAACAGAAAGACAGAGAGACAGAGAGAGAGAGAGAGAGAGGGAGGGAGGGTAGCGAGGCAAGACTTCGGGGCATTGGGAAGCCAGGCTATTGCTGTTGCTTATGTGCAGCAGCGGGGCCGGATGTTTTTATGGCAGCGAGCGCTGCTCTATGCGAATTGAACTTATCTCAATGAAGAGTGACAACGGCAAATGAGCGAACGAGTCTCGTTGATATCGTTTGCCTTAATATATAATACTTAATACGGCAAACTGTCGCAAACGGATAATGGGCAAATGGTGCACACAATGTGTGTACTTAAGAGCCTAACTGCAAGCCACTTCTGAACAATAAAAAAAGAGAAAATACAGCTTATCCGAGCGTATTAAAGCAATGCGGATAGTGGCGGATAACTGACAACAGGTCATGACATTTGCGTCGCAATCGTTTAAGTAAATTACAACTCAAGCAGCGTCTAGCATAGCAACAGATAATAACATATTGAAGAAAATAAACGAGATACATTATTCTAGCAGTTATCGATAGCTAAAAAGTTATTCGATATGGATAAATATATATAATAATATATCAGAAGTCATTCTAACAACTTGTCCGACTGCAAATAACAATGGATAACAAGCATAACAGTTCTCTAGTTTATCCTGTAGTTGAGTTGTCATAAATAAAAGCTTTATCTGTTTATCCAATCACAAGTAATACAATTTGGATCCTACTAATTGAATGAATATGAAAACAAAAGCAACAGTCGCTTGGCTTGACAACAAATGGTAAATATATCTAATCAGAATGCAAGCCATAAATAAACTGTAGATCCACGGACTATCGAATACAAGTGCCGATAACTTGTATAACAAATACACACACACACACACACAGAGACAAAATCAAGGTCATTAAATGAAGCGTAATGCTAAAACATTTACGCGAAATGTATAAATATATGATAAATATACATATTTGTAGGTATGTCCCCATTTAGTTATTAACTTTTATTCATTAACTGAGCAGACCAGACGAATCCACGATACACACACATGCATACACATACACATATACTCATACACACTTATGATGAAGCCACCGTCAATGAAATTACTTGCACAAATTAATGCCGCACAATTTCCCACATCAGAGTCGGACAGAGCCAGACAATTGATTGTCGGCTTGAAGTGGCCGTCGCATATCGCTCTATATAGATCTATATATATATGTATATATATATATGTATATATATAACACACATACTTGCACAGACATACATAAATTATATATCTCATATTTATTTTTTTATACCCTGTTTTTATTTTCGGCTTTCTCTGTCTGTAGTAAAATGTGGGCGTATGTTTTTATTTCACTTCATGTTATTCTGTTGCGTTATTAACACATTTGAGCCGCACTCACGAATTGTACTTGATTTATTAAATTTGATTAGGATTTATGAGCGTGTGTGGGACATTTAATTTTAGATCCAAAGCTTGCGCATTCATAAAAACTGTATAAAATTTATAAGACAATCATGTGATCGATGGAGCAAAAATAATACAACGCGTGAATAATTTGATAAAAAAAGTTAATATAATTACGTTGTTATTATTACACTGTGGCGGATAAGTCTACAATGTCAAATATATTCCAATGCGTATAGAATTTCCCCACTAGGCTTAAGTAAGCATAATTTAATAATTAATTATTATTAATTGTAATAATTAATGCAATTTATGCATTTTAGTTGTGCTCTAACAAGTTTATATCATTGCGGATAAGCGCGGATAATATTTCAGCGCAGTTATATTCTTTACATAAATATCAAAATGTGTTTAAACCAACCGGAAGGAAGAAGAAATTAATTTGACTAGATAACGGATAAGCGCGGATAACAGTTCAATAGCATTTTTATACAGAAAATATTTATATAAATAATATTTTTATTTAATTAAACTATTTTAAAATATTTGCAGATAAGAGTAGATATTTGCATTTGTATTGCGATAAACGACAAATACTCCGGATATCATCGGATAAATGCGCATGAACTTTAAATGTGCTCAAAAAAACAGTAAAAGAACAATAATAGAAGAGAACCATAGATATCATTATCCGCTCGTTGAGTGAGCGCTTAGCGTTGGATAATACAAGTGGACAGCGGATAAGAACCGGATCGGATAATATTACTGTCGATCTAAATTGAAAGTGCTCAGAGCGGATAATGCTTGATTTACGCTAATCAAATACAATCTAGAAGTAATCTCGTTAAATAAATAAAATTAGTGCGTGATTTAAAGCGGCAATCAAATGGAATCCAATCTAATCCAATACAATCCACACACACGCACACACACACGCATACAGACATTGCACAATATGTGACACAAGTGAATTATTATCCAGTTGTTAGCACAAAAAAGCTAAAGAAGTCTATATATTTGTATGTGTATTTATTTGGCAGGTCAAGCGACATGGGGTTAGGGTTGTCACCTATAAATAACGCACAGCTCAGCAATTTTAGGCAACACAAAAAAAATACAAGTTATCGATTTTCTGTTGTGAAAGAAAAACAATCACCTGTCAACGAGACACACAAAGTCCAAACCGTGGGGTGAGTTCTTCATTGGGTTAGTTGGTCGTTTGCTGAGGTTGAAATAAAAATAGAAACAGAAATAGAAACAGAAACAGAAACACACTCACATATAGATAAAGCAACTAACAAACTACAAGTTGAATGAACCGACTGTCAAATGAAAAAACTTTGACTCTCCCCACGATACGTCAAATCGCAGTGACTTCGTATCGTTTTTTTGTGACTTTTAAGCTGCATTTTCATCATCTTACGATGATTCACAGCGTAAATCAAATCGATCGACGCTAGTTTGTCATCGTCATCGTCGTTGTCTAGGCACGTACACAAATCATCGGCGACATTCGCGATATGCGATTTGAGATTTGAGATTTCAGTTTGCGCTCTGTCGACTTATTGAAATCGATTGATTTTTTGCCCCGCCTCCGAAGGCGTTTTCAGTTGCATGTCCGCTTCGTTTTTAGCTTTTTTTGCATACCCTGTACTAATATTGAATGCGTGGGGTGTAATATAGTTGGAAAAATGTGTGAAACAGATAAATGGAATGGGATTTCCCTCAATTTGGTTCCTTGAAGCTTCTTTCTCTGTTCAGAAATGCGAGTCGAGTTTTATTTAGAGCTGTTCTCTATAAGATAATTGAGATAAGAGATCGAAATTGTTTTCCTAAACATTCCAAATCATAATCTACACTCCCTTTCCAACGATTTTCCAGATAAGTTTGGAAATTTCAATTATTTTCAGCAGTCACAAATGGAAGTTCCAGAATTAAGCTTTAGGGTGACCGTAAAGTTATTTAATTATAACTAAACTGATCTAATATTGAAGTTGAATATAAATACAGAAATGTTATAAAGTTTTCCTTATATGAAAAGTATCATGAGTACGTCTAACCTCCTCTCTCTCACGCTCACTGTAAACAAGGAGTATCTCTGTGTTCATCACTCTCTACACAGTTCTAGCTCGCTTAACTGTTTTTTATTCGCTTGGATTGGATCGGTAATAGCAATATTTTTGCAGTTGATTACTTTAGCTTCACATACTCGGACATTTGAAAGCTTAAACGAATCGGACACAAGTTTTAAAAGTCGTTTTGCTGTGTTGCTCGGTCACGTGAGCGACTTGGACCGCCGCGCCCCGTCGCCTAAAGACGTATCCAGTTTTGGGTTTTGGCCATTTGAACGAATGATCCAATGGCAATTTGTGACAGCTACCCAAACATAATTTGTCTATTCACTTTTCAGATACAAACCAAAAATACTTTGACTGTCTGTGAATTTAGCAAACATTTTCTTGTTTTTTTTTTTATTTTTTCTTCCATTAGACTCCCCTGAAACCTGTTAAGCAATTTAATTGGGTCGTCGGAGGCAGATAAGATAAGACCATGCTATTTGCTATGGAAATTGATTTTGGCCAAGTTTTTTGTTTGCCTTCGTTTTGCCAAAGTTCAGGAGAGCTCAAAAATTAAGCTGTAAATTAAGTAATTACCTTGTTTATTAATGCCATTACCCCAAAAGCGCCATTTCAAGCATGTGAATGCGAAAAATGTATGGAATTTTTGATTTACTGGGGGGGATGTACGAGGTGGGGCAAAATGTTTGGAGTGCAAACTTTACGATTTCAACTGAAAATGTGGGTGGAATTCAGTTTTTACAACGTCGCACAACAATTGTCTTAACTGTATTTTGAGCTTATAAAATGTTCAAATTTCAACATTCAACGATGACAACAGCATAAAATAGATAAACAAAGTGTGAAATTCTGAGTCATTGGAGGTATTTCTTTTACATTTATTTTTCTAATTGGAAGGTAGTTCTTCGAATATAGATAATACGAGATAGCTACAATACACACTCGAAATAATGAACTTATCAGCGTGATTATAAAACTGTAGTCATTCTACATTGTATAATGATAAAATTTACAATAGAAATATTGCAAAATAAACTTTATTTTTTAGTGATTGCGAATGAATATAATCAACAAAATTGTTGTATATAATTATGATGAGTTGATTATGAAACACGCAAACTTAACACTTGCCTTGAGTAAAAATAGATAGAACAGAAATGTTTACTACACATTTTAGGGCTCATAAATCTGAAATCTTCAGTTTCACGCCTAATTTAGAGCACTCTCTACAGTCATAAACTAAATATCAAGTCAAAGATTTCGTAGCAAAGATCAAGACAACTGTCGTAAATTGTGCAAAGTTTGAAATTTGTCTATCTTATCAGAACCAGAGTATGTAGATTATGTGCCTAAAAAACTAAAAGGAATTATTATTTGAAATCGACAGCAACAAAAAAATACCCAGTTATTAAAATTTATGGTTAGAACCTAACTGAGTCATCGCAAACCTTTTTAGGCCCAATGAGCTCAAGATTAGATTTAATGCGGGAAACACAGCTTTATAAAGTAACTGAGTCATAGAAAAGGTCGGCGATAATATGGTGCAAATTCTGGAGAAGATTCTGTTAGAAGAAGCGAGAGAGCTGCAGATGCACTTACCTGATGATGGCTGTGTCAGTTGTTGTTGTTGTTTGTGTTATTTTCGTTGCTTTTTCTTCCACTTGGCTGTCCTTCCTTTTTTTTTTTTTTGTATGCTTCGTTGCTGCAGTTGTCGATATTTGTTTTCGTTATGTTTCGGGTTCTTATGTTGCTCAATCTTTCTCTTTCGCACTCTTACACTGAGTGACGTCTGTTTTTTTTTCTGATTACTTTTTTCTTTCAAAACTTTTTTTTTTTTTTGCTGCTGCTTGCACACACGCGTTTTGTTTTGCTTGCCTCGTTCGTTTGCGTTTTCACTTTCACAGGTAAATTCTACGTAAAGGAAGTGGTTAAAAGAGAGAATTTCATTGGCTGCCCGCACACAATTTGGATGTTTCTTGCATTTCTTTTTTTGTATTTTATGTTTTTGTGCTCAATGGGGACCTGTGCTTTATATTTTCATACACACAATGATTCGAGCAACGATGCGGCGACTACCTTGCGCTGCGAGCGTTAAAAATCAACTGAATTGTGACGTTATGGCCAGGCCGCCACTGAAGCGTGAGCGCGCTTTTGATACCGTTACGGGAGCGAGAGAGAGAGAGCGCCAATGTTGCGCAAGTGTGCGTGTATGGGGAGCAAACATACCAATAAAGTCGTTCGTTCTCTCTCTCTCTCTTCCTCTCTGCCTCTCCATCTGAATCGCTTTATATGTGAGTGTGTAATAATTATTTATTCTTACTTTGTATTAATGTATACTAATTGGCCGGCTGATTAATTTATAGAGTGATTTTACCACAACTACAAACCGAACAGATTTCTGATTGGAACTGAATTTGTTGTTGATGCTTTAAATACCAAATAAATGCCAAATATTTGTTGGCTGCACAAAATGCAGCGCACGCTCTCTACACGTGGTTCTTATATTGCAACTTCACGCAACACAAATTCCCACACACGAGCACAACATGCCCAAACACACACGAACGTTTACCAAAACGGAACACGTCACAATAACAACAACAACATCTACAACAACCACAACAGAACTGAGAGTTGCTCTCAAATTAACTCTACTCTCACTCTCCCTCGCTCTTCATGAGCGTTGTTGTTGTAGTCGCTGCTGCTGGCGCTGGCAAGGCGAAAAAATCTTTAAATAATAAATATGCGTATATTTTTATTGTTGTTAGCGCCTGTCTGCATTTAGTTAGCACCTTTCTTTAAAAATAAACTCCCCAGCAATCACCACACGAGCCGTCACTTAATATTTTTTAACGCCCTTTATACCCGACAATAATTAATGTAAACAAAATATTTCTACGAGTATTATATATTTAGCAACATTTTGCGTATCTTTCAAGCACACATAGGGGCTCTGTCCAACGTTTACAAGTGTGCGAATATTTGCGGGACAAGCCTCCATACACATACACTCAAATCACACACTGCATTCATTACACACGCACATTAGAAAAGCGACACAATTTGGATTTGGCCTAATTATCACAGCATCAGTTAAAATGACATTGATAAACATGCTTTTCAGCATTCCCACTTCCCACATGTTAATTCACATATCTACATACTTTTTTAATTTGTATTTATCCCCCAAATCTTACAGTAAATAAATAATGCTTAGTGTTGTTTATTTCGGAACTGAATAGCAGAGCTGACAAATATATCGATGTTAACATCGATATATCGCTTATTTCGGAGCATGTTCAATTCCAAAAATGAACTTGTTCAATCAGTTGTTAATGAACTCATTTTTTCAATGGTTGCCCGCAAATTGAAAAACCACTGTTAACTTAACAGAAGATAGAGTGCCGCTGTTAGTTAAGAGCAATTAATTATAATTTTTTATACCTTTCATTAAATGATTAGATTTTGTTTTAAAACTTAAAACTTAGACAAATTTCTGTAATTATATTGAGTCGTCGATTGATTATTTTACTTGTGACGACAACACATAACAAAATCACTGTCTCAG
The DNA here is from genome assembly GCA_035042075.1 of Drosophila macrospina. NCBI lineage: Eukaryota > Metazoa > Arthropoda > Insecta > Diptera > Drosophilidae > Drosophila > Drosophila macrospina. The sequence continues at coordinate 43,817 of JAWNLW010000326.1, read as the reverse complement.
CTCTGTTAAAGTTAAAGCAATGTTATCGATCTATCGGAATGGCACTATGAGCGCGCTTTCTGAATTCAAATTGACGAAAAGAAAATAAGATATTTGCAAGTTTACAACTACAGTGAGTCTTAATCTCAATCAATTAATTGAATTAAATACATAATTTCAATTTCAATCTCAGGAATCGCTAAATATCAAGTTGCACATCTCGTTATTCTTCTGATTCAAAGCAAATGTTTGTCCTGAAGATTTGTGCTTGGTTGTGGAACGCAAATGTTTGACATACGCTTTGTCCACATTTTGCAGATGAACCGAACGCACATTGGAGTAACTGTAAATGTAAATGATAAGCGTTATCAGATGTTTAATTGAATTTCGTGATAATACTAACGTGAGCAATTGCTCGGGACGTTGCAACTGCATGCAGAGCTTGATGCCGCTGTAAAAGTCAAGATGCGCCTGGAGACTCAGCCTTGGCTCGTGGGTGAGCGTGAAGTCCTGGACGAGCTTGGCATATGTGAATCCCACGGCAATGTGGCCGAGGACAGCGCTTCCCGTGCTGCAAGCAATGAGGAAAGAGGAACAATCAACTAAGGAATGAAAGGAGGAAGGGTTGCCAAGTGGATGCCTCACTTTTGTTGGATCTCCGTTTGAGCATTGCGATTCCACAGACTGAAACCCACTTTGCCATTGAGATCAACGCTCCGGGCGCCCTGGATACGCCAATGTAGCGTTGCGCCCGAGGCCAGCACAATGTAATGCTCATGATCCTGGGCCAGAGTGGTGGCCTGATAAGCTGGCGTCGATTCCGAGGCACTGCCGCCCCACACATGACCCATGAGCTCGGTTTGCCCGGTGAAGAAGATCAATGGACGCAGCTGGGCGCCCTGCACGCTAATCTCCATGCCGGCGGTAACAGCTCCATCGCCCTGCAGCTCATCATCGGGTGGAATGCGATCGTTGCCATCGTCGACATCGCCATCACCCACCAGAGAGCCCAAGCCGGCGGTGTAGATGCCCAGCTTGAAGCTGCTCGCCTGATCCCGTCCAGCGTGCAGCAGAAACTCAACGGAGCCGCGCTTCAAGATGCCCTGATTAACCTCCTGGGTGCTCAGCAGCGTCTCATTGAACGCGGGCGACTGGGAAAGCTGTCGAGTGAGCACCGTGGTGAGACCTGGAGGATGAAGACACAAGAGATGATGATGAGGATGATGTTCATAATATGTACTCCATTGATAGTTACCCCGTTGCCCCAGCACATTGTAGTTGTTGACATGGTCACGTTGGAACAGCGCCGACCTGAACATGCCACGGAAACGTGGACAGATCTCGGCCAGCATGCGCAGCTTTTGCAGCACATAAGTCTTCATCTCAAACTGTCGATCATTGGAGGAGAGATAGTCGAGAAGTTGTCCAAGCTGTTCGCTATTGGGACGCATGGCCAGGAGCACATCCAAGGCCATGGTGCGCGCGGAGCTATCGAAGCGACGGCGACGCTGATAGAAAATGCTCTCAAATTGCTGGCGATGTGCAGCTGAATAACTGGAAGCTGGGAAGGATTTGAGGGCCTGCAGATGCAGCCACCGATACGTTGGGCTCCTCCGACTGTGTCGCCTGCTGGAGTAGCACATCGATGGTCAAGGGATCACGGAGATTCTGCAAGGCGCGTATATAGAGGCTGGCGTCCGTTGAGGTGGCAAGTCCATTCAGCAGATGATCGCGTATCTGTTGCAACAACGGATCGTTCACCTCAAAGCCACTCTGACGCGTCAAGGTGGCAAGGGTTTGGAGCACGCTATCCCTGAGCTTGGACTGCTTCACACTAATCTTCTCCAGCTGCAGCCAGTTGAACAGATGCTCAATGATTGTACGCTCCGGATGCGTTGCCACAGCCAACGACTGCAGATACTTCTCCAGCAGCTCCAGTGAGTCCAGGGATGTGTCTGATCCTCTATAGAAATGCGTAAAGGTGGCATTGTGTGCCTCATAGGTTTGCACGGCACCAAGAAGATCCACCAATTGGGTGGCCAACTTTGGATGCGATTGCAGCAGCTCCTCGAACTGTGGCTGCTTTGTGATCCTTGCCAGCGGCAACAGCTGGACATAGGCCAAAGCTAGAGAGGATTTGCCAACGTCCTCCGCTGTTAGTTGCTTCACATGCAGCGCAAACTGTTCCTGCAACTGATAAACATATTCAAATAACTATTAACGTACTATCGATAGTTATCGATACTCACTGTTTGCTCCTTAAGCTCGCTGATGGCGAAATCTACATCTGCTTCCAGCTGGAACACGCGATACCATTCCAGTAGACTCTCAATGGCTGCCTCCAGCGTGGGTTGCTCCAGCTGCTTCACCTGCTGCTCGCCCCCTCCAACATGTTGCAGTCGAAGATTGCCTCTCACCAAGCTGCCCACATCCGGCTGCGCAGCCAGTGTTAAACGATGTGTCTCCGTGGACTCGGCGCGCAATAAAGCTCCATCTGCGGACAGTTCGTACTCCACCTGCTCCTGCGAGTGTTGAGAGACACTCAGGGCCTGCTCTGGATGGTAGCTCATCCGCAAATCCCAGAGAGCGCAATCCGTTTTGGTTTTCACCACATGCGTGGAGGATTTAATGTTGTACTTGACCCGACAATGTCCGGACACATCGAGTTCATTCTCCGAGCTAGCCGAGAGTCGCAGCTGCAGCAACGATGCAATGCCACGTTCCAGGTTCAGCAGCGATTGATCCCGCGACGTATGCGCTATCACCTGCTCCGGCTGACCTTTGACCAGCGCAATGTAGAAGGGTCTGTCCGGCAAGTTGCTGATAACGCGCTCTTTCAGCTGAGCTTTTGCTTTACCGGGCGCTTTTACACGATTCTCAGCGAGGTGAACTTCCAGCAGCTGCTGCTCATCCTTGCTCCATACGGAATTCACCCTTAACTTTGTCTCAAAATTGTAACTCACCTCGTCTGAGGTGGATTGCTTCACATTGAGTTGCTCTAAGCTGACTTTGCTCTGCAGCTCAAAAAACTGCTGCGTGCCATGAGGAATCAATGTGGCGTGTGCTGTAGCTGCAGAAGCGAAACAAAGAGAAAGAGAGAGAGAGAGAGAGTGAAAAGAGCGGTACACGTCATTAGCAACTAGAATAAAACTTTCACATATCTCAGCTTAGTAAGCTTCAAATATGTGCGCCAAAAAAGTTCAAGAGTTTATCAACAAGTCGACGTCGCAATGCGTCGCTGTTGACGGCGCTGCTACAGTTCTGCTGCTGCTAAATCAGCTGTCGTATGCTTGTGTGTGAGTGTGTGATATTATTGTTACTTCCAGTGCGTGCGAGTGCGTGTGTCTGCGTTACAACAAAAAGTTCAGTCAACTCTAGCTTTCTATGTGCTTTGCATTTGTTATTCGTTCAAATTCTTTCTTTGATTCTTTGCCAATTACTCACCCAAGCAGGTGACCAACAACAACAGCAGACAGGAGGTCATGCTAATCTTGTTCTTGTTGTGCTTGCTCGTTTGCCGGCGTTGCTGCATTTCGTTGTTTTTGTTCTGCGGCTTTTGTTCGCTCTCTTTCCACTTGAAAATTATCCACAGAGCCGAGTAGTTTTACATTGATTAATCGTATATTTGATTGTTGCTCGCGTCAAGTCCCCTGCTGACTGTCGTATCTTCCAAAAGCCGATCTCACCACTCGCTGAGACGGAACACAACGAACGCAAGACAATCAAAAAGCATATGTTCTTTGCTCCTAAACTCTTAACATTTTGTTAAAATGTTAATAACAGCAAGCCGCTTTGCCGGAAAACTTCCGTTATTTGTGTTATTAGTATTGAAAAATAATAAATAATTAAGGTTCCTTAATATTGTAAATTTATTTCTAGTTTGTGTTTGGTTGTGAAGATTTTAAATAAATTTAAATTCAAATATAGGCGCAACTGTTACATTAATGATACAGAATATTAACATGTCTTAGCTGTTATTTAACATAATAGTTCATATGTAATCGAACTGTTGAGCTGTAACAGTTTGGTATTTAAAAATTACTGCCTCGCTAAAGATGGAGTTGCCATATCGGTGTATAAAAGTTATTTGAATTTTGAAATAAAACGGTTGGTAATTTATCAATTCGCTTATATAAATATTATAGAATGCAGCACTCCACGTAAATAAACATGCACTTTAGTGCATTTCATCAGCTAAATACACATTGTGAAATGGAATATTTCATATCAATAACCAAATAAACGAGGCAAATATAAATTAGCTGACAAAACGAATCGCACACACAAGATATCCATCTCGGCTGCCTGCAGCTGCTTATAATCTTTGTTATTTCATTCGTTTTTATCTTTTATTTACATAAAAGCAGCGACCACAGGGTGTAATTAACCGCACAAGTGGAATTTTAAAAAAATGTGTAATACTTATAAATGCGAAAGGTAAATACGAACAAAAGAAGAAGAAGAAAAGAAAAACAACAATAAAAATTTTAAAAAAATGTCGATGTGTATGCACAGCGTGTGGGGGAATAAGAACGTAAACACACGCATACACACACCCACACACATTCATACAGAAGTAACTATCTATAAGGCGATAAGTAAGGACAGCTACAAAAACGCGGAGCGAGGCAAACGGACATTGACCGTTAACCACGGTCGCTTCCCTTTCGTCCAGCGTTTATCAGAAGGAGAAGACAACAACAAAGGCCACAGCGACATCGGCGTCGATGACAACGCAGCGTGAGTGCGCCTGTCACTTAAAGCAAACATATGTTTCGTTACAAATTGAACGAGCGACCGCTACAACTTCAACTTTGCTTATCACTTCTCTCTGATGATAGCAGCAGCGGCAACAACAACAACAATAAAGGCAGGCAACCAGACAAACGGACAACAAAACACAACAAACAAATGTAAATTAACAAAAACTAAATTTAAACACGTCTTGCTGTGGCTTGTGACTGAACGAAAGAGCGAGAGCGACAGAGGAGAAAGAGAGTGCGTTTCATTAGCTGCAGCTGCAGAGCTGCTTGCTGCGGTCGTTTGGCAAGGTTAACGGTGCGTATGTTTGGTGTGATGAAGAGAGAGAGAGAGAAAGAAGAAAAAACTGCATTGGAATAAAGTCCAAGAGAATTGACTTTTGCACTACGATTAGCTTTTATGTTTAAAACTAGAGAATAACTAAAATCGATTAGTTTGTTTAAATAAAGTAATGTGGCTATGCATATTGCTTAAATTAATTATCGAGCTGTACATATATTGACACATTTTAAAGCTTAAATATATACTTTAATATTTCTTATCGATTTCCCATGCTCACTTGCTTGTACATATGTGTGTGTTTGTAAGTACGTGAAGCTACTTTTGCCATTTTGCCTGCTTCTCAGCTTCCCACCTGCGCTCGCTGCCAGCGCACATTAACGCCGACGCTGGCGCCAACGTTGCTGCGACGCGGTGTGAACAGGCAAAGGCAAACAAGCAAATAAACAAACAATCGAAGTACGGACAACGTTCGTACCGTTGATTGTGTGCAGCTTTTCGGTCAAGCTTTTCAAAAGGTTGCCCTATCTATGTGTGTGTGTGTATTTGTGAAGTGTGTAGCAGCAAAGAGAAGGAGAATGCGAGCGTATGCGAGGGTTGCTCGGCATGTGTACAGTAGAGTGTGAGTGAGCTGTGGTTTCTCGTTGCTATTATTGTTGCTGACCTCTCCACTGCAAAGGGGAAGTGGAAGCGAGATGGGGCAATGGGTAGATGGCGCAGCAGGAAACAATTAGCTCTAAATAAAATTTCAAAATAAGCAACTGTTTGCGCTTAAATCCGGTGGCCAGAGCCAACTAAGCGAGGCGTGTGTGCACGCGAGGGCTTTTAGGCCCAACAACAACAACAAAAGCAACAACAGCAACACAACAAGAGCAACGACAACAGCAACAATCAGCACATAAATAGATACCATGCTATCACTTAATTACGGTATTTAAATGAGCAACAAATGATATGATACAAATAAGCACACACCCACAAAATACACACACACACACACACACGCACACACAGACACACAAATACATAAGCAGACATGGACAAGCACAAACGAGCGCTGAAAACTATACAACAATTTATTTGTTAATAATATTTTCAACCAAGTTCGTTTAGTTTAGTTTAGTTTATAGTTTGATACTTTGCATGCCATGAAAATGTAATTGAAAATTTTAGGCACACAAACGCTAATTGGAATTGCTGCATTATGCAATAATTGCAAATGGCAGCCGCAGAAAATGCTAATTAAAATGTATGCAACATATTAGCCACGTTTTTATATCAATTCTTTTGCCCCCACTCTTTTTTTTATTTATTTGATAGCTCAAATAACGTGCAACGTAAATAATTTAATTAACCAATATGACAAAGCACCAACACCAACAACAATAGCAACGCGAAACATCAAATATACTATATCAATTGAGCGGAACTATATGCAATTCACTTGCAATTGCAAAACTCAACTGCTGACCCAATTAGCAAAATATTTTCCTCTAAAATACACACCAAAAATAATATAAATAAATAGCAAAATCATTTTTGGCCAAAAATTGTCGAAATTCGGAGCTGGACATAGGTCAAATTATGCATAGATAAAACGTTTTCAGGTCGCAAAAGTTTTGTCGACTCCCATGAAATGGAAATAATTGTTGTTTCGGTTTTAACATTTCAGCAACTTTAATCCGTGTGGAGCTTTAATTAATGCGCTTGCCGTTTTCCACACTGTTTGTGCATTATGTTTGAAGCAACAACATTTTCCATATTATTTACACAATTTTCTCGTGAGCAAAAAACATTGGAGAGTGCTTCATTTAATCGGTTGATTTTACTGTTATATTCTATGTGTGTTTTTTGTTTTGTTGTTTCGTTTTGTTTTATTTTTGCGACTTTGCAAAGCCAAGCTGATTTATTTAATGTCACATAATTGTATTTTCGGTAGAAAAAACTCTCGATTTTCCTCATATTCATATACACATTTAAGCTCTGCACATTTTAGTTTTGGCTTTTCAAACTCGAGGGAAAACAATTGCTAAAGTCGAGTTTCCGTTTAATTTTTTGCTTTTTTTATAAAAAAAAATCTTAAATTACAGTGCGATTTTATTTAAAACTATAAGAATATTCACATTTTAAATTACTGCAACTTTATAAATTCCAATTATTTTTTTCAGATTTACAATTTTATATTTTAAATATATAAAAAATAATTTTGTTTTGATTTATTTTTCCGTTACAAAATCTATAACTATAATATATACACTACAATTAGTTGTTCCTGCATTCATTTTATAACTCGAATTCCCCGTTTCCTCTACTTTTATCCCGATTCCATTTTAAATGTAGCAGAATTGAGCAAAAAATGTTGATATAAAAACTTTGTTGGCCCGCCCACAATGTATTTGGTTTTGTTCCTTGTTTTGCTTTGGTTTTTCGTCTCTATTTTGGGGTTATTTTGTGTCCTTATTCGCATGTAGTGCAAACATAAGTACATACATAGTTTTAAATTTTCGTGCTAATGAAAATGGAATACCCAACAGTGAATGCGTGAGAGAGACTGAGGGAGAAAGCGAGCGAGAGAGAGCGGTAAAGACACACACACACACACACACACACACACATACACATACCACACATACACATACATACATGCAAACACGCAAATTATGCAAACGGCCACCGCAAATAACATAAATTTCAGAAACTCGGCGGCCCGCAACGCACCTGACGAGCAAAAGGAGTGATGAAGAGATGGGAGGCTGTGGGGAAGTGGTGGAGTGAAAAGAGAAGCCGACAATGAAGGTGTTGGGCAACGTCATCGCATAGAAATGTTAACAGTTGCATTTATGAATGTATGTACATACATATATATAAGCAAACATATGCATGTATTGACAAATATGCCTCTCTGCATGTGCATGTGCATATGTGGATGTGTATGTGTTTGTGTTTGTGCTTGTGAGTGTGCATTAATCAGCATTTGTGTGTGCTTTTGCGTATTTAAAGCGGGAATAACTTCATATAAGCAACCGCTTTTTATTCCATCTTCTTACAACAGCTTTTTTTATTTTGTGGTGCTCTCCATGCAGGCGAACCATAATAATAATAAAGGCAGCTTACGAGAGCTGACAACATTGTCAATACAAATATAAAGTGGCAATGCTAGCGGCAGCGGTGTGCGGAGAGCCAGACTCAGAGTCAGAGCAGATGAGCTTCACAGAGTTGTCAACGGCAGCGACCAATTGGCGTAAATTTGCATTGGCAATCAAAAGAACAGTGTGAGAGCGAAAGCTTAACGAAGATCGAATGCTCTTGGCAATGTTCAGGAAAATATACTTAAAGAACACGCTTTCAGTGTTGTTAAGAGTAAAAATTAAACGAAGTTCGAACGGCATTCAAAAGTCAAATTAACGAATTGTATAATCTTAAAGTCGTGTGACTCGCATTAATAGGGTATAAAAATCAGAGGCAAGCGCTTAAAACTAAAGATCAACAAAGCGTTTAAAGTTATGGCCTGTTCCCACTGTTCGCTGTTATGCCTCGTGTGTGCTTTCTGGTATTCCCTCCGCACAGTTCCTCGCCGTCTGCCCTTTGCTGTAGCTACTTTTTCTCATAAGTTTCTGACATTAATGCGCTTAATTAAAGCAGCGCGCGAATGTCAACAACAACAGTAACATTGAGAGAAAGAGGGAGAGAGATAGAGAGAGAGGGAGCAAGCGAGCGAGAGAGAGTACATACATACTCACATACGCAATTTGCATTGCCCCTCACTCAGGAGGGTGCTCTCAGTGTGATTCCCTTGGGGCCATCGCATAAACAAAATGGCAGGCGAAAAAACTGCAAGCGTTGATTTTTTTTTATTTTGTGCTCGGGCTTGTGTGTTTTTTTGAGTGCGGGATTAAATCAAATCAAATTGAAGCGACGAACGGGCGAATGGCGACGACAAAGCAGAAAATTAAACTGCAAACTACGCGGCAACTGCTAGAGGAGGAGATTTTGCATTCCCATTCAAACAATGCAATACAAATTGGGTCAAAGATCAAGTGGAGCTCAGCGTTGGCAGCGGCAGCGGCAGCAGCAACAACAACAAAGATTCCAAATAGAGTTGTGCTGCGACGACGACGACGATGACGATGACGACGCAACGGCGCGTGGCATGCACATGAATGCAGTAGCAGAAAGAGCAGAAAGGGTGAGAGAGGGTGAGAGCATAGGTCGCTTGCCAGGCATGATGGATATGCACACAAGCCAAAGCAGAGAACGAAGCAAGACGGTGCAAGAAAAAGATTAAGAAATATGCGCGTCAGTTTTCTATGGGGCGCCCCATTGTAGTTGCTGCTGCTGCTGTTGTCGTTGTTGTTGTTCTTGCTGCTGCTGCTGCTGCTGCCTGGCTCCATGTGCATGGGCATGCATATATGCGAAGTGGAAGAGAGACGAAGATGAAGGTAGAAGGAGAGATTGGAACTGCGGGCGCTTTGCTTGTCAGCGCCACAGCTGTGACTAAGCGGCGGATAACTACCAACTGTGAACTACGACGAGTCAGAGTCGCTTTCCGCTCTCCACTCTCCACTCTCCGCTCTCCACTTCACACACTCCCTCTCCCTCTCTCTTGCTGCCTTTCTTACAAGCGCTCTATCAACGCCGCGTTGCCTTCTTTTCGCTTTCGCTGCGCGGTGCCTGCGATTTTTTTTCGTTTTTTTTTGCCTATGCATTTTTCACTCTTTTTGGCATGCTCGTAGGCGTTGATGATACCAACAACAACAAGAACACAGCTTGCAGTAAGGCAAGGCATGTACAGTGTGTTAGAAGTGCACAGAAATGTGCTGAAATTTGTAAAGCAATGCAACGGAAAGGAAAGAAGGAAAGAATAATTGGAATCGAAATTATAATTACAAATATATGTAAGTAAAGTATTAATTAATTCTGTTTACTATTACTAGGCACAACTATAAATATTTTACATATTATAGCTAATATCAGAACAGAATTCTACCGATTAATTGATGATACAAAAATTTAGTATTGTTATTTTTAACTTTATTTGCTCACTTCAACATCTTTACTCAAGTAACTTAGAGCATTTAAATTTAGAATTCATCCCACTGTGCGCACTGCGGATGTTGTCGCCGCCAGCGAGAAACCATCAAACTGCAAAACTGCACGAAAATATGCAAAAACGGCCAAATGATTGCGGCTCAGTTGTGCTCACTGCATCAACCATTCCATTCCATTCCAATCCCCAATCCCCAGCCCTCCTCTTCCACTGTTCCCATGGTTTGTGCGCTCCTCTTTGCTGTGTAGGTCGTCGGGTTGAACTCTGGTGCCACAGTCCCCGAATCCGGGCATGCATGCAACGAAAATGAAATTAAGTCAAGACGGTAGTCACATTAATCGACCGCACAGCCGTGCCAGCAATTCCCCTCCCATCACTCTCTCCCTCTCTCTCTCTCTCTCTCTCTCACTCTTCTTGGCTTCTTTGCTTCTGCCTTTACCTCAGCGACCCACTGCCATTTCCTCTGCCGTTGCTGCTGCTGCTGCTGTTGCCGCTGCCGCCCACCACTTGACAGCAGCGGCTTTTGCTGGATTTATTTTCCCTTTTGTTGTTGTTGCTGCCGTTGATTTTCACTTCTTAACAACAATTAAGCGCGCACATAAGTCAAAACCGCAACAACAAATACAACAATGGGAACAACAAAATGGAGCACACACAAAGTGGAAAAATATAAAATACAAAAAACAAAAAAACAACAAAACAAATCTGGTCTAGTGGAGTTTGCTTAACAAATGTGATACCCTCTAAATGTAATTAAAATGCAGTGCGATAATTAGAATTTTATATAAGTTTTGATTAAGCTATTCAATTGATAAATTAATAGTCGAGTAAAAAACTTGAATTAATTTAGCAGAATTATTAATATAGTTAAAAGAACTTTTGTTGAAAGTTTTAATTGATTAATTACTCATTAAAAACTTGATTTGCAAAACTCAATTTGTTTGTAAACTACTTTAAAAAGTGTTGGCTGAAAGTTACGAATCTAAAATATTTATTTATAATATAGATTTTATAATTCATTAACTAGTTTATTGTCTTAAAAGAGAAGTTCGCGTACAAATGAAATAGTATATAGAAAGATATGTTAGAAACAAATAATAGTATTATACATTTTTAAATATTTAATGCCAATTAAAGTTCTTAAACCGAAAAAACAGTTCTTTCCAAATTGTACTGTAATTTTTAATGGGTCTATTGACTACGGATTCCGCCTTATGTGAGTATCTTTGCAACATTTTGTCGCAGACTGATTTATATATATAATTCTATTTCTTGTGCACAGTTTTTGCTAGTCTTTAGCACTGTCTCATCTCTGCCTGTTGCATTTGAGTATTGACAACTTTTTGCACATTTAATGGTTACAGGGTATAATAAGCGGTCAGGGCAGTGGCAAGTACTCGTCGCACATAGTAGCAAAAAAGCCATTTCCTGCAAACAACTGCCGTCGACAGCCACGCCCACCTTTCGCCTGGCCCTTACCACTAGACATTTGAACAGGAGCTTTAAAACTGTCCCCCTTAATGCCCTCCCCCTCCCCCTTTGCATTCACAACCGCCCTTGTCGTCTCTCTACGTATCATTGCAGTTCATGTCGCCCACTGAGCATCGACCGCACAAATAATTGGAACTTAGTCTAGTTGAGAGGGGGCGACAGAGCGGTGCGCGGTAGGAGTGAGGACAAACAATCAGAGGACTCTGTGAGGTTAGGAGGTGTGAGAGCAGTGCGGTGGTGCGGGGGCAGTGGGAGGTGAGCTGCTGCCAGACACAATGAGCCGTTGCCGCAGCCTCTTGAAGTGCATTATCGTCGTTCTTGACGTACTTTTGGGGCGTGAGAGAGAGAGAGAGAGAGAGACAGTGAGGGGTAGGGAGTGTGGCAAGCAGCAGCATCTTTGCGGTGAAAGCAGCTTCAGATTCAGCTTCAGCTTCAGCACTCCTGCTCCAGCTCTCCCCTCCTCGCGTCAAACGGCTGTTCTATTGTCTCGCCCTGCGGCTGCATTGAAACCCAAAATACGCACACTCAATCATCGTTTTTGTCTTTTTAATGGTGATTCTCTCTTCCTCTCTTCCTCCTCCTCTTCTGCTTCACTTTGAGCTTCTCTTATTTTATATTTTTTATTTTTTGTTAGCCACGGCGTCACTTTGGCTGCCAGCCGCATAATTATTGCCATTAGAGTGCGTCTCAATTGAGCTGAGAGAGCCGAGTTTTCCGCAGTTGCTTTTCCAACAACACAAACGACGCGTGTCATTGCGGTTAGCGCACAGTGGGTCAATGCAGCAGCCGAGGTGGTAGAGTGAGAGCTTAAGCCTTGTGGCAAGACCTGTCCGGGCCACAATTTAAGTGGCCTAGGCCCAAGTGAAAGTTCTTGACAATTGTGCATCATTAATATTGTCTAAAGAGTTGCTGTTGCTGCCTTTGGCATTGCAATGGCAAAGTTTGTAATCGAAATTGGAGTTGGTCTTGCACTTGGTGTCAGAATCGTGGCATTGTTTTGTTTGCCCAGGTATGGCATGAATGTTGCCTGGATGTTGCATGCCACTGCGCTGATGGAGTGAAATCTAGCTGGGCCATTGAGGCGATCACCATGTTTTGGGGTCAGGTCACTTCTGCATTTGGTTGGGCAATTCCAAGACAAATGGATAAACTCAAATTACTCCATCAAAGAAAATGTGCACGGAAAGTTGAGTAATTATTCAACTGCACATGAAATATGAAATGATTGTTGTAATTATCTCAATTTATTGCAGCTTTATTAATGAAATGTTATCAGTTACTGTAGCTGGTTAATTGTGGAAGTGATAAGTGCGCAGGTTAATCTTCTCGTGTAATTATCGACATTTAAATGGGGGGAAAACTATCGATAGTTCTTTGTAGCTTTACTTTTAAGTAATGTTACTTGAAATAAAATATGCTTAAATTATTTTAAAATGTTTGTTAATATCCGAATATATTTTATAATAAGTTGTAAAGATCTACAAAGAATTTACTTTGAAAGATAAACTTAAAAGTTCTAATAACAATAATTAAATTATCATTTGTCTATTAAAAATTAAAATTCAAATCTCTTTTAATTATTTTTATTAATTATTATTCCTTAAATAGTTTTAAAAACATTCTTTACTTCGCATTTCCTTTCCTTTCAACTCTTTTAACTTTATTGTAATTCAAGCGGATGAGTTTTCTAATCATGATATATTAACATAATTTATTTCTTATTAAATGTAAATATGTTTTATTATTTAATTGAATAACAAACTGTCGTTCATAACTCTTCCTCTGATGCATATACCTGCCAACATTCAATATTTTGGCCTTGGTTTCATTGCTCATTCGACCTAATGACATTAATTCAACCATAGAAATCGGCAGTCGATTAAAAATCGATAAATATGAAACATTTATTAAATTATATATAGCAGCTAAAAATATATATTAGAGTATAAATGAAACCCGCGGCTGATTAAAGGTGGACATAGCCATTGTGAATGGTCAAGTCTATTGCAAAGTCGATAACAAATATTAAAATACACACACATTGTATTGCTATAAAAAGGTCAAAATGAAGAAATTATATTCGAGTCGCAACAAAGGGCGGACGGCTGACCTCAACTCAAACATAGCAAACACACAGCATACACACACACACGTCCAGACACAAATGCATATATGTATTAGTTGATATTGAAATAGAATTTTGCTTTGGGCTGATAACAACATCATGATCATAATGAACAATGTCTTCATTATTGTTTGACCGACGCCCTGAAACTTTATCTATGTGTCAATTTATATTTGTTCGACGAGCCATTATATTTATTATTGTTGAGTGCGTGTGTGTACGTGTGTGTGTGCGTGTGTGTGTGTGTGTGCGTGTACATGTGTGTGATAAGTGTGAAATGTAGTTTGCATGTTTGCGTCTACATCTAATGAATAATAAATGCGCCTGGTAATCGTAAACGTAGCTGCACTTTGACCTTTGTCTGCTGCTGCTGCTTCTACTTAGTCTCGTAAAAAATGAAGAAAAACACAGTTTTTTCTCACTCATCCTAATCACATTTGGCTGTCGCATTTGTTTGCCTTTGTGTTTATCACTGATTTGACTGAGGGGCGTGAAACATTTTACTGCTGCTGCTGCTGTTGAACTCTGAACTTCCCCCAGCCCCCACTCTAGTGTTTCCCGTTTACAACTGCTTGTCTAACAATAACTTGTAACGCCGCATAAATGATGTTGTACATGCTAATGCGCCATATACGTTGAACTCCCATTGTACTTTCGAAGGCCAAATTCATTTGCCGTAATTTCAGTTAATGTTATTGGCCTGGCCAAGCGTCTGGTAATAATATGCATTCATTATTTGCATAACTCCTCTTTGCTTAATCGCAGGTATTTCCAAACAAATGTAGACAACGCTATTAATGAGCAGCTGCCAAAATAAGTGGTAGCTACATATTGTAAGTTATTTCCAGTAAAAACAAGTCAACAAATTGCTTGATATGTTTGTTTGTTCATATAGATAAGGACAGATAAATATAAAAGACTTAAATATAACCTTACAATCAAATTCAAAGCGACTGATCTGATGTCAATTAACCAACGAACAGTTTGAATACATATAAAAATAAATTAATATATATATATATATATAAAAAGAGAAATTTCATTTAAAATCCTTTTAGATATTTAATATGCATTAAAAACATTCACAAATCAAACTCTAAACATTTAAACAGCGCATATTAACTTCAGGTTAATTGAAGATTCCATTTAAATAAAGAATGAAATAATTTAGAAATTAGCTTAATAAATATAAAATAAACTACGAAAGTTGTAAGACATGTCTTTATTATTATTTATAAATTAAGAAGTGAATAAACTTTACAAGAAACATTTAAAATTAAAAATAAATGATGTAGAAATAAGCTTAATAAATATAAAATAAACTACGAAAGTTGTAAGACATTTCTTTATTATTATTTATAAGTTATTAAGTGAATAAACTTTAGAAGAAAAATTTAAAATGATAAATAAATTAAGTAGAAATACTGTTAAAAAATATATAATACTCTACAAAAGTTGTAACACATTTCTTTATTATTATTTATAAATTATATAAATGAATAAACTTTAATTTTCGTATAAAAATTGAAAAAAAGAAGAAATAATCTTAATAAATATGAAATAGCAACAAAAGTTGTATGATATTTATCTCATATTAATAAAAAAAATATTAAATGAAATATGAAAAATATTTATATAAATAAACAAGTGTATTGTAATTGTTGAAATTTATCTTACAATTTCTACCTACAAATCCCGGTCTGATAAATGGATTTCTGAGGCAAATTTACATGGAAATCATTCGCCTATTGATAAGTAAACGATTTGAGGGTCCCTTTTCAATTATCGCTTTCCATAGAAATTTGTTGCGTTCGCATTGAAAAAAATCGTAGCCTACTTTTGTGCGTTGTGCGTTGTGCTTTGTGCTTTGTAAAAAGTCTTTCATTTATCTGTTATTTTCTTATTTCGTATTGTTGGCTTTTTAAGCAGGTCAATCAACTGTCAACGACAGCTAAAGAAACCCCTTTGGCTATTGTGGTATACGTGTTTGTTGTTGCTGTTTAGTTTAGAGGCTTTCGTCTCTGCCTTTGAGCTGCTTTCGCCTTTGGTTTTTGGCCGCTTTTGTGAGTTTGTCTCTGACAGCTGGAAAAAGCTTTTGTGTGTATTTTTGAAATGTAATCGAACCCTGGTTCATGGGCCGCGGTTGAACGCCCAACACGCCCCAAACGTTTTGTGTTTGTCACTAATTTGACAACTATATCGCACACACACACACAACACTTAAACACTCAAACACACACCCATTCACTCACAAACATTTGCAAAATATTGAAACATTTCTGCTTTTGTCTCGTACTCTTTTTTATTTGCCTTTATGGATTGTTTTACATGCTTGTTTGTCCTCAAACACACACATACACACACACACACGCAAACATACTTACTGAGCGATATGCATATCTATAAATTTTCTATGTATACATGTGTGTGTTTTGTGCAGCCAACTACAGCAGCAAGAAAAAATTGTCAAGATATTTGTCATTTAGTCAATGACATTTATTTTCATGTTCTTTGCTTGTTTTTTTCCTCATCGCAATACCCTGCAATTTTGTCGGATTGAAAGGTATATTTGTTGGTAGATATTAAATGCATTTTAATGTTTATAATATATTTATATATATTATTTCTTTATATAAGTAAATGTAAAAAGTTTTCTCAATTAATTATTTTTCATTTAATATATATTCTCTTTTCTTTTAATAAATTATATTAATAAAAATAATAATTAATAAATAATTAGAATACAAAATAAATATATAAATAATAAATTTTATTAATAAAAATATTAAGAATAAAAAATAAATAAATGAATATTATTATTAATCTTTTGTTTACTATATTCACAATATATTATTGCGCTTGTAAATTCAATTTTATTAATATAATTCTTGTCAAAAACTTCTTTTAAATTGCTTTCTGTCACTTTTAGTTAAATATTATTAACATATTCCATTTTATAATAATTCTCTTAGAATTAATTATTAATTAGTTTAACTTAGAATCTGCAAATATTTATTATTATTTTATTTATTTCTATTTTCTGTAATTCTTTTCTAAAGCAAGCACAGCTTTTATTGCTTTTCTTTAATATTTTATTATTAATTAATGAGTATCTTTAGGCCAGCAACAACATGTTTAATGTGTTAAGCTGCTGTATGTATATAATAAATATATATATACATATTTTTTTGACTTTTTTTCCTCTGCATGTTTTGTTTCCACAATACGACAATACCCAATGCTGCTGTCCATTGTCGTTACGATTGTTGTTGTTGCTGCTGTTGTTGGTGTTGTAATTGAAGCATGTAATGCAAGCACCCCGCCCTTTGGCTGCACCCTCCAATGCCCCATCCGACCCCTCTTAACTTGTCACACAAAAGCTTTTGGGAACATTTTGGCAACTGCTGTTTTCGATATATAATGACCTCGAGGCAACAGAAATACAAACGAGCTTTGCCTCTTGGTTGAGTGCACTTTGTCTACATGTAACTATGTGTGACCGAGAGACAGACAGACATGCAGACAGACACACAGATAGCTGTTGTTGTTGTTGGTGTTTGCTCAACTACATAATCATCTATTAGTATTTACATAAAACTACACTTGTTTGCATTTAAGCGGCAAGCGCCAAGCGGATTATTCTCAATTCTTCTCAGCAGAAAACCAACAAAAAAAGAAACAACGACATAATACCCCCCAAAAACACACACACAACACAACACAGCAAATACACACACCCACACACACACACATAACACGCAGCCATAAGTATAACAGATTTCTTTCCTTAGCTTGCATATGGTTTATTCCATGCAACAATTGGCAAATATAAAGTAATTGATCTATTGTATTTGGTATACAAAAAAAAAGAGTGTGGCAAACATATGAGGCAAGTCAGCTTTTAAGTCTCTATTAAGTCGCATTCAGGCGTGAAAGTAAAAACACAAAAATTATATCGAAAAATAAGATTCTTAGTTGTTCAACATTTATGTGATATTTATGCTTCAAGTGTCTCAAAGCAAAACACTCTAAAATTCAGTTGGAAAATGCTTTTCCATTTGTCAATAATACACTGCAAGTTGCAAGTGCAGTAAGAATTGATTATGAGCTGCAATTTGCAACAGCAATAGACACAATAAATTAATGTAATTATAAGTAGTATTTCGTTATAATAAAATTAAGAATAAAGCTAATAAAATATTAAATTATGTGAATTTGCTTACAAATATTTAGCTTACTTAGCTTACTTTAGCTTTCTAATTCAATTATTTTAAACAAATATTGCTATACATTTCTTTTAGTTCAAATTTTACTTAATTTCCTTAAAGCAATTCATTTTCTGCAGAATAACACCTTTTGTTTGAAGCCCAAAAATGAATTTACAATTTACCTGAAACAATTGCAATTGACAGCTGCTAAAGTAATAAAATAATTATGGCCTTTGCTGCCATTTAAAACAAAAGTATTTTGCGAGCAAATAGAGCAATTTAGTAACGACTTTGTCAAACTGGCAAAAAAAGAAAAAAAAAAATGCAATGACAGAAACACTTTTCCACTTGGTTTATTGTGTTTTTAGATTATGCTGCCAAAGGCAGTTGGAAAGTGCCTTGCGGGAGTTGACACAGAAATCATAGACACACACTAAAACACACACACACACATACACACACATATGCATACACATACATTCTGTGGCATAAGCTGGAAAATTGTTAGTCAAGCTGCAACATTGATAAGCCTTTGTTGCACTATCTGTCTATCTGTCTATCTGTCGGTCTGTGTCTTATTCATAATTAAAGCACAAGTTGAGCCTATAGTTGTTATATATAGTTTAATACAAGTCTTGTATATTATGTATGTATGTGCATATATGTGGTATCTATGTATGTGAATGACAATTTGCATGCGTTGCAAGTGCTCAATGTCTCAATATCTGTTAGGAAATGCAAATATTTTGCGTTCTCATTGCATGAAATTTAAACATGAATTTTAGTTATTTATTGTTGTGTTATTGTTGTTATCGCTGCTGTTGTTGTTGCTTTTGCTGTTGGCTGTCTCTGCGCTTGTGGCAAATGCATTTTAATATTTCAGCATTAAATTTGTTATGCAAAAATGTGTGTCTATCGCATCACTCAATGCGATTACATTGCACAAGCAAAAAAACCAGAACAAAATATAATAGATATGCGATAAATGAGGGATTGGGAAATTATGCATACGCCGTGTTGGATATGGCCACATAATTTAGCATTTATTATTACATATTACTCTGATTCTGATTATGATTATGATTATGATTATGTTATTTAATTTAATTTGATTTCAGCATTCAGATTTCTGCTCTTTCGTCTCTCGTTCTTGCTTTTTTCGGCAGTGGTTTATATGCTAAGCTCTGCTGAGTGACTTTGCCAAGTGTTTGGCACTCCAAACATTTTGAGGGTTGTCTAAATGCGTGTGCGTGTGTGTGTGCGGGTGTGCGGGTGTGTGTGTGTTTGTCTGAGTGTTGCCAAAATGTCTTCGATAATAGAAAATATAATCAAAGCGCTATAAAAATGACATTTAACATGCGGCGTGCGTCGCCAACGCGTCGCGTCGCCCCTCAACTCCTCTGCTGCCCTCATCAACCACTTCTCTCATCTCCTCTTGCCTCAACTCATCTTGTCTCGCTTCGCTTCGTCTCGTCTCGTCTCGTCTTGTCTCTTCTTTTTCTTGGGGTTGTCTTTGGGTCTGGTGCGGTTTTTATTTCATTTCACTTCGTTGAGGGTTGGAACTCAATTTACTTGAAAACGCATCAAACAGCAAATTTTATGAATTTACAACGTTTCGGTTTTTGCTCTCCTCCCCCCAAAAAAGTCTCCCTCGCCCCATCTCTCTCATGTTATACACATTTTTTTTGCGCTTCATCTCTCTCTCTCTCTCTGTCTATCTGTCTCTCTGTCTCTCTCTCTCTCTCTCTCTCTCTGTCTCCCTCTCTCTCTCTCGTTCTCCTTTTTTCGGGGTCACTGCGGGGCGACAATTGTCTGTCCGTGTGTGTGTCTGTGCGTGTGTGTCATGTAAGTGTAATAGAAAGCATAGCTGATGGGTTGGATCCTTTGGTGGGGCACAAAGGAAGCTGGTGCTAAACCACAGCAGCGACAGCAGCCAACTGAAGCAGCCGTGGGGCAAATGGCAAGAGTAACCACCGAGCGAACCAAATGAGTTTGAGGTGTGAGAGTAGCTTGGGCAAACGCCTTTTGCTTTGATAATGGGGCCATTGGTTTGTGGGTCTAGCTATCAGTGGCTTCTCTTTAAATGTATGACTGTATGGTTACACTTTCTATCACTCTGTGTGTGTGTGTGTGTGTGTGTGTGTGTGTGTACGTGTGTGTGCCAAGTTAAGATAGCAAGGCCAATGAAAGAAATATACTCGTGACAATCAAATGGAATACATATTTCGAAATTGATTGATATGAACTCTCCAGTGTGTATTGACTAGAATGTACGGATTAAAGTGACAATGGAGGTTACTGGTTGGCATTGTTAGCGAACGAGCAGAATATCAAATGATTTATGTGTTACAAGCTGACGGCCAAATCAGCAGCAGCAGCGAAGCCAATAAATGGTTTTCCTTGTTAAAGTGGCAAACAGTCAATAATTGACTTCTAAAGTGCACATGAAGCACTGAACACGGTTATTTATAGTGAGAAACATAGTTAACACATAATTGAAGTATGTTTTCATTAGATAAATGTTGTCGCTGGAGATGCAGAAAGAGAGAGAATAGCTAAAACTAAAATTGAGTATCCAAATCAGCTGCTTATAGTTATTGTAGCTGCGTTTATACCTACAGAAGCTATAAAAGAAATAACTAAAAGTGTGTTATTTACTTTACAGATTTAGCATTATTTCTAGTTTGAAATGTTTCTTAAAAAAAAGTTATCCACAAACTCCAAAGAATTCAATCCGTTTGCTTAACAAAGCCAAAAGTTATTTCAGAAACTATTCACGCTTTTATTAGCGCCATCTAGCGCTCGTAGCTGAAATTGTGTTAATTTGTCTGCTTAAGTTTTCTATGTTTTGTAGACTTGTATTTATGCTAATTTAGTTACCAATTAGTGCTGCCCACAGGTTATCTTTTAGTCGAGCACACTCTGCTTAACTTCATTTATTTTTCTAGACTTTCCGTTAAATTTTACTGATATTTTAGGTAATATCTTTTGAGCTCCGATTACTAAAATGTTGCTTCAGCAGCTTTCTATGTCTTTCTACAAGGAAAAGCACAACGATTTCCTTGGTTTTTCATTGCGAACTTTTCGCTTTGGCTATTTAAGAGAAGGCGGTGTCCAAGTTTAAGTGGCTTGTGGCACTTTTAGGTGGCACGTTTCAAAGAAATTTGCTCGCTCTTTCTATTCCTCTCACACACACACACACACACATACACACATATGGAGCAGCTATGTACACAAGTGGGTATGTGCCACATATGTGTTAGCTAACTATGTGTGTGTGTGTGTGCGTTTGAACTTTGCTGCAGTTGATCAAAAATTCATTTTCAAAAACTTGCCATAAAAATGCGAGCTTTATGTATGTGTATGTGTGTGTGTGTGTGTGAATGTGTAAGTCTGTCTCTCTCTGTCTTTCGCTTTTTCTCGCTCTCTCTCCCTCTCTCTCTCTGCATATTTGATGCAGGCCGCCTCTGCTAGAGTTGCCTTCAGCAACAACTAACTTGAGACTTTATTACTTAGCCCAGTGATCAGTGTTGACGTTGTTGTTGTTGTTGTTGCTGCTGTTGTTGCACGTCGCGCTCGTCGACATGTCGTTGACAGCGTTGTTAACATTTTTATAACCAAACTTTATGCGTTGCACCTTCCCCGCCGCCCCAACCAGCACGGCGCACACACCCCCTCAATTGCAAGAGTGAATGTGAGGATTTTTCGGGAGTTGCCACTGATGTTTTATGCACGCACGTTGCACGTTCAGCGCTGCAGCACATAGCAGGTTGCACACGTTGCTGCCACGAATAAAGTCAAAGTTGCAGTTGGAGTCAAGCGACCTCGGGTCACATTTAGCCAGGCATTGAGGCAGACAACAACACGTGGCAACGAGCAGCAAGTTGCCTGGTTGCGGCAGCTTGTTAGCGAAAGTGTTGCAGTTGCCACATCATGGGATGATGGCAGTTGTTATTGTTGCTGTTACCTCTGTTATTGTTGCCGCCGCCGCCGCCGCTGCTGCTGCTGCTGTTGCTGCTGCTGCTGCTGCTGGTTTTGACGGCTTCGCGTTGGCACTTTTTTGGCCTATTGGCTTTTATATGTATATCTAAAGCTGTTGTTGTCGTTGTTGTGGTTGTTGCCGTCGTCATCATGATGATGACCTCATTCTGTCCCCACCTACCCCCTTCGCGCAATTAAATTTACGAAACTATCTGCGTTCTGCAAAACTTTGTCTGCCACTTTGTTGCTGTTGTTGCCAACGTTGTTGCTGCAGTTGCTGCTGTTGTTGCTGTTGTTGTCGTTGTCTATTTTCTGGCTAGGCTTTCTCGCTTGTTGGCGGCATTGTTATTTCCACACCAAAAACAAAAACTATGCGCCTCCTCCTCCTTCCCTTGCCTTCCCTCTCTTTCTCTCTCTCTCTCGCGCGCGCTCTTTCTCTGTCGTCTCGCATTTTGGCCTGATGTTATCAGTTCGATCTGCGCATTTGCATGCCAAATGAAGGACGGGCCAAAAAGGGGGGAACACTGCATTTGAATTGTGCGGGGGGGGGGGGGGCGATAGTCAAGCCTGGCCTATGTAATGTTTGGGTAATGCTTCTTTTCTTTTATTTTCTTCTTCTTTTTTTTAGGGGTCATGATGGGAGCTTTGCGTCAACCCAAAGTGGTTGTGCATATGGCCAGAGGATGTGGGAAAGAGGCCAAAAGGGTCAATGGTAAAGTGGGGCGGTCCAAGTGCACAGCGTGTGGAGTGAGAAATGAGACAAGAGCCAGCTTCTAATGGGCTTCGCTTTGGGTGCCTTTTATGTGGCATGCAACCAACGAGATGCTGTAAATTGACGGCAATCTAAAAACGGATAATCAAGCCTTGAAACATCAGTGATCGCAATTTGTATAAGGCGATGTTAGAAGTATTACAATTAGAAAACTACATATAGATATAGATATAGATATAGATATAGATATAGATATAGATATAGATATAGATATAGATATAGATATAGATATAGATATAGATATAGATATAGATATAGATATAGATATAGATATAGATATAGATATAGATATAGATACAGATATAGATATAGATATAGATATAGATATAGATATAGATATAGATATAGATATAGATATAGATATAGATATAGATATAGATATAGATATAGATATAGATATAGATATAGATATAGATATAGATATAGATATAGATATAGATATAGATATAGATATAGATATAGATATAGATATAGATATAGATATAGATATAGATATAGATATAGATATAGATATAGATATAGATATAGATATAGATATAGATATAGATATAGATATAGATATAGATATAGATATAGATATAGATATAGATATAGATATAGATATAGATATAGATATAGATATAGATATAGATATAGATATAGATATAGATATAGATATAGATATAGATATAGATATAGATATAGATATAGATATAGATATAGATATAGATATAGATATAGATATAGATATAGATATAGATATAGATATAGATATAGATATAGATATAGATCCCTGATGCTTAAATTCATTCATTCAGATAAAGCAGCATTTGTTTCTTTAAATTATTTCCAACAAATTAGCTCTGCTCCCTTTTCCTTTTAGCCCTTTTACCCCCGTGCAGTTCAATGGTTTGTAATTTCCTGCTGCATATGCTTACAAATATTTATTGAACCGTTTGGATAAAACATGACCCAGACAATGGGACCATCAATTTAATTTACTGTATTGCATGCAGCTTTTGAGATTCATTATTTAAGCGGCGCCACACACACTCACACACACACACACACACGTTCATGATGTCACTCTGACACAGATCCCACCTCGTGTGCCTTGCATTTTATGATATATAATTGTCTCAAATTACAATTGACAAAACTTTCGCCACAGCAAAAGGAAAAAACAAAGCATATGGAACTGAAGCAAGTAACTTCTTGGATTTCAAAATAATCGCGTTGTTTTTTGTTCGTGTGAGCTAACTCAAATTAATGTCACGGCAGGTGGGCAAAACACGGGCCAAGAGTCCGTTGTCAGGGCCAATTAAAAGTCATATTTTTTAATTGCATTTCCTTGCCATATGCCACACTCAGTTATTATCATTGTTTATTTTCATTTTTTCCTTTTTTTACCTTTTCAATGGGCTATTGCGACTTTGTGGTCAAATTTGCAACTGATTGATGTTAGAGCAAACATGTTTACTTAGGAATATTTTCAATATGAGTCTATACAACTGGTTAAAAATTAAATTGATAAAAGTATTTAATCTAGTGGAAAACTGTTGTACGAGAAATGTAGAGAAGAAAGCAGAAAAATGTTTCGAAATTCCAAAATACTTTGTAAACGATTTCTATTTTTAATAAAAATTAAATGAATAATAAAATAGAAATGTTAGCAAATGTAAAAAAATTATAAGTTACTTTTATTTAATTTATAAAAAATAATAAAAATATTATATAAATAAAAAAATATGTAAAACAAATAAAATGATAAAAATTAAGAATTTAGGATCAATTTATTTAAATGAATAAATTGCAAATCGATTACAATCGTTGATCGATATATTGATTAATAATCTACAGGGTATTAAATCAATGATACTCTGGTGACTTTTGATGCTTTTTTAAATAATTGTTGTTATTTGGTTTAATTGTTGTTGTTATTGGTTTATTGGCACACCATAAAAGGAGATGTGCGTGTGTGTGTGTGTGTTATAAACGATATAGGATATTTATTTGTGTACATATCTGCATATATACGACTACATATAAGGCATCTAAAGTTTGCCATGATTGTTATGTTTGTTTAAACTTTTTGTCGTGCTCAATTAAAAATTGTTTATTTAATTCGTGGCAGTTGTGCGTTTTAATTTTAATTAAATATATATATATATATATATTTTTTTTAATGCATTCGCTTATGGAGTCGACAATGCAATGGAATACAATTGAATTTTCAAAGTGGAAATCCTGAATAATGCAAGTTTACATTCTATGTGAATGAATGAGTTATATAATGCGCGTATTGACAATGAATCTACTACAATCATGATATTGAATAAATGTGCAGTTTATTTGATTTACAAATGCATTATTTCATTCCCATTTAATTGTAGTTGTCACATTCCAAACGGAGTGTTAATGTAGTTAAATATATATTTATAAAGATTTATCAGTGGATTTCTTGGAATTACTTAGACTTCAGCTTGGTTACATTTGAATCTATTTCTATGGAGAATTTATTTATAATTTTGATTTAACTGCTCGATATCTTCAATTTGATCACAGTCAAAGGGCAGGAAAACACGCCCAGCAATTGCTGTTAAAGTGAGAAAAATTCGCAGGAAAGCTAATGAAAAATATATAGAAAAAAGAACAGAAAGAAAAAGAAAAGCGTTTAATGGACGGTATCTGGAACCCACATAAAAGTTAGAGCTACCAGTGTTAGCCACAGCATGAAGCGTCGTCTACAAACTTTTTTGGGAAGCCAAAGTCAATTCATGAAAATTATGAAACCCGCTTTCAGCAGCATTCCAATGTTGCTATCGTTCTCGTTGTTGCTGTCGTTGTCGTTGTCGTCGCCAAACATCTCATGGCATGCCAAAATAAAAGCCAATCTTAAGAGACGCCCACGCGACAAAGCCGAAGCGAAGAAAACCCGGCCAAGACGAATGCGAAACTCAAAACGGAGACGAACAAGAAGTTGATGTTGGGAAAGATGCGTTTAACTGTAAGAGACGATGATGGTCCGGGTTTGTTTGGTCGGCCAATGCCGCTCCTTAGGCCCAGCCTTTGTTGTAGTAATATCAAGGCAAATATCTCAAATTTCAATGCACATTTCAGCCAAGAGATGAAAACGACGCAAAGGCAACAAAAAAAAGAAAAAGATTCATATATATATAAGCATATGTATACATATGTATAATATCTCGAGCGGCCTGCTGGCACACATTTGAGCATAAGAGCCGAGCCCAGGAAGCTGAACTGGAATCGGAACCATGACTGTGACTGAGAATCTCTGAAGAATGAGAAGGTTCTCTGGCTGAGACTGTAGGGTTGTCCGTCCTGTTGCGTCGACGTCGTCATCGTCGTCGTCGTCATCGTCGTCGTCATCGTCGTGTGTGCCGCCCATCAAACAAAACAGCTAAAATGGTAGGAAGTCCAAATGTATCTTTGTATCTCATTTTGAGTATCTCTAAATATGCACGTGTGTGTAAAAGAGAAAGAGCTGCATGTGTGTGTGTGTGTGTGTGTGTGTTTGAGCATGTGAAACCGCAAAAAAGGCAAGTACTGAATGCACTGAAACTGGCTTGAAAACTCGACTCTGGCCTCACGGCTCACTTAGTCATCAACGCAGAGGGAAACCGCAACGTGTCCCATTTTAAGAGAACCAAGAGTAAAAGATAGTGAGTGCTGCGTACCCCAATGGTCATAAAGCAACAGCAGCAACAACAACGACTATGGCAGGCGATATCCTTGAGTGCCTTGGCCAGTGCCACTACCAGTGCCAGTGCCAGGCCATTAGCCGCAAACGAGAAATGAAGATTATCTAAAAGATACATGCGACGACGGACGATGGACGTTGGATGTTGAACGCTGGACGCTGGACGATGGACGAAGCAAGCCAGCGAGCTGAGCGAGTTTCATTACAACGAAAATTTGTGTACCCTCTAGTCAAGAAAGTGATCTAAAACGGGTATGCTGTGGCTTAAGTTGGACGAGGAAAAGAAGAAAGATCTGCAAGTCATAAAGTAAGCAAATAAGTTAATGGAAGGGAGTAAAGAATTGAGTTATCAAGGCATTTAACATAAGAGAGAGGGAGGGAGAGAGAGAGTGAGGGCAGAGAGAGAGAAAGAGAGAGAGTAAGGGCAGAAAGAAAGAGAGAGAGAAGTATTGATCTGCTACACTCCTTAATCATAATCGCTTGACTGTTCTGATGTGATCTCATTGAACATAGAGTTTTCAAGGTATTCAAGGCATTTAACATACGAAAGAGGAAAAGAGAGAGGGACAGAGAGAGAGAGAGAGTATTGATCTGCTGTACTCCTTAATCATAACAGTCAAGCTGTTCTGACGTCATCTCATTGAAGCTAGAGTTCTCAAGGTATTCAAGGCATTTAACATACAGAGAGATAGAGGGAGAGACAGACAGAGAGAGAGAGAGAAAGAGAGAGAGAGAGAGAGAGAGTGAGAGTGAGAAAGAGAGAAAGTGAGAGAGAAAGAGAGAAGAAGGAAAGACAGAGAGAGAGAGAGAGAGAGAGAGAAGTATTGATCTGCTATACTCCTTAATCTTTATATCTGTTCTGTCGTCATCTCATTGAAACTAGAGTTCTCAAGCGATAGACAGACTGAGAAGCATTGAGAAGTATTCTATATCCATTGTTATTTGTCTCAGCTCATGTCAACTGTTTACCAGGTATCTGCTAGTCGTGCATACTTGCATGCTTAACGAGAGCATCTACCTAATCAGCGTCACAAGCAACTTTTAAATACATAAAACAAATCATAACTATTCCATAGCAATTTCATATGCTTCACTTATTACACGAGTAACTGCTCGTCGAGCACACCCAACTAGATCAGTCTTCTGCAGTTGTTTTCTTCTTGTTCCTGTGCAGTTGTTGTTGTTTTGTTTCAACGCCATTGTCTGGGCATCTTCCTCAGTTGTCGGTTGGTGTCCGAAATGTAACTTATGCTGCAGCCAAAAGCTGATGGCTATGAGCCGCCTGCATTTCATTTCGCATGCATTAGTCGTGGCGAGATGGGGGCAGCGGTGTTTGTGTGGAGAGCGTGCGAGGGGGGAGGGGAGGTTTGTAAAGGTGGGGTTTTGGTACCTCGGGGTGGGAGCTGAGCCTGGCGCGAAGCGGCTTTTGTGGCCTGGCATTGGAGGCGCCATTGTTTGGCATACTTTACACACACACATGAGCATATGTGTGTGTGTGTGTGTGTGTGTGTGTGTGTGTGTGCGTGTGTTGCGCCTAGTTTTCGCATAGTTACAGTTACTGGCCGCCAGGCAGACAATGGCATACAAAAGCTACAACTGCAACAATGTTGATGACGACGACGATGACGATGATGATGATGATGATGATGATGAAGATGAGTTGAATGTGGAGGAAGGCTGCACATTGCATCGAACTTATTGTTGCCTTTGTTGTTTCGTTGCCCGTTGTCTTCGTTGTTGTTGTTTTTGTTGTTGTTGTTGCTACATTGCATAATTGTTTTATTAGCTACATTTGCCTAAGCCAAAATCCGTGCCCAGTTTTGTGGACTTTGTGTATCTTGCAGATACAAGTACGTGCACATGCAGCGAGCTCTCTGCTTCTGCTTCTGCTTCTTCTTCTCTCTCTCTCTCTCTCTCTCTCTCTGTTTGCCTGCTGCTTTGGCCACATATCGTTACCCTGCATTGAGAATAGACCAGGTCATAGGTAACAAAACAATGTAGGCATACATTTTGCATTTTTCTTCAAGCTCATGTCAAACTGAAACCATATTTGGTTCTCATTGTTATGCGACATTGCATCAATTTCGTTGAGAGTTTCTTTGAAATTAATTTTCTCTTCTTTTGGCATACAATTTGTTCTCTATTCATGCTGTTTGCCATGTTAGTTCTTCAATTGAAATTATGATTATGCGCTGCTTGTTATTATTGGTATTGTTGACTAGCCGAGGGACTCTATTTAAAAGTGCCAGCAATACATAGCTGCAAGTTGCTTGAATTAAACACTAGTTAATAATTATTATTATTAGTTATTATTTAAATCAAGTCTAGCTTGGTAATCATAGAACATAGATAGATACTTAGATATTTAAAATGAATTAAATATTTGTGATAAATATGGGAATTTCTAGAGAAGTTTCTAATTACTTGTCTAAATTTTCTATACTCTTCTTCACTTAGTGCATAAATTTAAAAAACGAAATGTTTTCTGTTCTATAAAACCTAAGAGTTTTCCTTTTCACTATAAATATTTGAAAAGCCGCTCAAAAGTGACTTTAAACAATTTTCCAGTCATTTGATTGCTTCTTCAACAATTTATTTCAAATTGTTAGAGTAACTATTTAAACATTTAAACAATTTGTATAAAATGGATTTTTTTTGAAAGCAAATTTATTGCATTAGACATTTCTCTCGACATTTCTATTTCGTTATGCTTTTTAAATTCACGGCGTACATTTTTGAAATTCGTTTAAACAAATATCGATTTATATTTCGTGTAGGTTCTTTAAAGTTATTCACAATAGTTTGCACAGAGTTTTTCCCCCAGGGCCCCTCTCTTTTTCTTCTCTCTTCTCTAAATGCTCTACTTGCAGCATAAAGTGTATTAATAATATATGTTTAATCAATATATTCCATATTTATTTAAACTTATATGTGAATTGAAGAACTTGCGTTTAGAATTGAAACTATTGCAACTAGCCGCAATTTGCTTAGCTTAACTGGCAGCACGTAAATTCTTCTTGGCTGAAACTTTCTACCAACTATTGATAAACTGTTGGTTGCAGTGAGTAGTTGAATACGCTGGATTGTTACTCCCGCATGTTGAGCTTCCGGCTGCAATTTAATTTAGCTTAAAGGCGATTTCAAATTTGATTTATTGCAGCGGAGCGCAAAAGAGACAAACAGAGAGGGAGGAGGAAAACAGCGAAGTCAGTCAACTTAGCAAAGTCAGCTGTTGTCGCAGTTAGTAACTAGCAGATAGCAGTTACATTTGTATCTGTATCTTACATTTTGTAGCTTGCAACAACCCTCAGCTCTCAACGCTCGTGAGGCATAGAAAAGCCTGTAAATTAGTTGTTACCAAGCTAAGTAAACAAGCAGCTATTTGACTGCGTTGCTTACCAATAAAAAAAGGCAGCAATAATAATAATAACAACAGCAACAGCAGCAGCAACAACGACAACCACATTGCCGGCTGCTGCTTTGATCAATCAACCGTCAAAATTATAGCTGCATGCCCCGTGCCACCATCAGAGTCGCCGTCTCCCTCTCCATCTCCCTGTCCGGCGGGAGTCGCGGATGCAATTACAAGCATTTCCACGTGCCGCTTCATTGGAGCTTCGGCTTCAGCTTCGGCTTCTGCTTCAGCTTCAGTTTCAGCTCACGGCCTGCGCTGACAGTAGCTGTTAGTTAGCCCCGCTCCCCCCACCGCACCGCACCGCACTGCAACTCCCCCTCCTTCTAACTGACTCCCTACTGTCGTGGCTAAATAGAAATTTATTGGTCACTGTCATACGCCCAATGCACTGAAAGGTAATCAAGTGTGTGTGTGTGTGTGTGTGTGTGTGTGTGTGTGTGTGTGTGTTGTGTCTGTGTGTGTGTGTCTGTGTGTGTGTGTGTGTATGCACTGAGAAAAATGTACGTGTAAGCTGACTGCATAATTAGTTCGCTCCATGTTTTATGACTTTGCAGTAGAAACTAAGTTCAATATTTTTATGGCTCAGAAGCAAATGAGAGCGCTCGACTTGCACATACTCCGTATTGGGCTATAAAGCACGCAATCTTTACTGCATTTCCGTTTATTTGTATTATACAGTAACAATTCTCTATAATCAACTTCTACACAATGAAGCATTAATTGGATTCTTTAGAATGAATTTCTGAACTGAATTTTTACTTGGCAATTGAGAAACGCATTAAACATTGATATTTCGACACTCAGAATCGTTTTGTTTAATTGCAAATTGCAATTTGTAACTTGAGTGGAAGTTCAGTTGATGAAAAAGATAAATTCATATTTTAAATTTGTTATATTTGATGAATTTTATATTTATTTCTATTATATTATATTAAGTAATAATAAAATATAATAAGCATTGTTGAAAATGAAATTCTGAATGTAAATGAATTCAGTTTTAACAAAGTTATGAAGGTTTGAAGTTTCTGAATAACTATAAAAAAATAGTTTATAATTTCTAAAATTATCAATATTTAGATGCAGAACAACTTAAGAGATTAAACAACAAAACAAATTGACATTTAATTATTACATTTCATTCATTAGTTAAACGTTTTAGTTTTAACAAAGTTATGAGAGTTCAAAGTTATCGAATTGTGAAATTATTGAATATTTTGAAAATGATTTAAGTTACAGAAATAAAACAAATTTTCAGTGAAATGTAATTTTATTTTGGTAATACTAAAAGCGTTTTCTAATTGAATAATTCAATCAGATAATACAATCAGAGTTTCATATATAGGCAGATGTATATATATATCTACCTATCTATCTATCTATCTATCTATCTATCTATCTATCTATCTATCTATCTATCTATCTATCTATCTATCTATCTATCTATCTATCTATCTAGCTATCTATCTATCTATCTATCTATCTATCTATCTATCTATCTATCTAGCTATCTATCTATCTATCTAGCTATCTATCTATCTATCTATGTATCTATATATCTATCTATATATTTATCTATCAATCTATCTATCTATCTATCTCTTGCTTATTTATGTAATAAACTTATATAGCATTTGTTAATTATTATAATATTATTACTATGTTATACAGTATATATAATATATTATATTGCAAATGAGTATATTATATATATTAAAGTAGAACATTGTTAGCTTTAAAGTACAGCTGCTGTTTATCATAGCAATTACTAAAGAAATGGCTTCAGTTGGCATAGAAACGAGTGTTTTTCCCAGTGCGTGTGCGTGGGTGTGTGAGTGCGTGGGTGTGTGTGGTTGGTTGATTATTGTGTGTGATGGCAACTGCAATCCTGGCCTGGGTTGCTCTATATTGTTGTTGTCAACACTATCGCAGCTGCCACTGCCACTGCCACTGCTGGTGTTGCAATTGCAGTTGCAGTTGCAGTTGCAGTTGCTGCTCAAGTGTCCACTCACATATGCAATGCCAGCGGCAGCATGGGCGTGAGAAGTGGGCGTGTGCCTTTCCGTTAGGCCTATATATATGCTATGATGGTTTGTTATTATGCGCCCAGCGTGGCGCATAATGCAGCTAATCTGGGGAATTAGGTAAAACAAAAAGAAAGAGCTGACAAAAGGCAAACAAGCGTCAGCCAAGTGGCAGTTGTAGATGCAACATCCAGTTACAACAGCAACAGCAGCAGCAGCAGTAGCAGCAATGCAATTTTGTATCCTATTACGTAAAGTAACTGTCAAGTCGTTTAGGCAGCAACAACAACAACAACAAATACAAGAAGAACTCCAACTCCAACTCGAACTCGAGCTCGAACTGGAAGTGACTCACAGCGCTTATCTGGGCAGGCAAATGTCCTTTTTAGCTGTGAAGGATTTACGCACAAAGGAAGCGATAGCCAGAAAGCGAAGCCAAAAGTAGCTAAGCGAATTAAAAAAGTAAACTCCCAAGTAAATTAAATGAGAGGCAGCAGCAGCAACAGCAACAGCAACAGACAGAGTCCGGCCAAGCAGCGACAAGGCGACTGAGAGAGAGCGAGAGAGAGAGAGAGAGCGCGAGAGATAGACTGCTGATAAGGCGCTAATCCTCGACGATGCCGTCAGCAACCGCAGAGCGAGAGAGAGAAAAATGTTTTTTAAAAATGAATTCACTTTTAATGAGTCATTCAAGTGGCATGAAAGCGAACAGCGATAGCGGAGGTAGAGGGAGAGGACGGAGAACGGAACAAACTGCAGTTGAAGCGACCAACAGACTTGCCACTTGCCACTGCTGCTGTTGCCGCTGCCGCTGCTAGCATAAAAATAATAATTTTTACAGAGCAACAAACAAAAAGACAACAACAACAGCAACAACAACAGCAACAACAACAATATATGTATATACATATATATATATATATATAAAGAGGAAGGCAAAAGGCAATAATAATTTCGCGTTGTGAATGTGGACGACGTGGCTGTTGCAGGAAGCGCTGCCCGTTGCCCCGTTGCCCCTTTGCGCCGTTGCCCCCGCACCATTAGTAGTTGCCGCCGTCTCACAGGAAATCACAAGCATCCCTCGCTACAACATGGCATCCTCCTGGTCCTGTTCCTGTTCCTTTGCCAGCAACAAGTTGCCTCTATGCAGCCTCTCCCCCGCCCATCCCCTCCTGCGGCCATTTCACTTTGCTTTTCATTTTTATTACTAATTTTTATCATTTTCTTTCTTTTTGTTGTTGTTGTTGTTGTGTTCAGTTTTGTGCAGAGCTTTGCAAATTATAACGACAGCTACCAAAGTCAGTCAGGTCCAGCAGGAAGCGGTTGCTCAATCGTTGCGGCAGCAGACAGGACGAACAAGCAGGAGGCAGGAGTCGCGAGGCGGGAGGTGGAAGGCAACAGTGTGGCAAGTTGAGGAGCAGACAGCGGCAGCGAATGGACACTTAATGAAACGCAACGACAACAAATTGTTTAAACATTATTTGCGCTTTCATATTTCAGTTTGTCTGCGTCGTTTCCCTTCCTTATTTTTCTTTTTTCTTTTTTTTTTTTACTTCCATTTGCTCCTGTTCTTGTCCTTATTTTATTTTCTCCTTTCTTTGTAAGTATTATTGCACATAAACAGCCATTACAGAGCACATTATGAAGCTGAGCCCAGTCAAAAAAGGAAGTAAACGGAACAAGGCAGAGTTAACACGGACTAAGCACTTCTCAAAATGTCTGTTTAACTGAAATTATGCAAATTCCTGCTAAATTATTAACAAGAATGATGAGTTATATTTGGTTGGTTAAACAATAAATGATTTTACGGTTTTGCCCTAAAGTAATGAATAATTATTATTAATTAACGTTGCTTATCAATCACAACTAAAATGCAATAGAGCTGAGCTCTTGTCGTGCTCTCTATCGTTTCACGAATGTTCATTATTTTGTTTAAATTAATTCATTTAAATTATACAAAATTCATAAGCAACGAGAACTCTTAGTTTTACTTTAAACCATTATTAATAATCATTTTTTAAAGTGTTTGAATAACTAGAAATTGTTTAAATCATTTCAAATGCAATTTCCAGCTGCTTAGCTTTATAAAAATAATAAATTATATGGTTGAAACATTTATTCTTTTACAATTATAATTGTATATTGAATATGTTTATTGCTTGTAACGCTTGGAATAAAACAAAGTAAAAAAACTTCTTAAATAGCAATTGAAATATAATTAAAAAAGTAATGTCAATCTTTACTGCTGCTTTTAGCTCTTTCACTGATATTAGTATTGTTAATATTTAAGCTTAATTTCAAGTTAAGTCATTTCAACAAATTGCATTTGTTAATTAAGTCTAAAAGGTTTAGAGAGCACAATAATGTTATAGAAACTTTGTGAACGCACTTTATCTACAGTTTTCTTTAACATGGTACTAATTACGAATATTTTCTATATAAAAATAACTTTATTAATTGCTAAATTATTTAATTAAAAGTCCGACAGAATCTTTATTAAGACATACATAACTTAAATGACAGTTTCATTAGTTGCCTCTGGCACATTCATGGGCATCTCTGGCATATTATGCCGTTTGCGCAACAGATTATGGTATTCAAGGAGGCGCTTTAAAGCCGGCACAGTGAGCTCTTCCAACACTTTAATGCGTTCAGCAGCACTGTAAAAAAATGTTAAACAATTGTTTAAAGTATTGACAAACTTTGCATTCTATACAAAACACACCGTTCCAGGCGACCAGGCAGATAATCAGGCTGTGAAAGCAGCATTGGATTTCTGTGTTGTAACATTGTAAAGATATTGATTATATGGAAGATTAAGTATAGACTAAATGCAATTGAATTTGTAGCTCACTTTAGCTCCATTCGATGCATGGCAGCCATGGCAGCTGCCTGTCGTGGATCTATGCGCTGATCAGACTCATGTTCGTCTCTCTCATCCAATTCAAGTGCAGCTCTCTGCTTGCGCTTACCACAAACCGACAAATACAACAAATCGTAGATATCTCTAAAGAATAAACTAATGACAGTTCCCAATTTGGAGGGACGAGTCATGACAACCTGTTTCACCTCATCATAGGTGTTGATAATGATTGCCCGGAGGGAGAACAACAATAACATATATACAAGGATAACAAATGATATGTAATAGATCCAACTGATTATTTGATTAGACTTTGGCATCTCCGGGTAATGCGAGTCTCCCCCTGTCCATCGCAGCATGGTGAATATTGAGCTTAGCAAATTGCGAAACTGTGGATCATTGCCACCAAATAAAGTCTTGCCACACTGTGCATAGGCCATAATTACGACTAAGAATATTAACAGAAAGCCACAAATGTCCTTTTTGCTCTGGGAAATGTGTGGAAAAAGAAGATTAATTACAATGATATAAGTAAAGGTGTTGTATAGAAATAATTAGTAATCTAGCTACACAAATAATTAAGTCGAATTTTAAGCTAAAGTCGAGCTTTCATGTGCTTCCCAAGCAGAAGCTTTAATGTTGCAATTGTGCAAAATAAATGAAAAACTATTCGATTGCAGAAGTCCTATTATTACTGAGATTTCGGCTTAAATAATCAAAACGAAATCGGTTGAGTTTTGCCAAAGTTATGCAAATTTAAAAATTTCGAAATTTTTGAAAAAATGTCAAGGGGTAGGTATGCAAAAAAATGAAAATTTTGGAAAAAATTTAAATTGCCTAAATAAACAAAATAAAGATGCCAAATCAATTAAGAGGAGAAACAATAATCAAAACGATTTCGTTTATCGAAATCGGTTGAGTTTTACCAAAGTAATGCGAATTAGAAAGTTTCGAAATTTTCGAAAAAATGTCAAGGGGTAGGTATGCAAAAAATTGAAAATTTTGGAAAAAATTTAAATTGCCTAAATAAACAAAATAAAGATGCCAAATCAATTAAGAGGAGAAACAATAATCAAAACGAATTCGTTTATCGAAATCGGTTGAGTTTTACCAAAGTAATGCGAATTAGAAAGTTTCGAAATTTTCGAAAAAATGTCAAGGGGTAGGTATGCAAAAAATTGAAAATTTTGGAAAAAATTTAAATTGCCTAAATAAACAAAATAAAGATGCCAAATCAATTAAGAGGAGAAACAATAATCAAAACGATTTCGTTTATCGAAATCGGTTGAGTTTTACCAAAGTAATGCGAATTAGAAAGTTTCGAAATTTTCGAAAA
The DNA here is from genome assembly GCA_035042075.1 of Drosophila macrospina. Classification (NCBI taxonomy): domain Eukaryota; kingdom Metazoa; phylum Arthropoda; class Insecta; order Diptera; family Drosophilidae; genus Drosophila; species Drosophila macrospina. The sequence goes on along the minus strand of JAWNLW010000326.1, from coordinate 7,839 downwards.
AATGTCAAGATGTAGGTATGCAAAAAATTGAAAATTTTGGAAAAAATTTAAATTGCCTAAATAAACAAAATAAAGATGTCAAATCAATTAAGAGGAGAAACATTAATCAAAACGACTTCGTTTATCGAAATCGGTTGAGTTTTACCAAAGTAATGCGAATTAGAAAGTTTCGAAATTTTCGAAAAAATGTCAAGGGGTAGGTATGCAAAAAATTGAAAATTTTGGAAAAAATTTAAATTGCCTAAATAAACAAAATAAAGATGCCAAATCAATTAAGAGGAGAAACAATAATCAAAACGACTTCGTTTATCGAAATCGGTTGAGTTTTACCAAAGTAATGCGAATTAGAAAGTTTCGAAATTTTCGAAAAAATGTCAAGGGGTAGGTATGCAAAAAATTGAAAATTTTGGAAAGAATTTAAATTGCCTAAATAAACAAAATAAAGATGCCAAATCAATTAAGAGGAGAAACAATAATCAAAACGACTTCGTTTATCGAAATCGGTTGAGTTTTGCCAAAGTTGTGCGAATTAGAAAGTTTCGAAATTTTCGAAAAATGTCAAGGGGTAAGTATGCAAAAAATTGAAAATTTTGGAAAAAATTTAAATTGCCTAAATAAACAAAACAAAGATGCCAAATCAATTAAGAGGAGAAACAATAATCAAAACGACTTCGTTTATCGAAATCGGTTGAGTTTTACCAAAGTAATGCGAATTAGAAAGTTTCGAAATTTTCGAAAAAATGTCAAGGGGTAGGTATGCAAAAAATTGAAAATTTTGGAAAGAATTTAAATTGCCTAAATAAACAAAATAAAGATGCCAAATCAATTAAGAGGAGAAACAATAATCAAAACGACTTCGTTTATCGAAATCGGTTGAGTTTTACCAAAGTAATGCAAATTAGAAAGTTTCGAAATTTTCGAAAAAATGTCAAGGGGTATGTATGCAAAAAATTGAAAATTTTGGAAAAAATTTAAATTGCCTAAATAAACAAAATAAAGATGCCAAATCAATTAAGAGGAGAAACAATAATCAAAACGACTTCGTTTATCGAAATCGGTTGAGTTTTACCAAAGTAATGCGAATTAGAAAGTTTCGAAATTTTCGAAAAAATGTCAAGGGGTAGGTATGCAAAAAATTGAAAATTTTGGAAAGAATTTAAATTGCCTAAATAAACAAAATAAAGATGCCAAATCAATTAAGTGGAGAAACAATAATCAAAACGACTTCGTTTATCGAAATCGGTTGAGTTTTGCCAAAGTTGTGCGAATTAGAAAGTTTCGAAATTTTCGAAAAAATTTCAAGGGGTAAGTATGCAAAAAATTGAAAATTTTGGAAAAAATTTAAATTGCCTAAATAAACAAAATAAAGATGCCAAATCAATTAAGAGGAGAAACAATAATCAAAACGACTTCGTTTATCGAAATCGGTTGAGTTTTACCAAAGTAATGCGAATTAGAAAGTTTCGAAATTTTCGAAAAAATGTCAAGGGGTAGGTATGCAAAAAATTGAAAATTTTGGAAAGAATTTAAATTGCCTAAATAAACAAAATAAAGATGCCAAATCAATTAAGAGGAGAAACAATAATCAAAACGACTTCGTTTATCGAAATCGGTTGAGTTTTACCAAAGTAATGCAAATTAGAAAGTTTCGAAATTTTCGAAAAAATGTCAAGGGGTATGTATGCAAAAAATTGAAAATTTTGGAAAAAATTTAAATTGCCTAAATAAACAAAATAAAGATGCCAAATCAATTAAGAGGAGAAACAATAATCAAAACGACTTCGTTTATCGAAATCGGTTGAGTTTTACCAAAGTAATGCGAATTAGAAAGTTTCGAAATTTTCGAAAAAATGTCAAGGGGTAGGTATGCAAAAAATTGAAAATTTTGGAAAGAATTTAAATTGCCTAAATAAACAAAATAAAGATGCCAAATCAATTAAGAGGAGAAACAATAATCAAAACGACTTCGTTTATCGAAATCGGTTGAGTTTTGCCAAAGTTGTGCGAATTAGAAAGTTTCGAAATTTTCGAAAAAATGTCAAGGGGTAAGTATGCAAAAAATTGAAAATTTTGGAAAAAATTTAAATTGCCTAAATAAACAAAATAAAGATGCCAAATCAATTAAGAGGAGAAACAATAATCAAAACGACTTCGTTTATCGAAATCGGTTGAGTTTTACCAAAGTAATCCGAATTAGAAAGTTTCGAAATTTTCGAAAAAATGTCAAGGGGTAGGTATGCAAAAAATTGAAAATTTTGGAAAGAATTTAAATTGCCTAAATAAACAAAATAAAGATGCCAAATCAATTAAGAGGAGAAACAATAATCAAAACGACTTCGTTTATCGAAATCGGTTGAGTTTTGCCAAAGTTGTGCGAATTAGAAAGTTTCGAAATTTTCGAAAAAATGTCAAGGGGTAAGTATGCAAAAAATTGAAAATTTTGGAAAAAATTTAAATTGCCTAAATAAACAAAATAAAGATGCCAAATCAATTAAGAGGAGAAACAATAATCAAAACGACTTCGTTTATCGAAATCGGTTGAGTTTTACCAAAGTAATGCGAATTAGAAAGTTTCGAAATTTTCGAAAAAATGTCAAGGGGTATGTATGCAAAAAATTGAAAATTTTGGAAAAAATTTAAATTGCCTAAATAAACAAAATAAAGATGCCAAATCAATTAAGAGGAGAAACAATAATCAAAACGACTTCGTTTATCGAAATCGGTTGAGTTTTGCCAAAGTAATGCGAATTAGAAAGTTTCGAAATTTTCGAAAAAATGTCAAGGGGTAGGTATGCAAAAAATTGAAAATTTTGGAAAGAATTTAAATTGCCTAAATAAACAAAATAAAGATGCCAAATCAATTAAGAGGAGAAACAATAATCAAAACGACTTCGTTTATCGAAATCGGTTGAGTTTTGCCAAAGTTGTGCGAATTAGAAAGTTTCGAAATTTTCGAAAAAATGTCAAGGGGTAGGTATGCAAAAAATTGAAAATTTTGGAAAAAATTTAAATTGCCTAAATAAACAAAATAAAGATGCCAAATCAATTAAGAGGAGAAACAATAATCAAAACGACTTCGTTTATCGAAATCGGTTGAGTTTTACCAAAGTAATGCGAATTAGAAAGTTTCGAAATTTTCGAAAAAATGTCAAGGGGTAGGTATGCAAAAAATTGAAAATTTTGGAAAAAATTTAAATTGCCTAAATAAACAAAATAAAGATGCCAAATCAATTAAGAGGAGAAACAATAATCAAAACGACTTCGTTTATCGAAATCGGTTGAGTTTTGCCAAAGTTGTGCGAATTAGAAAGTTTCGAATTTTCGAAAAAATGTCAAGGGGTAAGGATGCAAAAAATTGAAAATTTTGGAAAAAATTTAAATTGCCTAAATAAACAAAATAAAGATGCCAAATCAATTAAGAGGAGAAACAATAATCAAAACGACTTCGTTTATCGAAATCGGTTGAGTTTTACCAAAGTAATGCGAATTAGAAAGTTTCGAAATTTTCGAAAAAAATGTCAAGGGGTAGGTATGCAAAAAATTGAAAATTTTGGAAAAAATTTAAATTGCCTAAATAAACAAAATAAAGATGCCAAATCAATTAAGAGGAGAAACAATAATCAAAACGACTTCGTTTATCGAAATCGGTTGAGTTTTACCAAAGTAATGCGAATTAGAAAGTTTCGAAATTTTCGAAAAAATGTCAAGGGGTAGGTGTGCAAAAAATTGAAAATTTTGGAAAAAATTTAAATTGCCTAAATAAACAAAATAAAGATGCCAAATCAATTAAGAGGAGAAACAATAATCAAAACGACTTCGTTTATCGAAATCGGTTGAGTTTTGCCAAAGTTGTGCGAATTCAAAAGTTTCGAATATTCCAAAAAATGTCAAGGGGGGGGGGGGGCAAAAATTGAAAATTTTCGAAAAATTTAAATTGCCTAAATAAACAAAATAAAGATGCCAAATCAATTAAGAGGAGAAACAATAATCAAAACGACTTCGTTTATCGAAATCGGTTGAGTTTTGCCAAAGTTATGCGAATTCAAAAGTTTCGAAAATTCCGAAAAATGTCAAAGGGGGAGGGCAAAAAATTGAAAATTTTGGAAAAATTTTAAATTGCCTAAATAAACCAAAATAAGGATGCCAAATCAATTAAGAGGAGAAACAATAATCAAAACGACTTCGTTTATCGAAATCGGTTGAGTTTTGCCAAAAGTTATGCGAATTCGAAAAGTTTCGAATATTCCAAAAAATGTCAAGGGGGGGGGGCAAAAATTGAAAATTTTCGAAAAAATTTAAATTGCCTAAATAAACAAAATAAAGATGCCAAATCAATTAAGAGGAGAAACAATAATCAAAACGACTTCGTTTATCGAAATCGGTTGAGTTTTGCCAAAGTAATGCGAATTAGAAAGTTTCGAAATTTTCGAAAAAATGTCAAGGGGTAGGTATGCAAAAATTGAAAATTTTGGAAAAAATTTAAATTGCCTAAATAAACAAAATAAAGATGCCAAATCAATTAAGAGGAGAAACAATAATCAAAACGACTTCGTTTATCGAAATCGGTTGAGTTTTACCAAAAGTAGTGCGAATTAGAAAGTTTCGAAATTTTCGAAAAAATGTCAAGGGGTAGGTGTGCAAAAAATTGAAAATTTTGGAAAAAATTTAAATTGCCTAAATAAACCAAATAAAGATGCCAAATCAATTAAGAGGAGAAACAATAATCAAAACGACTTCGTTTATCGAAATCGGTTGAGTTTTACCAAAGTAATGCGAATTAGAAAGTTTCGAAATTTTCGAAAAAATGTCAAGGGGTAGGTATGCAAAAAATTGAAAATTTTGGAAAAAATTTAAATTGCCTAAATAAACAAAATAAAGATGCCAAATCAATTAAGAGGAGAAACAATAATCAAAACGACTTCGTTTATCGAAATCGGTTGAGTTTTGCCAAAGTAATGCGAATTAGAAAGTTTCGAAATTTTCGAAAAAAATGTCAAGGGGTAGTTGCAAAAAATTGAAAATTTTGGAAAAATTTAAATTGCCTAAATAAACAAAATAAAGATGCCAAATCAATTAAGAGGAGAAACAATAATCAAAACGACTTCGTTTATCGAAATCGGTTGAGTTTTACCAAAGTAATGCGAATTAGAAAGTTTCGAAATTTTCGAAAAAATGTCAAGGGGTAGGTATGCAAAAAATTGAAAATTTTGGAAAAAATTTAAATTGCCTAAATAAACAAAATAAAGATGCCAAATCAATTAAGAGGAGAAACAATAATCAAAACGACTTCGTTTATCGAAATCGGTTGAGTTTTACCAAAGTAATGCGAATTAGAAAGTTTCGAAATTTTCGAAAAAATGTCAAGGGGTAGGTATGCAAAAAATTGAAAATTTTGGAAAAAATTTAAATTGCCTAAATAAACAAAATAAAGATGCCAAATCAATTAAGAGGAGAAACAATAATCAAAACGACTTCGTTTATCGAAATCGGTTGAGTTTTGCCAAAGTTATGCGAATTCAAAAGTTTCGAATATTCCAAAAAATGTCAAGGGGGGGCAAAAAATTGAAAATTTTGGAAAGAATTTAAATTGCCTAAATAAACAAAATAAAGATGCCAAATCAATTAAGAGGAGAAACAATAATCAAAACGACTTCGTTTATCGAAATCGGTTGAGTTTTGCCAAAGTAGTGCGAATTAAAAGTTTCGAAATTCCGAAAAAATGTCAAGGGGGGAGCAAAAAATTGAAAATTTTGGAAAAAATTTAAATTGCCTAAATAAACAAAATAAAGATGCCAAATCAATTAAGAGGAGAAACAATAATCAAAACGACTTCGTTTATCGAAATCGGTTGAGTTTTACCAAAGTAATGCGAATTAGAAGTTTCGAAATTTTCGAAAAAATGTCAAGGGGGGGTGGCAAAAATTGAAAATTTTCGAAAAAATTTAAATTGCCTAAATAAACAAAATAAAGATGCCAAATCAATTAAGAGGAGAAACAATAATCAAAACGACTTCGTTTATCGAAATCGGTTGAGTTTTGCCAAAGTTGTGCGAATTCAAAAGTTTCGAAATATTCCAAAAAAATGTCAAGGGGGGAGGGAAAAAATGGAAAATTTTCGAAAAAATTTAAATTGCCTAAATAAACCAAATAAGGATGCCAAATCAATTAAGAGGAGAAACAATAATCAAAACGACTTCGTTTATCGAAATCGGTTGAGTTTTGCCAAAGTTGTGCGAATTCAAAAGTTTCGAATATTCCAAAAAAATGTCAAGGGGGGAGGGGGCAAAAATTGAAAATTTTCGAAAAAATTTAAATTGCCTAAATAAACCAAATAAGGATGCCAAATCAATTAAGAGGAGAAACAATAATCAAAACGACTTCGTTTATCGAAATCGGTTGAGTTTTGCCAAAGTTATGCGAATTAGAAAGTTTCGAAATATTCAAAAAAATGTCAAGGGGTAGGTGTGCAAAAATTGAAAATTTTCGAAAAAATTTAAATTGCCTAAATAAACAAAATAAAGATGCCAAATCAATTAAGAGGAGAAACAATAATCAAAACGACTTCGTTTATCGAAATCGGTTGAGTTTTGCCAAAGTTGTGCGAATTCAAAAGTTTCGAATATTCCAAAAAAATGTCAAGGGGGGGGGGGCAAAAATTGAAAATTTTCGAAAAAATTTAAATTGCCTAAATAAACCAAATAAGGATGCCAAATCAATTAAGAGGAGAAACAATAATCAAAACGACTTCGTTTATCGAAATCGGTTGAGTTTTGCCAAAGTTGTGCGAATTCAAAAGTTTCGAATATTCCAAAAAAATGTCAAGGGGGGGGGGGGCAAAAATTGAAAATTTTCGAAAAAATTTAAATTGCCTAAATAAACAAAATAAAGATGCCAAATCAATTAAGAGGAGAAACAATAATCAAAACGACTTCGTTTATCGAAATCGGTTGAGTTTTGCCAAAGTTGTGCGAATTCAAAAGTTTCGAATATTCCAAAAAATGTCAAGGGGGGGGGCAAAAATTGAAAATTTTCGAAAAAATTTAAATTGCCTAAATAAACAAAATAAAGATGCCAAATCAATTAAGAGGAGAAACAATAATCAAAACGACTTCGTTTATCGAAATCGGTTGAGTTTTGCCAAAGTTATGCGAATTCAAAAGTTTCGAATATTCCAAAAAATGTCAAGGGGGGGGGTGGGCAAAAATTGAAAATTTTCGAAAAAATTTAAATTGCCTAAATAAACAAAATAAAGATGCCAAATCAATTAAGAGGAGAAACAATAATCAAAACGACTTCGTTTATCGAAATCGGTTGAGTTTTACCAAAGTAGTGCGAATTAGAAAAGTTTCGAAATTTCCGAAAAAATGTCAAGGGGGAGGTGTGCAAAAAATGGAAAATTTTCGAAAAAATTTAAATTGCCTAAATAAACCAAATAAGGATGCCAAATCAATTAAGACGAGAAAGAATAATCAAAACGACTTCGTTTATCGAAATCGGTTGAGTTTTGCCAAAGTTGTGCGAATTCAAAAGTTTCGAATATTCCAAAAAAATGTCAAGGGGGGGGGGGGCAAAAATTGAAAATTTTCGAAAAAATTTAAATTGCCTAAATAAACAAAATAAAGATGCCAAATCAATTAAGAGGAGAAACAATAATCAAAACGACTTCGTTTATCGAAATCGGTTGAGTTTTACCAAAGTAATGCGAATTAGAAAGTTTCGAAATTTTCGAAAAATGTCAAGGGGTAGGTTTGCAAAAAATTGAAAATTTTGAAAAAATTTAAATTGCCTAAATAAACAAAATAAAGATGCCAAATCAATTAAGAGGAGAAACAATAATCA